>JAMZEH010000015.1:14962500-15340000 GCA_024699665.1 Ostrea denselamellosa | reverse complement strand
GTATGACCTTAAAACCGTGTCGTGACAGGCGTTGACACGTTCAAGAACCCTCACTGCTACGGCCCTGAACGCTAAGTACAGGTCTATTTGTGGTACTTCACCTACAACTGTTTTGCATTGTATAATATATCATAAGCAACTTTTGTGCGAAGTATGTCTCTATTCTACAGAGCTGTGGCCCAAACGTAACTTTGTAGGATAGAAGTACAGGAGAGAAAACACCCATCGACAGCACGTGTGGTCATCACTGGCTCCAAGACTGTAGGTCTGTGGGAAATACGGGAATCTGTAGGGTTTCCCCGAGAATTACGTCTATGCAGCTAAGTGCTCATATATATATATATATATATATATATATATATATATATATATATATATATATATATACAATCTACTTATGCTTATGCTAACGGTATATAATTATACTTGTATGCTTATGCTAACGGTATATAATTAAACTTGTATGCTTATGCTAACGGTATATAATTATACTTGTATGCTTATGCTAATGGTATATAATTATATGCTTATGCTAATGGTATATAATTAAACTTGTATGCTTATGCTAATGGTATATAATTAAACTTGTATGCTTATGCTAATGGTATATAATTATACTTGTATGCTTATGCTAATGGTATATAATTATACTTGTATGCTTATGCTAACGGTATATAATTATACTTGTATGCTTATGCTAACGGTATATAATTATACTTGTATGTTTATGCTAACGGTATATAATTATACTTGTATGCTTATGCTAACGGTATATAATTATACTTGTATGCTTATGCTAACGGTATATAATTAAACTTGTATGCTTATGCTAACGGTATATAATTATACTTGTATGCTTATGCTAACGGTATATAATTATACTTGTATGCTTATGCTAACGGTATATAATTATACTTGTATGCTTATGCTAACGGTATATAATTAAACTTGTATGCTTATGCTAACGGTATATAATTATACTTGTATGCTTATGCTAATGGTATATAATTATATGCTTATGCTAATGGTATATAATTATACTTGTATGCTTATGCTAATGGTATATAATTATACTTGTATGCTTATGCTAATGGTATATAATTATACGTGTATGCTTATGCTAATGGTATATAATTAAACTTGTATGCTGACAAATTATATCTTTGGTTCTGAAAGAGATTTATAAGCGCTATATTGCTAACGTAGATATCCTTAGAACGTTTCAAATACCGGAACTACCACGATATATATATATATATATATATATATATATATATATATATATATATATATATTTTAAAAGTGCTCTGATATGTGGCATAACGATGCATATTTTACCTTGTTTTATCTGTGAATCATTTTAAATATACTGTGTCAAGGCTAAACTGAAATTTGAAAACCGGTATTCAGTGACAGAATGTGCATTAAACACCTTTGAGCGCCTTGATCAACCAAGGTAATTTCTTGAGCGTGGATGAAAATATTTAAATATAGCAAAGGATATGATAGTCTAAATAGATTGTTTACTTCTGAAGGTCCTCTCATTTAGTTTTCAATACAGACTGTTGACAGGTAATCATACGATTTAAAATCCAACAGATGCCTAGTTTCATACGTTTTAATGAATTTGCTCGTTTACAAATTTAAAAACAAAAACAAAAACAAAAAAAACAAAAAGAACAAAACAAAACAAACAAAAAAACAAAAAAAAAACTCGTGTGAATATATCTTATCCTATCATTTTTAAAATTGTACATAAATGTTTGTATGGTGCTCATAATTCAAAATAAGCTCTCTTTGTTTTAAATAATGGATTATATTCCCCGTTTTTGGTTGTTGTTTTTTGGGGGGTTTTTTTGTTGTTGTTGTTGGTTTTTTTTTCTTTTTTAGGACATTCATTATTTCAAACAAAACGAGAATGTGAATTTCGAGGTCCACACCGAAGTCCTGTGCATTATATTCGCTGCGCGCATGATCTCCTAGCGAAGTAGAACAAAGTTTAACTCACGCATGGATTAAACTACTAACAAGATATTGGGGTATATGATTTCAGCCCACGTGTATCTATTAAGTACAGAATACGGTTATGTTATCCAATTAACAACTGTTTATAAGTATGTATACATACAGTCTGTTATTCCACTCGTTTGCTGTTGATCTCTGTTTTGACCGCCATGATTTTATAATACTTGTCATTATGTCATCAAATGTCACCAATTAAAATGAAAAAAAAAATCATTCATCATAACGAATTATTTATCTCGGTGTAGCGATTTAGTACCTTTTTTGTTTTAAACGAATATTTAATTCTAATAATAACGAGTTACTATCTAATTGTAACATGGCATGTCAAACGTTGCAATATTTCATCTTTTCCATTTGTATTGTATAATTTTTAATTTGTATTGTATTATTTTCCATTTAATTCCATAAAATGTTAATATAGATTACAGAAACGGGTGTTGAACTGAATGGGCGCATTTTTTTTTCAAAGATGGCGACTTCCGCCTCTTGTATTGATACGATAATATCTGCAGGGAGTGTTTTATAAACAATATATAAACTACCAAAACGTGTCGGGATCGTTATCAGAACGATTCCAAAGGAAGCTTTTTAAGAGATTCATATTTTTTTTTTCATCCAAAATCTGGAAGACAAGCTCCTGTGTATAAATCACAGAGCTTCGCCATAGCATCAAATCCCTTATCACTGCATCAAGGGGATATGAATTTCGCAATTTTGGCAGAGATTTCCATATTTATTTTCACTTTGTACTCGGTTTGATCGTTCGATGTCTAGGAGTCAAGAAGATCTTGGAGAAATAATGTATTTCACTACAATATACACGTCTCATTTCACTTAAGCCAATAATACTTTATAACCTTTATCATTGGAATACATTGGAGTATAATCAAGAAGTTGGCAAATTATATCTTTGGTTCTGAAAGAGACTTATAACCGCGATATTGATAATACTAGATACCCTTAGAATGTTTCAAATACCGGAACTCCCATAAATATTATATATATATATATATATGTGTGTGTGTGTGTGTGTGTGTGTGTGGACTTTAAAAACACAACACTTGATAATTTTAAATATTATAAATTTGTTCATATAACTAATAAACAAATTCATAGAGGTATATTATAAACCATGTTAACAGAACACAATTCTTTGATTTTGAACATCATTTTATTCACAAAGAGGCTACAGTCGAAATGAATGTCAATGAGGGCAGGTGTAAAAGCCGGAATGGAGGTAGTGACATGAATAAAAATGGCAATATCTCCGCTAATACTCAATATATTTTTATTCGGTAAAGTTTCCGCGCACCTGTGGAACCAGCGCTATAAGAATATATATAAATTTTTGAAAAAAAACTATGAGGTATATTAAAAAACCCTGCCGGAATGGGAACCGACGTGATAAAATGCGCTGTCAAAATAGAGTAGTGGATCTCGATGAAATGCTAGTACATTAATATATTTTTTATTCGGTAAAGTTATATAATAGTATATAAGAATGAATGTCCTTTCTAGAAAGGTATAATATATCTAATATTTTTCAACCGATTTTATATATTCCTATACTTGGGAACATCTTATGAAATATGTTAGGGAATTATCATGAAACTGGGCCCTGGGTAACTTTGTGTAATAAGCGCATTTGTCAAGGTTTTCATATTTTATAAAAACTACATTTAATTCATTCTTATATACTATTATATAACTTTACCGAATAAAAAATATATTAATGTACTAGCATTTCATCGAGATCCACTACTCTATTTTGACAGCGCATTTTATCACGTCGGTTCCCATTCCGGCAGGGTTTTTTAATATACCTCATAGTTGTTTTTCAACAATCTTTATATATTCTTATAGCTCTGGTTCCACAGGTGCGCGGAAACTTTACCGAATAAAAATATATTGAGTATTAGCGGAGATATTGCCATTTTTATTCATGTCACTACCTTCATTCCGGCTTTTACACCTGCCCTGTCAATGATGGGTGCGTCAAAAATGTGGTCGTGTTCACTTGTACCGGGTCCATTAGCAGTGATGACGGCGCGAAGGCGATGTGACATTGATTGACAGACATTTCAAACATTGGTCATCTAAGGGATATTCTGCCATTCCTCCAACAAGGCTCTCCATAATTCTTGCAGATTCTGAGGCTGGCGGCTGCGCAAATGTCTCCTAAGCTCGTCCCACAAATGCTCGATTGGATTTAAGTCTGGGGACATAGCGGGCCAATAAAAAAGACGGCAATGGCGTTCGTTTGAAAAAAAGTTTCTGCCGAATTAAGCTAATCAGGCTAAGAGAAAATTGGCTATAACCTCAAAAACAAAGTTCAGGCACTTAAAGCCGAAAAGTCAACAATACTGCAAGACTTGCGTCATAAACATGCTTTATTTACAGTATGAATATGAGAGGTGCATAATTAACTGGAATTTCCTCTTACCATGATGACGACTCCTGTTCTGTTGCTAACAATATTCTAGTCCCTGTTTTATATTTTCTGTAGCACATAATTTTTGATATTACTTCAAAGACTCTTTAGTTGATTTCACCATACTTAAGCTTGTTTACATTTATAACTGACAGTATAATGAAAGCCATTACCCTATTGGCTAGATTATAAAGTTCAAATTCAGAATGTTTGCTAGGTGTCGCCACTGCAGGCCACAGTTTTCGTGGCATAATCTGCCAAGGGTTTGTTGGGAATTGAGTGGACCAAAAACCCTTGACTTGCAAAGATGATAATTTGATTAGTTGACGGTATCTTCAGCGTTAGCAACACTGAAGAATTCCACTGCAACAATATGCCGTCAGGATGTAGTACAAGCCGATACGAGATGTTAAAAGACAATGATGTCGATACACTTCTCGACTCATAAGACAGTAAAATACCTGAAAGGTTGTGAAAGTAGCAATACAGCAACTGACAGGGTTTTTTTTACTGTTATATATAATGAATTATTTACGCAATGTTCCTAATGTAAATTGACATGCTATTTACATGCTTTGTATCCATTGATGAAATGCTTGTTTTTGTTGATCAATTAAATGTTACTTTAAGATATGTATCTTTCATTTCCCTATTATAGAAAAGTGGAAGCATAGACATCAGTATAACAAGCATTCTGAGTTATTGCAGGTAACACAAAGTTCCCTACTGGTAGGATAATTCAGTCAAAAGTAAGTCAAGCATAAAGAAACTCAATCTGTAACTATCTAAGACAAAGTCACATATCAAATTTAAATGAATATCTTCATCCAATGCAGAGATAAGTTCATTAAACTACTGATTCTTGCAATTTACCAAGGGGCATAATTCAGTCTATAGTAGGTCAAGTGTAACGAAACTCAAACTTGATCTGTTATTATTCAAGTTAGAGCCTTATATAATATTTCAGTTGATTATCTTTATCCAATCCGTAGAAAAAGTCTGGAAAACCTCAAGCATTCATCAAGGGGTATAATTCAGTCAAAAGTAGGTCAAGTGTAACGAAACTCAAACTTGATTTGTAACTATTCAAGACAAAGTCATACATAAAATTTCAGTCGAATAGCTTCATCCAATGAGGAGAAAACTGGAATACAGATATGGAATGACAGACAGATAGACAGACGTACCAAGGGTAAACTAATAGTATCCTTCGGCAAAGCCGGTAGGGGACTAATAAAACAAGCCCTTGGAGAATAGTTCCTGCCTCTTGTTGAATAAAAGAGCTATTCCACTCACAGCCAGTGAATAAGTGTATAATATCTGATGTACTATGTGACATAAATAATACTACATGATGTAATCTATACACATATTACCTAAGTCATGATAAGAATTATTAGTATTTGCATAAAGTCAATTAGCACCACATAAATGTACATTTATGGTGTAAATTATGAATTGTCAATGAATACTTTAAAAATACACTCTGTGGTATCATTACATTTGGTGGGGATCCATTATTTGTAGGTGCCCATCTAACAAATAAATGAAATGCATAGATCAAATAGTTTCATTGTACAGAGACCATATTCCTGAAATCACACAAAATCTTGGCAATGCACGAAAATGAGTCCCTCTCAATTTGATATGATTCCACAGTTGTTAGCAAAAAATGTCTTCACAATCTGGACAAATACACTAGTATATGTGTGACATGACATTTGAAAAAAAAAAACATATACAATTCTGGATGCATGTATATATGTATTAAATTCTTGAAATATCAAAGTAAAAATACAGAGACATAAAACGTGAAATGAGCAGAAAAGATTTCACTGTGAATCAAAGGTTTTTACAATTGATGGATGTGTAGCTTTTTCATCTATTCAAAAATTTTCTGAAAATTCTATAATTCTGCAGCTAGATTATGACACACCTGCAAGTCATATGCAATTTAATGCTGATCTATTACATGTACATAGTTATGACTTGGATACAAATTTAAAATGTTTTCCTCAAGTGACATTGACCTTCTCCAAATGACCTTGAATAATGATTTAGCACATATTCATGTTAATATTTGTGTGGAGTATGCATATTTACTACCTCTTCACTTCAGATTCACGGTTTGAAAAGAGATTGCAAAGACAGACAGACAGATAATGATTCCTTTCTATATATGCCCCCACCCCCTGTTTGCAGGCAGTGTAGTATGATGCCATGATATTATATCACAATCATTACAACTATCAATTGCAGGACACACACAAACCACACTTGTGTATAGCTTCACAATTTTACATGGACAGAATTAAAAGGCAAAAAATCTCCCTCGTAAATAATTTAATGCTATACATAACAAATTATTATTATTATTTCTTTTTTTTCTTTTTTCTTTTTTCTTTTTTTTTTTTACATTTTTCATAAAATATAGTAAAACAATTAAAACAAAGTAAAACAATGGCACATTGTTGAATTGCAATACTATTTAATTTGGGCATAAACATAAATATGTACAATCTATACAATCATGGAAGACATTTCTTTGTTTAAAAAAAAATCAATAATACACTTCAAAATGTGTTTAAGAATTAGCTTGAGAATATTCTGATTGAACACACAATACAAATTAAATATGCTTTGTGGTATTTTATACAGTGGTAATCTTTATAACTTATCAAGAATTAAAATTATGTTACTGTTTAAAAAATTATATGATGAAAATGTTTTTAAAATAAATAATTAGCAGTAGGTCATGTAAACATATACAAATGTATCTACTCTTTGAACAGAAGAAATAATCTAAAACATTTTGATTGCAAAATACTATCAACACAAGTAATGTATCACAGACAAAATTCAAGTAATATTCCAGTTGCAAAAATATACTCTTTTGAAATATATTACAACCATATTTAACTTACTAACACTAGTTAGTCACTTTAAAAGTACCACTAGAGATATTGGCACTATATGGCAAATGAGTGGTTTTTATTCATTAAGAGTTTTTAAAAATCAACCTGTGAATCATGCAAGTTTCTGGTGAAATATATACCAGTCTTGAGTCTGTTGGCCTTTGGCCAGTTATTACCCTTAGACTTTTGTTTTTGCCCTATGACATTTGATATTGCTGTCTAAACTTGGACCTTTGAACTCAGACCTGTGTAGCTGTAAGGGGTGGGTAGGATGCCATGTAATCCCCACGAATATCCTCCCTAACACTGTCTCCTAACAATGTTGTCTGCTCTTCTTGGGCAATCGTTGTTGGCTTCACATTCTTTTTTGTCTTGCATCGGTCATAAACATAATTGAGAAAGAGCAGAGGAATCTGAAAAAAAAACCCATATAATATCAAATATGTAGAGATACTGATGGATGTGCAAAAACTTTTACAAAATATAAAATGCTTTCAATGAGAAGCAAGACTTGAAACTTTACGAAAATGACTACATATATTTAATTTAGTGTATTTAAAATTTAATACAGCTGTACACAATGCCATGTTGTAATAAAAAATTAGTGTTATCAGTTTTGTACTATTTAAATACTAATATATTTGTTATATTTTAGCACTAATAATAAATGACCACACTTTTGATAGACCCATAAATATATATAAATAGTGCTTTCAATAGAAGTCACAGAGTATTGTTGAATATGCACAACATAGGTTAGGAATGTTTTTCAAAAATGAAATCAGTTGCTTATTTTGAGAAAAAGAAATGATAACAATTTTATATTACATGTTGTCTCTGAGCCCTCAATTATCATAAACTCAAAACAAACCTTCAAAATCTTCATATAAAACAGAATATCTTCTATACAAAGTAAAAAGATTCATACACATCCTCAACTGATTCTCCATCAGATGCATTAACTTTGTGTTTAAAACTGAGGTTTGTGAATATTTGCCATAACATAAATGCTATGAAGAAAAATGATAGAATCCGAGAAAATTTCTAGAAATCACTAATGCAGTGAACACTGGTTTAACGAGAATTGTACTAATAGTGAAGCATGAACATCTTACATCTTTCCCCTATATATTTATAACCCTGACAGATTTCAATTTTTTATTGATGGTCTCTAGACCAAATGACCTTGGGTCAGAGTTATGACACACCACCTGGCCATCAGCACCTTTGAACCTCTAGAAGTTCTTTTTTTTTTCACCTGTGACTTTGGATTATGGCATGACACATGATCTGGCAATATTAATTGATTGGAGAGACAGACATGATACTTACTGGGCTGCGTTTTTGTGAAATATAAAAATTATTAAAGTTCATTAAACACCAATATTACAAAGCTCACCATTGCAAGACAAGAAAGAGCAGTTATAGTGCAGCACCATTGAAATCCCACCACATCCAGCAAAGTTCCACCAAGAGTGGGTCCCAGAAAATCTCTGTGAGATGATACAAAACTGAATGATGGATCCTATAGCTTCATTAGCAAGATGAATTTATGAAACACAGTGCAACCACAGGTGCTCATTACAAAGAATTACATTGCTATTATTAAATAAGAGGCCCATGGGTCAGATCACTCACCTGAGTCACCATGACTCTCCTGTTGTTCAGCTGTTGTGATTTTTAAAAAAATATTTTTTGATCTTTATTTCCATGAGAATTTTGACCTCTTGATGTGGACTCAATCTAGCCCCAAGGGTCACAACATAACCAAACTTGAATTCACATGGGGATGCCTCACTACCAATATGCCTAACATTACATTGCTGCTCTAAAGAAGGTCAAGGTCACATGGTTAAAGATTATAGTATGAAATGAAAGATATCTATACACAAAATATGAAAGCTCAATATTCAGGAGAAATTGAATAGGTAGGTTTTCTTAAAGGTAGGTCAAACTCCAAGGTCAGAAAGTTAACATCTCTGGTGCCATAAAAGATCTTGTCACAAGAAATGCACATATGAAATATGAGATCCTATAATTTAACATTTAAAAGTTATGAGCAAGGTTAGTTTTGGACAGACAGACAGGACAAAAAAACAATATGTGTGGGGAACATTTGTATTTTGATATGATTTAATGTGGCCCATCTTCACTAGCCAAGGGTTCACGATCCATTCTGCTTCTCCACAACCTTGGCTGTGTTAGCATGATTTTTGTGTCAACAACAACTTCCTGCATATGATTGGATGCAGGACAGGTCCCTTGCATCTAATCATATAGCACATTATGTTAGACCACATGCAAGATGAAGGAATGTGTAAAGAAGTACTTTTTGTCTTCAAGTAGTTGAAACATGCATTTTCATTGGTTGAACATGATGCAATCCAAACAGCATTTGTTTTCTTCATCTGCTACAGGACGCCACTCAAAGCTGTGAAAATAGAGCTAACGTAGCCAAGGGTTGTAGAGAAGCAGAGCACATTGTAAACCCTTGGCTAGCAAAGATGAGTGTGGCCCTGTTACTCTGAAAAGAATTTGTTTAATTCATTTCCTGTTTATCACCAGAAAAAACTTTGATATCCTTTTGTGGCCCCACCCTATCCCGGGGCCCCTGTGAACAAACTTTAATTTGAACTACTTGCAGATGTTTGCATATTTTAAAATATGACTAATCATGGTCCTGTTGTTATTGAGATGAAAATTTTTAAAGATGTTTCTCTTTAAAGTCTTATGCAAAAAAAAAAACAACAAAAAAAACCCCCAAAAAACCCCAGATACTCTATTGTGGTTGAACAAACTTGAATCAAAAATACCTAGGGATGTTTGCATATTGATATAATTAACCATGACCTTGCCATTCTTATAAAAAATATTTTTTTACTATACAATCCAATGTAAAACTTTGATACCCTATTGTAGTCCAACCCTAATTCCAGGAGCCATAATTTCAACAAACATGAATCTGCACTACCTGTGGATTCTTAGCATATTAATATTACTAACGATGACCTTGTTGTTCTTAAGATTTTAAAAGATTTTTCCTATATACCAACATGTAAGAAAAAACAAAAACAAAAAAACAAGAGGCCCATGGGCCACATCACTCACTTGAGTCACCTTGGCCAATATTAAAGGTTTTCCCTATATATTCCAATATAAAACTTTGATCACCTACCCCTGGGGGCCATGATTTTAACAAACTTAAATCTGCACTATGTCAGAAAGATGTCAAGTAAACTTGAACTTTTCTGGCATAATGGTTCTTGAGAAGAAGACTTTAAAGATGTTTTCCTATATTTTCCCATATAAAACTTTGATTTCCTATTGTGGCCCCACCCTATACCCAGGGTCCATGATCTTAAAAAACTTGAATCTGCAATACGTCAGGAAGCTTCAATGTAAATAGGAACTTTTCTGGTCTAGTGATTTTCAAATGACCCCACCCTATTTTTGCATTTTTGTGATTTTCTCCCTTTTCAAGGGGACATGGCCCTTCATTTAAACAAACTTGAATCCCATTCACCCAAAGATGCTTTTTGCCAAGCTTGATTGAAATTGACCTAGTGGTTCTGGAGAAGGTGATGAAAATGTGAATAGTTTGCACTGACGAAGATGCCAACACTGACAATACCAACAACAGACAACAGAAAGTTTTATCAGAAAAGCTCACTTGAGCCTTTGGCTTAGGTGAGCTAAAAATCTCAAGAACAACAAGCCCATGATAAGTAATATTAACATACCAACATAAAACAACAAGGCCATGATTAGTAATGTTAATATATCAACATAAAATGGCTAAATTATTGCCAAAAAGGTGTAAGACAATAAATCAATCAACCAACATGTAAAACTGATCCCCTATTGCCACTCCACCCTACTGCCGGAGGCCGTGATTTGAACAAACTTTAATCTACTTTGCGTCAAATGTAAATTTCAATTTTTAGGCTCAGAGGTTATTATGTAGATTTTTAAAAGAACCCACCCTATTTTTTACTTTTCTTGATTATATCCCCTTTGGAGGGAGCATATGACCCATTACTTGAACAAATTTGAATACCCTTTACCTAAGGATCATTTGTTCCAAATTTGATTGAAATTAGCCTAATGATTCTTGAGAAAAAAAAATTTAAAAGATGCCTCAAAATTTTTATAAATTCTTAATCATCTCCACTTCAATAAGGGTGTGGTATTTCATTTGAACAAACTTGATTCCTCAATATGCAAGCATGTTTTGTGGCAAGTTTAGTTACATTTATCCTGTGCTTCTGAAGAAGTTGAAAATGTTTAGAGACAGATGAACAGGCACACGGATGCCAGACAAAAAGTTAATCTGAAAAAGCTCGCTTGAGCTCTCAGCCAAGGTGAGCTAAAAATGAAAATCTGATTTATTTAGAATCTTACCCAAAAGCATACATGGACCCCCACAATCCTGCCACTAAGCTGTAAGTGTTAACATCTTCCTCAAATCCTAATTCTCTGTAGAAAATAATTCATACATATATGTAGATAAATAACAATAAAAATATAGTCAAATGTCTGTAAAATCTCACAATAACTGATTGCATCCAGATATCAAAGCTATAATTCTCTGAATGAAATGAAACACTAGTTTACTACATGGAAATTTGGATTTTTGCAAGACTCTGACTGTTACACACTTTTTTTTTTAAATTATGAAGTACAGTGTATAATCAGGACAAATTCATTTGTGGTACATGTATAATGTAAATGTTTGATTTTGTGATACTTTATCCAAACTCAGACATAATTTTTGTGAATTTTCAATTTGTTTAATATTTTAAAGTACAGAACATATGCTACATTTCTCAATAATATATAATTTTTTTGTGAAATTGCATTATATCTTGTTTCCACAGAATAAAATTGAGCTGTGTTACCATGTATGTTTTAGAGTTAGCATATTTTGATAGTTTCTGGTTGTTGCAAGTAAAAATGTAAATTCAACTCTACTGTATAAATGGGCATTACTGTAAGTGTAGAAAAATCTTTGAAACAATATATATATATTATAAATCTTACTCTGCAAAGTAGATGTAGATGTCAAAAGTTGGAATTAATGCCAGACTTGCGGACACTCCAAGTATGATTAAGGCAACAATGTTTAGCCACAACTCACTGAAAATGTATAAATATCAAATGTGAATTATACAGTGTCACAGTTCAATTAAATCCAAAATGTACGTTTTCTCCATTGGTCTGTACTAGTAACACTATTGTCTGTGACATCTCTCTCTCTCTCTCTCTCTCTCTCTCTCTCTCTCTCTCTCTCTCTCTCTCTCTCTCTCTCTCTCTCCAAATCAGAAATTCTTAATCCAGAGTTGTCTCCTTCTATTCTTGGTGGTTTAAAAGATCAACAGCATTTTCAAGAATTTTGTATTAGTAACTTTAGGGTACAAAGGTATCACAAACCTAGTAGAAACCTACAGGATAAAGCCACATAAACATCACACATACTTGTAATCCTCTGCAAAACCTAGAAGTGTAGAAGGCCCCAAAAGAAACATGCCTACAGCAGATGACAGAAACCCAGGAATCATCAGGAGTCTGTTGTCTGGCTACAATACAAAACAATCGGTGTTATTAAGATGCTCATTGGCAACAGTGCTCATATCACATTTTGCCCACATGTACTATACTGTGTCTCCCAGGGGTATGCCACTCTACATCAGAATACTTCCATTACCAGCAATTTAATGAATAAATTTGCATTCTTCTTGTTCTTTTGAAAAAAAATTGTAGTTTTACCCCAACCCAGAGGTGATGATTTGAAAAACTTGATTCTACATGAGAAATCCTCGACAATTTAATTCTAAAAAAATAGTTGATTAAGACTGGATCAGAATTTGTTTGTCTGCTCTCACTAAATTGATAAAAATATATCTCCCCCAAATCATAACATTTAATTTACACCTTTATCACAAAACTTTGTTTTGTCAGATTTTGTACTAAGGTGTATTTCTGTTATATACATAGAGTTCGCACAGCTTCAAGTAAAAAAGTAGTCTTTGTTCATTAAAGCCCAAGTTTTTTGGGGGGAAAAAAAAACAAACAGTGGAATGTAGCATCTTCAAGAAAAAAAACCCAGATACTGCTCACTTACCAACTCAAACTTTTGATATAGAGCCATGAGAGGTCAAGCAATACAGGTAGTCTACATACTGATATACTTGTAAAATTTTGGGCTCTAAATGCTGCCCTATAGTTTCTACAAAATGTTATCTGAGGATTCTTTTCTCCTTTTCAGAAAAGTTTAATCATTCCATGGGAGTTTCAGCATTTGTCATTTCCTCTTTAGTACATTAACACCCATTTCATTGCTCTTTCATTTAGATTCATAAAGAATTCTATTTTCAAACAAGTGGTCCAAAGGTCTTCTACCACTATATGACTATCTTGGGTCCACCCTAGCATCAGAACCCTTGTGTTGTGAAATTCACAATTTTGGTATATCCCTTTCTTCCTTTTTCTTGATATACATATGGATTTTATATACTATCAACAAAATCAAAGAGGCCTTTCCAATGATGAAAACATTTAATCACAATGACCATTTTGGCACATCTTTGGTACCGAAACTCCAACCCCTGGAGTCATGAAATTTACAATTTTGTTAGAGGCCTTCTTGCTCAACATGACTATGCAACTAGTGTATGCTTCTAAAGAACATTTTTGAAAATACATAAATGTTTGACAGTTTTTGCCTGCCCCTATGGCCCTGGGGGTGCAGGAGTCCTGAAAATTACTATTTATACCCCTCTTGTCCAAGAGATGTTTCATACCAAATTTGAAAATAACTGGAAGGGTAGTTATATAGGAGTTTTAATAGTCTTTACAAAGTACAAAGTCATGACATAAGGGAGAAACATGTAAACTGTACCCATTTGTTTCTATCACACATAAATGTCTTGAAAATTCTTGCATTATTCTAAATTCCAAATAAAGGAAGACAGTATGAATGGATGTATCATTTATATTTCTTATAAAGGTTTCAAATGGTACAAAGAATGTAGCATACTTACACATCTATCTGCAACCCAGCCCCAGATTGGTGATGAGATGGCATAAAATGCAGACATTACCAGGAACAGTACCCCAATTAACTCTGGTCCAAGGTCAAACTAAGATAGAAAAGACATGATGATTAATTGGTCTTATTAAAGGATTATATATAATAGGGGTTTTATTTGCCAACCAAAATCAATGTTCATGCTATTATTTCAAAATTGGGTGTATTTTGTGCAAGAGTGTAAAATTTTTAATAAGAGTTCTGTAAAGTGGGACATCCCCTCACAATGTAGGCAATCAGTAAGTGGAAGTTTCTTTCTATGAAGTCCCATAGAGACCTTGACCTTTGGACCCTAACATCAAATGGGTTCTTCCTTTCTTGATTGCTACAAGTATCAAATACAGAGCAATGAAATGTGTTTCTTAAATGACTAATCATGGCCCTGTCATTCTTGAGAAGATTTGTAGAGATTTTTCCAGTATATCCCCAGGTAAAACTTTGATCTGCTATTGTGACTCTACCCTACCTCTGACAGCCATGATTTAAACAATATTTTAAATCTACAGTTATGAAGGAAAACTTCACATAAGCCTTGAATTCTCTAGTCCAGTGGTTCTTGAGCTCAGGTGAGCTAAATATAAAGGTTAGCCTTTTAAATATCAATGCTACACCAGAGAAATTTGATATGGATGAAAATTGGAGGATATTTACAACAATAGTTTGAAACTGAAAACTTTCAAATTTATTTTAGTTAGTCAAAAAGAAATGCAGTTTTAGTAAAATGTAGTCTGGAGAAAAAAAATTAAAACCCCTATGAACTCAAACCTGTGACAGTTCTGCAGTTGAGATACTAACATACTGAGCTACTCAGCTAGAGAATTAAATCTAAAAAGAATAGATATATTGCTGACACTTATACACATATTTTCATTCGTGCTTCAAGAAAGTCCGGCAGTATACTTCCTTAACCTGTTTAATTTTTTTTATTAGAACAGTGAAATATATTTTGTAAGTTCATAGATTTTTTCCTCAGATGTGCATATACTTGTCTGATAAGTCAGTTTATGATAACATTTTATATTCATTTTTCACTACACTTATCAAATAACTGCTGAATCACTTAAATTTTACTTCCAATACAATGCTGAATACATTGCTAAATATTGTAATTTCTTGATTTCTATTAATTTTTTGAAGTCATACCTTTCTTCCAAAAATTTATAGGTAAATATCAATTTTAAAATAAGATTTATATGAATTATATAATTTGCTATGCTTGTTATCTAATTCTCAAGTTATTCAAATTTCACTCTGAACACAATGCGAAATATTAATTTTTCAATTTTTCATCAAAATCGTACCTTTTTACCCAAATTTCCAATAAAATGACCACCTTCAGAGTCTGATTTTGTTTTTAAAAAAAAGTACCAGTGCCATTACCTATTAAAATTTATATCTATAAAGAAACCTTCTGTTGCAATGAGTTTTGGTCCTATTTTGTGCATCTGACCTCAACTATAACAGTTTAGTAAATTACAAGCATTAAGACCAAGCAAATAACATTCATTGTCTTACAATTTAAAAGTAACATATAGAAAGAAATCCATCACTTGTCGAGATAACATACCTCACGTAAATGAGGTTCCAGTGTTGGGTCGAGAATTGACCAAATTAAAGATGCTACGATGATTGCAAAGGAAGCTACGATGATAGAGGGTGATTTCAAAAGTACAAAACTACTAGTCTGTGATTCTGACCGCTGAAAATCTACAAATATAAACAAGACATGTTTGTGGAACATTATATCCCCTAGATTTGTGTCAAATTTTATCCTGACCATAGTGAATGACCTTGACCTTATCAGTAATAGCTTTCAGTTAACTAGGTATAAAATCTAAGTCATCTTGTAGAGCTAAAGGTTAAAGCTGCAGGCAGACAAAAAGACCAGAAATAATTGCCCTTCATTTTCAATATCATGAGCATCAAAACTTCCAGTCAGTGTCATGTTCCTTTAGTCTACATCCATTATATCATGACTAAATAAATGCAGCACAACAGGACATGGCTGTCCTGATCATACTACTATAATGAACATTAAATTCTTTAAATTACCCACATCTTTTTATAACTTAGCTCAGAACTGTAGCTTTCTAGGGGAGGAAGGCTATGTCAATAAACAAGATTATTTGTAGCTGTAAATTTTTAATTCATATGGCTATTGACGCTTTCATGAATATTTGAAGTTATAATGTTTGGACACAAGTGTAGTAGGTAAATATGTTAAGCTCACATTCACTAAATGGGTGCAATTAATGTTGTCATGAAATTACAAAAAATGATAATAAGCAGAAATGAAATTAGTATAGTAATATAAAGTTGGTACATGTGCCTTTAAATAATACTTATAAAGATTGAAGAAATCTAGCAATTCAATGGACATAGCTCAAAATGACATATTCGTTACTGTCGCCATTTTGATATTATCACTTACAGGATGGATATTTGCTTGAATAACTGGATTATGTGTGCTGTGTGTACCCATACAATTCTTTTCAGCTTGAAAACTTACTGATTTCAAAGACAATAGGTTAGTTTACAGGTTTGAGAAACTTTTTACATGACAAGGTATATCTTTGTAGCCAGTTTCAAAGTACTATTCATAACATTAGAAATGCCTTACTACAAGTGTTGTAACTTTAAAATGTAGAAAAGCTAAATTAGGACATCTTTAGGCTGTTCAGTATTGATAAATGTCAAAATATTGAACATAATTACATGTATTTTCATCTAGTTGTATCACTACACCAACCAAAAAAAAGTCTTGAGCGTAGATATGACTGTAATGTTCTTTAGTGCCAAATATGAGAAAATATATGCACCCACTGTTTGAAATCATCTACAAATACATGAGCATATTTGCTGCCATCAATAGCAAATATGAAAGTACATCAAATCTAAATATATCTAAAAAATATCAATAATTGAAAATATTTAGTATCACTCACAGTACTGATTAACTAAATGCTAATTTTATATGAGAGACCTTCAAAATATGTTCATAATCTTGAAATAAAAGTTGTTAAAGTCTGAAATGTTCATTACAACAGGGACAGTACTTTGAAAGATTTATTTGAAAGATTCATCAATGAGTTTTATTTCGTTTACATGGTGGGTTTCTTTTTGGCATTGTACAATTGAATAAAATTTGAACAAATCTTTATCTATCAATATAAAATGTTTTGTAGGAGTATGCTTACATCCATTGAATTTTGATTTCATGAACATGTGCTTGGGCTGTTTATTTCACCTGTCAGTTAAAATTAAATAATCTTAAGTATTGGTAACAGACCTACTCTGGGGTGAAGCCAATTTATGCAACTCGCTTACAAAATAGAATATATAAAGGACATTTCCTACATATGTCTCTCTGTAGCATTTCTAAGTCACAGGTAGATTGGTAATGGAGATTTCATAGCCCTTTAGTCACAAAAAAGTAATCAATGTTTGAAATGAGCTCAAAGAAATACGCTTTCTTTGATGTTGAAGAAAACTGGGAACAATAAACCCTACATATTAATCTTCCAAACCGATTACATTCCACAAGTCCTGTCACTGTTTCATTTTTCTTCCTATTTCCCCCTTTATTTGCACTCAACTACTAAATTTTTCTACCAGGGCATATTGAAATTTAGAGACAGCAACACAGAAAAAACTGAGCTGTAAATCTGTTGCTCTTTAGTATATTCCCAACCCCCAAGAGCTACAGCTCTACAGCTATTTATAGCTACTTAAAACAAATTCAATCTTACCCTTTTAGACCCATTAAGTAAAATCTAAGTTTCATTAATTCTTGTTAAGCAACAAAGTTTATAATTTTTCAAATGAGATGTTCACACAGTGAGAGTTTTGCAGACTCTATCCAAATAAGCTGATGTAAAATTCTCGTAAACTTTTCAGTACAAATGATGCAAGATACAAGCACTGTGTGACTTACTTTCATCTGGAGGTAGAATTATCCAGTTCACTGGCACACATATTATGAGGATGATGCCAATCACCAAAAAAGGTGTAAAGAAACCGCCCAACTGAAATATCAACACAAAATTAGTTACTTTATCATTTAATATAACAGTACATCTAAGAGAAGGTAAGACATGTTACAGTCCTTTAAATGTTCTACTTTCCCACTTGAACAGTGAACGAATGGTGAACACACTCTGAATGAACAGTGAATGAATGATGAACAAACAGTGAACACACAATGAATGAACAGTGAACACTCTAATGTTTCAAGGACTGTACAAGTTACCTACATTTAGTTACTTACATATGGTGAGATATATAAGTTACATACATTTAGTTACATGTAGTGATGAGATATACAGTCCCCGACACATTCTACTTTTCCACTTGAACGGTAAACGAATGCTGAACAAATGGTGTATGTAAACTGAATGAACGGTGAATACACAGAAGAATGGTAAAGAAGAACATTTCAAGGACTATATGTATAAGTGAAATACATGTATACAAGATTCTTTGTATATTTACATCTGTTTTCTCTGTGATAACCCTTTGAAGTTCCAGTGTGTTAGTATCTCAAAAACAAGTGGATACAAAGTTCTCAGTTCAGCAATATGAATGATCAATGGGTGGGGACTGTGGAAAATCATTGGAATGCCATGTATTTCAATTTCCATTAGGCAATATTTTCATTATGTTCATATTTATTTCAAATACAAGGAATCACTGTCTAGTTTGTTGGGTATGTAAGGTGATTAACTACAGTGGCAAACGTTTTAATACATGAATAACAGCTTTGTCATTATGCAAGCTTATCATGTTTTAATTGTTACAGTAGTAAATCACCTTAAACACACAACAAACTATGCATTCATTCCTTATAACAGTTAGTGAAATATACAGTGAAATGTATTTGTGAGTAAAACAAAAATTTGAAAATATCTAAAATTCAGATTCCAAGTTGCTTTTGTACATTTAAGAATCCTCTTTAACTCCACAAATTACACCTCACATTACTGCATTAACACTAGCTTAAAGTCAGGGATGATTTTGAACCAAAGGAAAATATATATACGGTAATCCCTTGCTATACCCGCCCCATTATAATGCCTTAACCATCACATATCATCATAAAAATCAAAAGTCACAATTTCTTAACTATGAAAATCTATTAAAATGTCATCTGCAACATATCCCAATCCATCAACATATTACAGGTATGATTTGGTCAATTACTTTTACAATAACCACCAATATGTCGCCAATTATAGCATCAGTGAAAATTTTGGTTTTACAGTTATTTGCATATAGTCTTTCAGGTACCAAATTTGGGGTAGAGCGTTATCTGGGACCAAATCTTCATTCTTTTGAAATCTGGGTGAGGCAGACATGCCAAACTCTAAGCACATTATTTTGGTTATAAATAAAAAACTGGAAATTATTATATACTGTGAAGCAAATCCAAGTCATTCACATTGCAACAGGAAGGGATGAAATGCAATGAACTAGACCATACTTAAATCTGGGACCCATGAATCTCGTTAGGTTCTCTAACAAATGAACTACCTGGCCAATGGCAATCAAACCCATCTGACTGTCACATTCCTCTATCCTTGAATGTCTTCACACCTTGAAGACATCAACCTACGATCTTTATATCCCCTGGCAGTCATTTTCACCTGTCAGTTCCAGGGGCTGGTTTACATCACCAAATTTAACAGGAAGGGAGAAATGCAATGAACCAGACTGGGATTCAAACCTGGGCCCCAAGAATTTCTAGTCAAGCACTCTACAAACTGAGCTATCTGGCCACTGACAATCAATCCTGTCTAACAACAGCAAGAAATTTCAAAACACTGACAACAGTTAACAAGAATATCAGTAAAATTGATGGATGTTCACTGAATTGCATCTTACAATGAAGTATTTCATGTGACAAATGACTTGCACAACGATCAATAAGTGTTGAAATATTGTTCCTATACAAGGTATATGTTCTGAGTGACTCTGACCTTGCATGACCTTTGTCTGAAAGCCATTTGCCTGTTATTTACTTGTGTGATATATTGATAAATACCTGTTTAAAAACTATTGAAATCAGAAACTTTTTCCTTACATAAGATATTTGTTCAGAGTGACCTTGACCTTTCCAAATGATCTTGAACCGAAAGTTCCCCATCCCATGGAATATTTGTGATCAATTATGATCAATTTCTGATGAAATATTTCCATATACTGTATTAGGGCATTTTCATATATTTTTTCCCATATTTGTGTAAATGTGACTGTTTTTTCATCTAATTCTGATTTATCCACTATTAAAGCAGAGCCAGGGCATTTGAGTAAAGGAAATTAAAATCAACTGTTCAGACACAGTGATAAGAACACAATACACAGTAAATGTTCAGAAGCACAACTTGTACAATGCATTTTTTAATATACAAAACAGATAATGACTTGGTTAAAAATGAGAACTACAATGTTGTCATTGTGTATTGTATCCTGAGAATCATTGGTTGTTTTGTGGTTTAGACAATACAGTAACTGTATGGACACAGATGCCTGTGTTTTAGGAAATTATTATCTACAGCACTGCAGGGATTTTTCCCCACAAGGATGTAAGAAAGTTGTATGGGCAAAAAAAGTTCACTCATTGAAATCTGACCAATTTATGACAATGAAATCATTTTTCTGAGAAGGTATTTGATAATATAAATGTTACTGCATACCCCATAGAGAACCCCTGCAATTGCTGGTCCAGACATGAAGCCAACACCAACAAACACCTCCCCGATTCCCTGAAATAAAGCACGACAATGGAATGTTTGAAAAGTCATGGCATATTTCTATTCCAAAATAGATTTTCATTAATAATCACTACAAATCAAAATCAAATCCTTAAGTTAAAAAACTATGTAACATCTGGAAAACATACAAACACAGTGGCAATATGGTCTGGGAATTCTTTAGCACAAAGTGTGAAGCACGCAGTATTGAGAGCTGTGCATCCAACAGAAAGAACTACTCGCAGCAGGAAACACAGTAACACAAATGTCAATGGACCATTGTCCACAGGGACATAGGCCATAGCACTGGAAAAGATAAAGCTATATATACTCTCAGAGCAAGGACTGTATCACTCATCTTGATTCAGTTTTCATTTTGCTCATTCTCACTATTTAAAGTTTTGAATCACTTGTAGTACTAAATGATTGAAATCTACATCAGCAGTAAATGCCCTGTGAGTATCAATTCAAGTTGAATGTGACAATTTTAATCATGTTTCCCAAGTTGACTTATAAGAGAATGATCAAAAAGGTTGAGTTTTGGCAGATATTGATGACTGTCAGATGAAATCTCAACAGTTTGTATTTCAATGACTTTATTATAAGAATATGATTTTCAGTCGATAAAGAAATTGTGATAAATTGGTACCTCCACTCAGAGTGAGACCTAAAATACTCCAACTGAGATGCCCCATAATTCTGAGTTCAGAGTTGAAAATTTGATGTTTGTTACAACTTTTGGTACCTTTATCACAAATTAATATGGAAAAGCTTGCTGTGCAAATACAAGTACATGTATGTCTTAAACAACATAGAAATGAGTGGAACTCTATGAAGAAATATCAACTGGAAACCAATCCACCTAAATATACCATAATGACATTGACCTTCAGTTGATGATCTTGGAAATAAGTACCAGCCATACTCTTGCTCTGCATACACTATATACATGTATATTAAAGGTTCAAAAAGATATGTTATTGCTGATATGAGATATCATCTGGAAACCAGACTATGATCAAATAGCAGTCCCCTTGCTTTCATGAAAGTGGGATTGATAATCTTAGTTGCTTGAAACAGGTAGGCATACAGATTAATAGAAAAATACTTCATTTTTGAAAATGCATGTGGGTAAGAACTATAATGCTTCTCAGTGGTATATTTCATGAAGCATGTTAGTGCTTCATGAAAAGTATGCTGGTATGAAGCATTGCAGTTCATTCATACCCTCATGTATTTTCAAAAACGAAATTTATTTCTTATATTTACATTCTACTTTCATTTCTGTTTGAATTCTCTGTCATTAAAATACATGTACTACACATATCAAGGTTCATTTGCACATTATATACAACTGCAGAGCAATCATGAGGAAAATGACTACCATTACAATTTGTAAAGATATCAAAAGCAAAACCACTGAAAATGTAGATATTAGTAAATAATACATGTATAATACAAGTTATGTAAATGAATATACTCTAGATACTTTAGTTCTATAATCTAATAAATGTGTATGAAAATTTAATATCATGGCATATTTTTTATAACTATGCATTATTTTCTTTATGAAATGAAAACACCAAAATAAAAAAAAATATCAAATTACCCAAATAAAAGAGTGCACCCTCCACTTATGAATAACCCTGACAAGAACATGAATTTAATCCCCACATATGGAAGCTGAAATTGAGAGAATCACACCATTATCATATATTAAAAACCAAATATTGTATATCAAATTCTATATTTCAAAACTTGCATATAAACATAGAAAAATTCCCAATATAGCCCTAATTGAAAGTAAATTCTGTTATGAGGTAATGTGAAATAGTTTGGGCTAGTATAAACTTCATAACCATGAAAATCATGTGTACCTGTGAATTCCAAAGATTTTCATTGGAGAGAGAGAGAGAGAGAGAGAGAGAGAGAGAGAGAGAGAGAGAGAGAGAGAGAGAGAGAGAGAGAGAGAGAGCTCACCAATTTTCCAAAGAGAGGAGAGAACACAACCTGACTTAATGCAAACACTCCAAATATCCAACCTGATATGGTATCATTGACACCCTTAGCAGCTGCCTGTAATGGAGAGCACAGAAATAACATTAGTTTTATGATTAGTATATGTAGGTAGATTTACCATAAAAGTGATTTTGACAGACAGCACAGTCAACATCTCCATCAAATATACCACAACACACAATATCTATACTGTCAAAAGTTTTAACAAGTAACTTGTGGCACTGTCAATTTATAACCGATACATGCGATTTCAAATGCATATCTCTTTTTTTCATTCTTGTTGGACAATGAAGCATACATCATACACTGTGTTACAAACCCATGTCATTATTTTAGTGATATGATTGCAGTAGATGTAAAACATATATGAAACACTAATTTTTAAAATTTTGTTTAAGTTGTGTTTTTGAAACACTATTATTATGTCCCATGTTGCAACCAAGTCTAAAAGTTGAACTTTGACTTGACCTTACATACATATTTTTTATTTTGACCTTAATCCAGTTTACCATGTTCTGATGAGGTTAACACCTTGTAATATCAATCACAAGAAAGTCATATTCATGAAGGCCATGCCATGAAGATTTTTGACTCCCAACATGAGACATTTTTATGGATGCTTAATATTCAGAGATATCATATGTACATGTATTCCATTTGTCAATGTACATATCATGTACTCAGGGATTTTTTGGTGGAGTTATATTAAAGTAATTTCACCCTCTGGGACTTCATAAAATGTTCCAAAATCAATAAGGTATTTAAATTTATGCATGATATTACCATAAATTTTGTTAGAATCTTTTCCAGTGGTTGATGTAAAAAATCTTGTTAAACATAAAATATTTCAAATGTTTAAGTTATATATAAATAATCAATAATATGTATCAAAATATTGAGTCCAAGGGCAATAACTCTATTTTCATTTAATCCTTTATCAAGTTCATTATTCGATAGATTTTCTCTATTTTTTACAGAAATTTGGATTAGTTTTATAAAGAAACAGTAGCATGACATTATTATGAATATTATTATGTAGTTTCAACTAGTTCTTGTAAAATTTTGATAATGATGTTGAAGGAAAATTGCAATTTTCTGACTTTGATACATGAATTTGTATATGTACGTCTTGCATCTTAAAAAAGTTTGGTTTGATTTGAACATATATTATTGTGTGTGTGTGTGTGTGTGTGTGTGTGTGTGTGTGTGTGTGTGTGTGTGTGTGTGTGTGTGTGTGTGTATAAGGGGATTGGTAAAAAGTTCTATCAACTTAATAATACCTTAGTGTGGTGATCTATATTATTTTATTTGGTAATTTATTAATTTTAATTCTAATAAATTGAAATAAATACACATTTTAAGCTTTTATCAGATAATAATGAGAGAATGAAGTTACCTTAAATAAGTCTACAGATTTTTTTTTTAATTGAGGGTTGTGCTCATACTCAAAGTCTTTGGTATAAATGTCAAAATATACAGCATTTTCCCATAAAAAGAACTACAATAATTTGCATGCCCCATTCTTTTATATGAAAAATGCTTTGAAGCTAATACAAGTACAACTTATCCCACTAGCACTGATAGTATGCTACATCACTACTAGACAGTGTGGTGTCTTCACTTTATAATGTCTATATCTCCAATGCTTTTACATTCATTATCTTTACCAATTGAAATGATAACCATTTCCTTATGATTGTGTTCAATGAGCATATGAATTTTGATAAATATAGTAAGACTATTTTAATGGCTGAGAAGTATAATTCTGACAGAAATGAAAGTAAAATGTCAATATAAAAAACAAATTTCATTTTTGAAAATAAATGAGGATATGAACAGCAATGCATCACATCAGCATACTTTTCATGAAGTGCTAACACATTTCAAGACATATGCTGGAGTCAAGCATTGCAGTACATGCCCTCATGTATTTCCAAAAATAAAATTTCTTAAATACGAGGGCTGATATGTTGAATTTTGGCGGACATTTTGCATTCCTTTTTGACATAACCCTCTTCAGTATCTATACAATTTTGCCCGCTATGTTTAAGGGCCTCAAAACTACTTTTAAAGAAGTCCCTTTCTTGACCATACAGAAAGTCCTCCACTGTATGTATGACAATGATTGACTAAAAGTGGGTACTGGAAATGGCCATTTTCAGTTTTGGAAATGGATGAAAGTCCAATGGAGCAAGATCAGATGAATGCTCAGTCAATTTAAAGCCACAATCGTTAATGGCAGCTATGGCAATGACAGATGGCTTGTCCTGATGGAACAACACACTTTCACTGAGGTTTCCATGGCACTTGAGTTTAATATTTTCCCATTACTGTCTCAGAAGTAATGCATAATATGTGCCATTTATTGTTTGTCCGTTTTGGAGATAATCTACCATTAGAATACCATCAACATCCCAGAAAACTGAGGCCATAACCTTTCTAGCTGATGGAATAGTCTTTGCCTTCTTTGGCTTGAGTGAAACAGGGTGCCTCCATTATACAGACTGTTGTTTGGGCTCTGGGGTGAAATGATGGGCCCATGTTTCATCCATAGTAACTGAAAAAAGTTGGCATAATTTACCTGTAAAAGGTTTTGATTAGCATGCGAATAAGTGTACCTGGTGTGCTTCTGATTAACTGTCAGAAGTCTTGGCACCCAATGGATTGAAAGCTTTCTCAGTGCAAGATCCTCTGTCAGAATGGAATGTACTTTTTCCTTTAAAATACTAACTGAACTGGCCATATATCTTTCTGTAACTTGCCTGTCAGTCATAACAATATAATGTACTTTATTGACCATTTCTGGGGTTGCAACAGTGACAGGCCTTCCATAATGAGGGTCATCCTCAAGGCTCTGCCTGCCGTGTTTAAATTCCATGACCATCTTTTTACTGTAGCATATGAATGGGCATCTTTCCCTAGTGTTGCTACCATATCAATATGGATATCCTTAGGTGCTAAACCTTTCTTATACAAATATTGGATCACTGCTCTTTCACTGATTTTGTCCATTTTGCAAAAGTCACTTGTCTTATTTACTTTAGAGTGCTACCTCGTCGACATAAACTAAACAAATGACACCAGTTTTTGGGTACATAGCCTTAAATACATGGGGAATAGAAGGGCTGAAAAAGGACATCTATGCTAACCTCCATCAATACAAAGCTCACAACATATCAATCAGCTCTCAGATATCTGATTATGTTCTTTCACTTTCACCTTTGACCCCAATGTAGCCTGTAACAGTCAAAATAATCTGGAGAATAAAAGCAGATTCCACAAATGTGCCTGTTAATTACTGCTTCTCTCCAATTTTCATTCATTATCTTGTGTTTTTTTTAATCCATAACACATCATATACGCTTTGTGTATTTTGTAAATTTAAAATAAACAAAATGTGTTTGTGAAACACTGATGCTACCAGACTACAATAAAGTGGAACTGTAAGACACTGTAGTTGAAATTTTTATGGCAATACAGAGAATGTGAAGTAATTTTCATTTTGTTCACCATTTAAAAGCAATGCCTTACAGTTTAAAAGATATGGCTTATATTAGAATTTTCTAAGGTAGTTCAAAGGTCAATGTAAAAGTCACCAGGTGTAAGATTTTGGTACCTATGGAAAGGTCTTACCACAAGCAATACACATGAAAGCTCTACCTCTTGTGTTGTAAAGTTAAACTTTTCTTTGAAAATTTCTAAAAACATAGGTCAATGGTCAATGTCAAGGTCACAAGGTCAACAAATCTGCTATTGTTGGAAAGGTCTTCTCACAAAAAAGGCAAATGCTTAATATAAAAATAATACCTCTTACAACTTGAAAGATGTGGCTTATTACAAAATTTTCTAAAAGTAGATCACAGGTCAATATAAAGGTCACCAGGTCAAAGATTTTAGTGTAAATGTAAAGGTTTTGTCGTACGGAATACACACACCAAATCATCGACTTTGGGGGCATAAAAATGAACCTGAGTTGGAGAAAAAACATTAACTAACTTGCAAGTACTGTGAAACCTTAAGGTATTTACTTTATTTCCATGCTTGAAGTGGCTTATTACATCAAAATTTTATTTCATGGCTTGTTAAAACAGTTGAGATTTGATGCAGATGAAAATTAACATGACCATTTTATGCATAACATGTACCTAGTTCTTTCAGCCAGTTTAGAAATAAATTTCTCTTGGAATTCCCAACTGTTAAAATAGACATACTATAAGATTCATACATGCATTGTTAGCAACTCAACACTTTCATTAGGAAATGGCTATCATTACAATTTGTGGAAATATCAAAGGCAAAACCATTGAAAAAGTAAATATAGACTAATGGGGAGTTGTCAATACCCTTGGAATGGAATGATGACTCTTGGACAATGAAGTTGTTACATATAAGATGCTTGATCAAAAAATATCTTATTCTATGATTCCTCATGCTGCAGACCAAAATCAGCCAACCATGGTGAACTATGATAACTTCACAAGTCAAATACCAAAACTCAGCCTGTCAACTCTATCAGAAAGTTTTTCATTAATAGACATTAAAATTCCCATGTGGTGTTGGTTATTTTGTTTCTTATGCAGATATGAGTGCTACATTTTTTTATCTTCAGATCTGTGTTAAAGTTTCATTTTGGTGAATATAATTATGAAAAAACTTTGTTGTGCTGTCTCAAAAAAATCAACAGTACACATAATAACACTCACCTCCTGTGGGAAAAATGGTGCAAGCAACGACAAACAGAGATAAGACAGAAAGTCTGCCATGCAAATGCTACAGAGGATTGCTTTTTGTTTCCTCTGTAATGCAAAGAATGAGAATCCCTGAGTTTCTGAAGCTGTGTCAAAATTGCTACTGTCAATTTGTTCATCTTTATTGTTTACGTCAATTGTGGGTGTCAAATGCCCAGTATTTGGTATGGCGACATTATATGAATAGTTGGGATGTGGTGATTTTCTGTCTTCTAAGTTGCTCTGATGTGCTTTCTTCTTCGGGAGAAGGGACGATGATTCATCAGTCTCCTCATCATCGCTGTTATCCAACATAAGACTGGACAAGATATACTTTCAGGTTTCCTGCAAAATATACTTATGTGTCAGTAGCCTGCCTCAATTTAAAAACTGATCATACACAGAACATGCTCTTGCATACCAAATCAGTTGAGAGTCATAAACATAGCAGTACTCAGTATTTGATATATCCCAGTCTGTCAACATATTTCCCCAGAAAGCTACAGAACTGCAGCTATTATATCATATTTGCTAAATATCAAAGGAAAAACTGTCCACTGGACAAATGTTTTTGAAAAAATTTACACAGAAATCTGTTTCTACTTAGTAGTAATAAATGAATTAATTTAGATATTCAAAGTTGTCCATTGGAGTACCTATTTCTATGTTCAGTCATGTGGTTCAATAGAACTGTTTTAATAATGGACCTTTAAGTCAGTTTCGGACAGCATGCAGACCAGCAACTCCAGCCAACTAGAGATTCATCAGCGACACTCCTATTCTATGTTATCATGCATATATATTTTCATTACATTACTTTCATCTTATTTCTGAACATTTCTTTAATTTTCACAACCTCACATTCAAAGTATTTAAGGAGCATAAGGACATTAACCAAGGAGTAGTTGACCAGCAAACATTGCTTTGAAGAAATTTTCAAATAAATCTTCTGAATGATTTCAAATCATATTGATCCAACTGGTATGCAAGGTATTTAATCATAATATGCATTTTCATTAAGACATTGAAGGTGCCAATTCCATATAATGTGTTGTTATTTATTGCTGATTGTTATATTAGGAATGAATGGCATTTAAAGGAGAATAACAGCTAGTTTTGCAATACATTGGAAATTTCACCTGGAGAGAATGTGATTCACAAGTTTGAGCATAATATAATCATATGCAAGTGCATATGCATTATTATCAACCAAGGACACTATACATGTTCTAGCTTTTAAATACTAGTACACAATCACAGAGATTATACAAGCTAAAGTGGGGTTACTGAGATAAGGTTAAAATCACCATACAATTGAGCTTTATCACTAAGTTCAAGAATAAAATATGATCACATGCATCCATCATACACTACCGCAATGGAAAATGAAGGGATTCAGTGCACAAGGTGCAAGATTCTGCCCAGGAGTATCCAACATCATATTCATACCTCTCTCTCTCTCTCTCTCTCTCTCTCTCTCTCTCTATATATATATATATATATATATATATATATATGTATATATATATTCTAAAATTATGTTTTCATACTAGTGTCCAATACAAAATATGGTATTTTTATGCACTATTTTTTTGAGTAAAGCTAGGAAATGTAAAGAGTTTGTTAAGAGCTGCAAGGGGAGGGGGGAGGAGGGTATAAAAATGTTTGGTTGTTTTAACAAAGAACAACCACAGAGATTAGCAGGTTAAAATGGTTATTTTACAGGCATCTATTTTTCTTGAATATATTTCATGTATATAAAAAAGTAAATATTGTGGTTTCACAATGAAAACCTGCTTGTTTCCTTAGTTCTGTATGTCAGAAATCTGCTCTAAATATACATGAAAAAGCACTGGACAATTACATGCACAAAAGGAAAAAAAAAAAGAAAAAAAAAAAAAAAAGTTTGTGTCAAGTGAATACTTACATTATAGAAAATATACTTCAAGATAATACTAAATTTAAATCTTTCATTTTATTAAACCCATTTTACATGAAAAAAAACTTAATTTCTGTCCCATAGAAATACCTACCTGTGTTTCCTACATGGTCACAAATCTGTCACTTTAGTACCTTTGGTGAAATTATAAACATCTTTATGAATATAGATCCAATTAAAATGGGCTTTCACATACCAACCGTCTCTCTAAGAACAAATACCACTTTCTGTCCATATTTAAAATGATAACTTAATTATTTCTCCTATTTTCATCTGTGACAAATATGGAACAATATTATCTTGTCTTTCAGAAGCTAAGGTGAGATGCAAAAATGAATGTGAAATTAACTGCATGACTTTCTTTTTGACCTGAGAATGTATTCATATGATACAAAGACTACTCTGTCGTATACGTGTTGTATAAGTTAAAACATATGCACATGTAAATATTTGACTTTACATGACAGGACTTTGATATGAATAAGAGTACATATAAACATCATCACATGCTTTCTCATACTGGGTACTGATAGGAAGTACCCAGTACAGGTACAAGAGAGCATGTGATTATATTCCTCTGTACTGAAATTAAATCTTGAATGCATTAGTGTATTAAGTGTATTCAAATTTAGGGATGACTAAGAATTCTTCATAAAAATGGACAAAAATCTTTCATGTATGACCAAGGGCATTTTAAAAATTTTGCCCAAAATCTGTCCTGTCAAGAAACCCACCAAAATACAAAATATGATATTTTGGGAATGTGCAATTTATAAAAAAAAAATTACTATTATTTTTATCTTTAATAGCAGCTGTAATATATTCAGTGGAAAATCCATTAAATAGATGACATTACCCACTTCAATTTAAATTTTCATGTACATCTTTTTCTCTCTTCCTATAAGTTGCATTGGTCAAATGATTTTTAACTGCAAATTCATAGAAAGCTTTAATACTTTAATAGTATAAAATAACACCAAATTAATGAAATATCTACATAACATTTTACATCTCTCTCTCTCTCTCTCTCTCTCTCTCTCTCTCTCTCTCTCTCTCTCTCTCTCTCTCTCTCTCTCTCTCTCTCTCTCTCTCTCTCTCTCTCAATTTCTTTATTGTGACAGTTTTGAAAATTTTATGATGTTTATATGTATCAGTGTATTGTGTGCATATGAACTTTCTATAAAGTGCATGTATTGTTGTGCCTGTGCTGTAAATTCTTCTACCAAACTCAGATCACACAAATATGAAAAGTATCTCATAGACTGTTTCAGTTAAGTTGGTATACGTTAAAATTACATTTTCCTACACTGAGTCATATTTTTACAGTTTCTAACTAATCTCTGTTTTTATTTACTGAATATTCTTACCTAAAACACTCATTTTTCAACAAAGTTTTATTTAAACAATATGTGTTTCATAAATAAAATTCTAACACATGTCAGTCTGACACAGGTACATGAGTGGATTTAAGGTACTGAACTTTTTGAAAATGAAAAAGGAACACACTAAAAGTCTTGCATACAAATTGCTAGTTCGATCAATTTGTTCTTTTGTTTGGTTCCAACATACTAAAACCAATATAAAGCAATTAGAAATTGTTCAAAGGCATGCTACCTATTATGAAGCAAAGTGATATCACAACAACTCTTGTGCCTCTGCTGTGCTAGAGCATCTTAACTGACACTCACTTGAAGCTCGGTGTAACATCTCTTTAGTAACCATTCTTTATGAAATATCTCACAGTTTAGTGGCAATTAACCCTAGTACATGATGTACATATCTCACCTATCACATTTATGCACATACCCACAGCATAAATACTCTGCACTACCAAACTTTCAGTACTACAGTACCTGACCACAAGCAAGTCATCATTTCATTTTTTTTTTTCACTGTATACTGCATGGAAAATGCTGTTTTTGAAAAAAAAAAAATATTGCTGCAATGTTATTTTTATGGATATAATATAAAATGCAGTATTGGATGTGGTTTCTTCACATAATTTCAAAATAATTTTATCTGTAGGTCTAGCAGTGGTACATATAATTGTCACACATCAAATACAACAGTAAAATTTTACAGCACAAATTTGTTAAGAAATTACAGTATTTTGAGGTTAGTAATTTTGCCTTGATGATTTCATAGATTATTCTCAATAATTAATGAATCACAATTTGCTAAGCACCTTAAGAAAAGAAAAATTGAACAAGTTTGCATATTTAGGTGAAAAAAAATATTGAAATTGGAACAAATTGACCTCACAATAGGTTTTAAGAAAAAATATTTTTTCAAAAGGACTAGTCCACATTTTTTTTTTAAAAATGTTTTTCAGTTTTAATGTTAAATATTAAAAATTTAACTCATTTTATGGTGATTTGGACCTTCTAAATGCAAGGATAAGAGCAATATTTTAGCCTAACTCTGTGTTATGTAAACTAAGACTCAAGACCAGTGAAAAATTCATCTTGTAATTTAAAGCATCTTAATTTTGTGCAATCAAAAATTTGAATTTTAAATAGCATAATACTTGAAATGTGATATACTATATAATATAAACTTAAATCGATATCCATTTATTTTGAAAACTTCATAAATAACATAACTCAATCTTTACTTACAAAACAAATAAACTCTCTACAATGAGCTTCTGTCATAATGTATAACCTTAATTTTGTTTTATAAAACCTTTTAAACACATTAGACAGTATGTTTTGATCATTAAAAGTTAAAACAAAATTTGAGGAAAAATTGCGTATCAGTCTCTTTAATGAAATACATAGAGAAAAAAATGAAATGATGACTCACTTATGATCATATACTGTGGAGCAAACTACTCTAGATATAGCTTCTTTCCCTGTACAGTTGTGTTTTGGAACTCTCTACGAAATTCAGTCATTAATGCAACCTCTCTGGTCTAGGACTACAATTTTTGATCTCAGATTTGACAAATGTAAATGGTAATTTTATCTTCTTAGTTAAAAGCAATGCAAGCTGTAACTGATGGTATTTTTCAACTGTCCAAGTATGCACCAATTAATACTTATCAGTATAACTTAATATAATCTCAAAGATCTGATGAAAAATTTAGCAAAATAGACAAGGAAATATGGAAATATTGCTTGAGAGCACACCTACTAGGAACATTTTTTTTATATATATATATAAACCACCATAGCCTCAGACACAGTCTTTGTATACTCTGACATGAGAAAAATGATTGCAGAACATAATCAGGTCACACAAAAATGGAAACTTTAATTCTGACATGAGTCACTGCACATTTCATTTGTTTTAATATATTACATTGTGTGTCATGAATGTCTTTTAATGTACATATTATAAGTGTAAGAAAGTAATTATTATGCAAATATGCCACTCATGTGAAATTTTAAAAATGATCTTTTTTTTTATAACATTGGCATTATGGTTGAATTAATTGTTTACAAACCTGACATTTATGCAGTGCATCAGATCTTTTGCATTTTCCCAAACTGGTGACCCCTGAGGTCAATGCACATCGGAGATTAAGAACAGGAATTATTGTCAGGAAGACATTGATTCATGAATCAATATTTTCTGCTGATTGACAGGTTAATTGCTTCTGATCCTCTCTTGATTCAATGAAGTTATATATATTCAATCACAGAGATTTGTACTTTAATTTTTCAATTTATTTACCATCAGTTATACAGCTTATATTGTTTTTTAAAAATATTCCATATGATATTTTTTACTTAATTGTTGTACACTAAAAATAATTAGCCATTTATTCATGCAATATATTTGATGTAAATATACCGATGTAGAAGAACAAAAATATAACAATCCTTGCATCTTTTTTTTTTTTTTTTTTTTTTTTAAATTATTTTGCATTTCTAATCCATGCATTTCCACTGGACTATTTGAAAATAGCAAATTTAATTCCTATGTAAACATTGAAATACAAATGGACTTAACATAATATTCCTAAAAACAAACGAACAAATAAATAAATATATTTGTATAAACTTTGTGAAAAAGCAATGATAAACTCCAAAACGGAAGGGGTTGGTAGATAATGAAATAATTGAAGAAAATGTTAGGCCTGGATGAGAGAATACGATATCGTATAATATTTATGATTCTATGTCTACTTGTATATGTACCTTATACAATGGGTCAAAAACTAGATCGTGCAGTATATGAATTAGAGTCTTCGTTACCTTGCACTCAGAAATATATTCCAGTTAAGCTAAAACTTGTTTTATGTCTGCATCATGCATTTGTATTTTCCAAGACAAAATACAGGTGTTTCCAAGTTCTGCTGCAAGTGAAATGAAAGCAGTCGATCAACCATTGTCCTATCATGTGACTCGAAATGGCCTTGATGTCATGTGATCTAGCAGAGACGGCACACAAGCATTTTGACTGCAGAAGACAGGGCCGGTATTCATAAAAGTTCTTAGCAAACACTTAAGGGTCATAGGAGACAATATTTGGAAGAAATTTTGTTATGCCCGAAAATAAATTTCTTTTTTTATCACTGAAGACGTATCATAATTGTTTTACACATATCTGCATGGTAACTGACTCTATTATCCATCAAATGTTGCCTTGCTCTAAACGTATCGTGAAAGTATGATGATTTATCTCCCTTTGTTGATGACGTCAAAAGAGACCACTTTAGACGCAATACGGATTATTTACACTGACGACACAGCAAGAAAGAAGCAGGAATTAGATCTCAAAATGGTTCAATGCGTTGCGTTTAATTGTAATATTCGGAGTCAAAGGGGAGTATCGATGTATTTGTTTCCAAAAGATCCAAAGTTCAGGAGGATTTGGGTGCGAAATCTTCGCCGAGACGGATTCTCAGTCACGGAACATTCGAAGTTGTGCGCCCACCATTTTACTGCTGACCAGTTCAAGATACACCCTGCCTTGGCCAAAAATGCGGATACAAGAAGCTTGATCTTCGCCCCGATGCCATTCCGACTTTATTCGACCTTCCAAACGAGAAAGTTGAAAAAAAAAACCAGAGGACGTCTACAGCCTACTTCAAGCGAAGGACGATAGAGGTAATTAAATTAGTAATAACGTTGTCGACACACGTGTAAATGAATTAAATGAAAAAAACAACAACAACAAAAACAAATCAATATAGTACGTTACTATATGTGCCTTTCTATAAAAGTATAAAATTAATTTGAAAATATTTAACATGCAAATATATCGCGAGAATAATAAAAACAAAAATGACACGCTCCCATACGCTTTTTTTCATCAAACTATGTACAGGACTTCGGCACTATATATGAGCTATGAAAAAGTTATCATAAATATGTAGCTAATTTATATTGTGAATGGATTTGTAAACACAGTTTACAACATAAGTTTTCGCCACAAATTATCATAGGCCTACATTGAATATGTCAGCCTCACCCCATCCCCAATATAAATATTTAATTGATTTCCTTATCAAATCAATTAATCAATAGCGGTCCTATTGAATTTGTAAAAATTTGTATATTAATGATATTATACAAATATTTTTTTTAAAGGAACTTGGCAATATTGTATATGTATTATCATTAAAAAATATATAAATTTATAATTAGGCTCTAGGAAGAATTGATGATGGGGCAGATGAAGGGGATGACTCTGATTGCGGAAATGAAGCTGATGGCAATTTGGTACACAATAGTGAAACCGGTGCAATTGCATGCAACCTGGAGTTTTCCACTGATTTGGTATGATATCAATCAAAATATCTATAGTTTTCAACTATTTGTTTTATAATATCAATTCATTTCTTGCCCTTAAATGGATAATTTTTTTTTTCATTTAAAAAAATAAATCATATTTTAAAAAAGTTCAACACATTTTAATTTAGTTTTTTATGTAACAGATTTCTGAAGCAATGGGAAAAAGTCATTTCAACGCCTTTACCCAGACTTCACTCCAGAGCACTCCAAAACCCCCGAAGCATGTGACTGTCCAGCAGCACGTCACACGTTTTAATAATCTACGTTAATAGGTCTGTTAATTATTCATTAAAAGTATTTTTACATGTATACTGTCCAATATCCTCTCTCAACATGTTGTTATCAGCTTATGAATGATGTCACCAAAAAACATACCAGTATTTTCTAATCATACTTCTGACATTATCTTGATCATAAACATGCCCATAGATCATACATGTATAGAATTTAAGATACAATGTCCATAAACATTGTATAAAATTTGAACGATCAAGAAAACTACAAAATAATTTTGTATAAAGTTAGATTAGTTTTGTTTTCATTATTTTAATGTTCTTCTCCAGGGTAGCGAAACCCACAGTACTGCTGGCTGGGAAACTTGTTCCTGATAGCTGTCACAACACAGGCTGGAAGGATCCTCCTGTTGTGTCGTCCGAGGCGCCTCCAAATAAACCTCACAAACCGTCGATAGGCAATGTGTCTATAAAGCCTGAAACATGAATGCAACTTTCAAATTTATGCTATGTTTAAATAAACTACTGGGCTGTTATTTCCCTGTAAAATTTGTTTAACAAATTTGTTTTGTTTTGTGTTGATATTTTTACAATTTATCCATTATTAAAGAACTTACTCATGGACTGGTTCTTCATCCCCTAGAGGCCCATTGTCTTGAATGTACTCGTAGTACGAGAGTTCCAAAACGTGATGGTTTAAGCAATTAACAGTAAAACTTTCATGCTCAGTGATGCACTTCAAATTTCCCTGCTGGACCTTCCTAGCTACTTCTGGTATCCCCAAGCAGCATCTACATTCTCTGGCTGTATCCATGATGATACAGTTGTTACAGTTGCACCTTTAACAACCAACAGATCAATAAAAATACAATCAAAATGGAAAACGTTAAAATTATATGGTTTACTTTAACATCTTTTAAGGACAGAGCTTTCTGTAAGATTGCCTACTTAACTCATGTATAGAGATTATATTATATAAGTTGGTTTACAAATTGTGTATCGGGTATACTTTGAAATATGATTACTTATTGCATTTTGCAGAGGAAATTCCGACCAGCTCAATACATGTTTTTAATTGAGAACTGCGTGAATAAATGATGAAATCGGCTAAGGAAATCATGAGTAAATTTATTAAATGTGTGTTTATATGCATAAAATGATGATTAAACTTGTTAGATTTCTTTACCAGTCAGTGTTACATGGAACCGGTGCAGATCGATCGACATCTTCTTCATCCCCACTTTCTTCCGATGAAGATTCAACTGAATGATTCCCATTCACGATAACAGGTTCAAACTGATATCCCTGAACAACAAACTCGGGAGAGTAGTAGAAAGTGGAAATTTACATGAAAGCTAAATTCGTGACATGGAGTAAATCCAAGTTTGTGCAATGCGCAATTTCTCAGATGCCCAATAGTTGTTTCCCTTTGTTGAACTCTTGTACATGGTGAAATGCAAAATATGTATATTTGTACCAATGAGGTTGGTACAAATACTTATTGCTGCATTCATATTTTGTCCAAAGGACAACTACCAGCTGTCATGCAACCACCTGAACTGCATTGAAATTAACAGATTTAGTAAGTTTATGAGTACATGTATGGAATAATAAATGTAAGCCCAAACTAAAATTGAAAATCACCATCTTTCTTTGATAAAAAGTAGCATTTGTGTCGAAGAGGAATTAAATATATATATAAAAAAAAGTAATAATTTGATGGACTATAATTTAAACAAATTATTCTTGATAGTTCAGTTGATGTTTACCAAGAGCTAATGTTTGAACAAAATTTACGCTTTCGTAACATTTTTTGCTATCTACATAAACAGACTACGGTATAACGTGTATACATCTAGTACCCACCAAAGCGTTCAACTGAATACTGAATGTACCTCCATCACATAAGAGTTTATATCTAGGAACTCTAGGGGTAGGGTAGGGCCTTAATAGGGGATCAAAGTGTTATATTCTGACAGTCATGAGTATAGGAAAAATACTGCTTTTTGGAATAAAATTTTGATTGAGAGATGCCTCGCAGGATTGAAAATGATCGTTTGTGTGCTGTTGGGATGCTGGAAACTGGAATGTCTCAAATTAATGTGGCAAGACAATTTGGAGTTCATATTAACACTGTAAATGCTTTATGGAGATGATAACAGCGAACTGGCACTGTTTGGGACCGTCCAATGACCAGGACACCTGTGTGGGACATCACATCAGCAAAATACATATATATGGACATCACATTTGCATAATGTATTCCAGTTTGCTTCTTTGACTGCTAGAATCACCCCTGGTCATAGGCGGATAAGTCCTCATACCGTAAGGAATAGATTGCGAGAGACCAACATCTGACCTCGACATCCTGCTATACATCCTGTTTTGCTCTGGTGTCACTGTGTTGCAAGGTGAGCATAGTATAGGAGGTATCATCGTTTTAATAACAGAGATTGGGGAGAAGTTCTGTTTACGGATGAGTTGAGATTTCACTTCGACAGCAGTGACAGTTGTGTTTGGGCTTACCATTGTGCAGGAGAATGTTACATTGATGCCTGCATTATTCAGTGCTGCCAATTCGGCAGAGGGAGTGTTATGGTCTGGGGTGGAATTACAACACATGGAACGACCCCTTTGGTGATAGTGGAGGCCAATTCAACCAAAGTACCCTACTGTGACGAGATGTATGTCAGCATGTCATTCCATACATTCACAACAAACAGTGTACCATCACTCTACAGCAGGACAATGCACAGCCACACACCACATGCATTGTTAGTGACTATCTACAGCAGCAAAACGTGAATGTGCTACCCTGGCCTGTGATGTCACTGGATTTATCACTTATAGAACATGTTTGGGATGAAATGGAATGACCTCTATGTCAGAAGCCAAATCCCCTGCTACATTGTATGTTTTGCATTGTTCTTTACTGAATATATGGAGGAACATTCCCAAGATATTTTTATATAACCTGATTTATTCATTGCATCGTAGGTATGAAGAATGCATCAGTGCAAATGGGAGTGATACATGCTATTGTGAAACTTTTCGCACCCCTTTATTTTCAGTGGCTGTTTGTATCAGTCATAATGGACATGATCCGTGATTTGATGTTTGAATTGAAAGACAATGCATTATATTAAATAATGAATACATAATGCAACATAATACTTTGTTTATCAATCTATAAATGAAATTACTAAACTACACAGTTTCTTTTTTCCGCTAGTGTATAGAGGTACTATCTAATTAAAAGTAGATCCTTTGATCTGCTCACGTTTATCACTACACCTACTTTAAAGTAGATTGATTTAGGTAAGGCTTTCATTATTTGTATATAGGTTTTTATGGCAAGACTTCGTTATATTGTGAAGATTGGCCTTGGAACTTGACCTTTCTATTTCATAGTTTGATCTTGTGACCTTGAAATTTGACCTACTTTTAAGAGAACATAACTTGTTAAATATCTTCAGAACTATTCAAGGTAGGGCTTTCATATCTTGTATATAGATTCTTTATGAAAAGACTTTGTGAGTTGTATTTAATCTTGTGAGCTTGACTACTTTCTTTAAAAAAAACACCCTGATTTAATCAATATTTCCTGAACTATTTAAAGTAAAGCTATTATATTTTTGTATACAGATTCTTTATGGCAAGATCTTGGTATGTTTTGGTGTTTTATCTTGTGACCTTGAACTGGGAGTTTGACCTACTTTTAATAAAAATCTGAACAATTCTATATCTCTTGAACTAAGACAGAGCTTTCATATTTTATATATTGATTTCTTATGGTAAGGTCTGCCATATCATACCATGATTTGTAACCTTGGTCTTCTCTAGAACAGTAATGTTAGTCATATTGGTGTTGAGGCATTTCTGTTATGTGAAATTCATTTTCAGTTATATGATTCTTTGGGGCTAGTTTAGGGCAACAATATTGGGTAAAAAATTTTCATGGCAATAAAGATAGATAAAAAAAAGATCTTTTAAAAATCACAACAGCTTAACAATGGCAGGGCCAAGGTGATGGGGCCCATGGGCCTATTGTCTTTAATAATGATCTATTTTCCTTTACCTTGCAGAATACACACGCATTTGTAATTCGTTGTTAAATAAGTATATTAATTCATTTGCAGCTTATTCCATCTTCAGTAATCTGTTTTCTTGTATCTTAATTAATATGGAATAAACAGCCATTTATACTTCCTTGAATGATAAATATATTAATTTATTTACAGTTATTCCATTTTCAGTGATCTGTTTTTCTGTACCTTCCCAGGAAAACTTTCCATTTACGGGTGTATTAAGCTCGACAGAATGAGTCTCATCATTTTATATATATTCCTGTTATTTGCACCACTGAGCAGATTAGTTTCAGTCTTTTGAAAGCAATGTTAGTCTTGTCACTCTACATATACTCCAGTTATTTGCACCACATTTAAAACCTAGTCTCATTGCCCTACATATGTACTCCTGTTATATGCACAGCATTTAAAAGCGAGTCTCATCACTCTTCAGTTATTTACACCACAGTGAAAAATGAGTCTCGTCACTCTATATATACTCCTGTTATTTCACTGCAGAGCAGATTAGTTTGGGCTTTTTCAAACTTTGTATGTTATTGATTTTTGTCTCTAGGGCATCATTCCTTTCATTTATTGTTATCAGAGGTAATTATTTATCTCATTATACAACCATGAATTTCACAAAATGTTTACATACGTCCTTTAGTTTTATCCAGTTTTCTTGTGATGCATTTTAAGAATAAGAAAGTAAACAGACAACTGTACAACAGGTAAAATATATGACAGACAACTGTACAACAAGTAAACATGTGAAATATTCTTTATTTCATACCCTTTATGTTGTTGATGTTACAAATATTATTTGCACATGGTGTAGATAATAGTATTGTGCCAAATAGATGTTCGTAAAGTCAAAAATATGACTGTTGAGAAATGAAATTAGAATTATAGATACAAAATTACAATAAACATTACGATTCTTTATTCACAAAAAAAGGAAACATTGTATGGATGGACTGAATGACTTGCACATGAGACTGATTACGTTAGTTGCCAGCAGTGGCCCAACCTGTAAAGGATGGGGAGAGTGTGATGCAAGTATTTCATGAGATCCAGAGGGCAGCAGTGCCCAAGCAGAATCCTCGGGCAGTAGTTATCCCCCGTGTATATGTCCCACCAGGTCCTGTTCACCCCACTAAGGCAACAGCAGCATCTAATGCATATGATCCTCAGTAAGGCTAGATAGAAGTATCTGTATATGATGGCAAAGTGAGTTTGTGAGGCTGGTCTGCAGACAACAGTAGATGGAAGATGAACAACATGATCACATCTGCTTTTTAACTAACCTGAGTTGAAAGCTCAAGTGAGCTTTTCTGATCGCCCATCATCCATCTGTGTGTAAACTTTCACAGTTCCGACTTCTCCAGAACCACTGGGCTAATTTCAACCAACTTGGCAAAAAGCATCCTTGAGGGAAGGGCATTCAAGTTTCTTTAAATGAAGGACAATGCCTTTCTCAAAGAGAAGTGAAATAGCAAAAATACACTGAATTTTTTTTAAAATCTTCTCCAGAAACACTGAGCCAGTTTCAATCAAACTTGGTATAAATCATCCTTGGATAAATGGGATTCATGTTTGTTCAAATGAAAGGCCAAGTCCCCTTCAAAGGGGAGATAATTACAAAAATAGGGTGGGGTCATTTAAAAGTCTTCTCAAGAACACTGGCCCAGAAAAGTTCCAAGTAATATTGAAGTTTCCTGACATAGTGCCGATCCAAATTTGTTAAAATCATGGCCCCTGAGGGTAGGGTGTGGCCACAATAGGGGATCAAAGTTTTATAAGCGAAAGTATGTTGTAAAATCTTCTCCAGAACCATTCTTTTCGAATGTAGTGATTTTACACCCACACGAAATAAGACTTTTCTATAATGTGCAATCAATGTATAAACATTTTACAAATATTGACTATCATCTTATCATAAAATATTTACAAGAATGCGACTTTTACAGAAAAATTTGATCCTTTACAATATAAGCTATTCATATACACAAAATGATATGTATTTTTACCTGTTTACGTATTTTTAACTTTTAAGTCCGTTTGATGGGACGTTAAAGGGTGCCACGTGTCAAGGATTACAACCCTCTTGGCACATAAAAGATCATTTCCTTGATTTTCGAAAAAGGGTAGGCTCTCTGGGGGCTGCCAGGGAGACTTCAACTTTCATAACCAACCATATTTCAGTTGTTTAACCACCGTAAAATGGCTGAAATATTGCCAACACGGCGTAAAACCCCAATCAATCAATCTCCAGAACCACAGGGCCAATTTCAATCAAACTTTGTACAAATCATTCTTGGGTAAAGGGGATTCAAGTATGTTCAAATAAAGGGCCATATTCCCTTTGAAGGAGAGACAATCGCAGAAATAGGGTAGGGTCATTTAAAAGTCTCAAGCACCACTGGGTCAGAAAAAGTTTACATGGAAGCTTCCTGACATAATGCAGATTCAATTTTTTTTGTTAAATCATGGTCCCTGAGGGTAGTGTGGGGCCACAATATGGGATCTCAGTTTTATATGTCAAAATATAAGAATAAACCTTTAAAGTCTTCATCTCAAGAACCACTGAGTCAGAAAAGTTCAAATTTACTTGACATCTTTCTGATATAGTGCAGATCCAAGTTTGTTAAAATCATGGCCCCAAGGGGTAAAGTGGGGCCACAGGGGATTAAGGTTTTACTTGTAAATATAATAGAAAATCTTTAATATGGGCCAAAGTGCCTCAGGTGAGCAATGTGGACCATGGACCTCTTGTTTCTAGATGGAGCCACTAGTGCCTACTATTCTCTGCTGGTTGGAGTCTCAGAGAAATCCTGTGGAAGTTTGATGAGGTTTGGTTCCTCAGCACTAGACATCACTGACATCACCCACCAGCTGAAGTTCCAGTCAGCCACCTAGTCAAGTGGGGGGAGCACATACTTGTGTTGGCAACCTGTGTATTCTTGACTCTAGCTGATGTTCATCCCCAAGCAGTGACAGCTGTGCTGTGGGGCAAAGGATAGCGATGCAGAATTTTTTACTTTGGATGGTAGCGTTGGATAATTGGGAAAATTTCATAATCAAAATCGGAAGAACTGTATCGATCAATGATTGATAAAATTGGTATTTATAGCTAGTTAATAAATTTAACTATTTTATTGGTTATTTCTTTTAAGTTTTATGGATATGTGTGACACACGTACATCTATTAACCATTAATGAGGAATGAAATGCCAAATGGGTGGGTTTTTTTCTACCCATGAAATCCAGTTTGGCTTTGGTTTTAAGAAATTAAAAAAATTCCAGATGTATGACTTGGTTATCCCTTGTTCAGACTATATATCACGTTATCAACTAATCTGATATTCCTCTGACTTTTAATCGCGCTTTTATGTCATAACATGTGCGGGGCAGAGAAAGAGCGGACTCCATATAAGCGTATTGAAAAGGGGGATTCACCGACACCAGCTGTTATCACTGCATCGTCTACCTATTACAACTTTAATTCACAGGGTCTGCCTTCCAAGATGTGAGGATTCAGCTGTTAGATGATTATTCTATGAGTTAATCATGACTAATACAATATTATTGCCATGTAAAAAGCTTTAACCCCTTCAAATGAAGCATCACTTTGACTTTTGTTTATGACCTCGCCATTTGGTTCCATTGTGCATGACATCAGCACATAAATACACAAAATCCAATCAGCATCAAAGTAGTCTTGATTAACTTGAAGCATAATCATTCAGTAACTGAATCTTATCTAGATCCACAAAATAAAATTTTGAAAGGTACATGTAGGAAAATAATTTTCGTAGAAGCCTTCCTGCTCTACTTGACTATGAATTATTTTTTCTTACAGATGTGGTTGTAGAAAAGACAATTTTTAAAAGATAGGTAAATTTTTGGCAGTTTTTGCAGTGCCCCTAAAGTATCAGGAAAGAAATCCTGAAATTCATTACTATATGTCCATTTTTCGCACAGATGCTTCATACCAAATTTGAATGGGTAGTTATCAAGAAGAAATTAGAAATGTGTTCAATTCTTAATGCATGATGGATGAAGATGGATGCAGACCATTACAGCAATAGGTAATCCAAGTAAAAGGTGATCCAATGCTCTCTTAAATTGTGGGGGAAAAATGTATTTATGATAGAATATATGAGGTAGGGACATGTCCCCACACCATTTGTCTCCACTAATCTATATTTTGCACTAAACCTTTCACATTCAGTGGGTCAAGTTCATGAGAATGTGACTTGAGGCAGAATTTTCGTCCTCGTAGTACACCTCTTCCCTTACATGTACAATAATGGTCAGAAATTAAAAATTGTCTTTATTTTAAACATTTTGATATCCCCCTCTTTGTTATCATATTTTCCTTAATTTTTTTGGGGGGGTGGGCAGTTATGTGTAATATAGTTAATTTAATGTTTCATGTATCTTTAATTTTAAAATAATGGCCTCAAAAAAGTTGTAACTGGTAATCTTCTTTTAAGTACATGTACTTTCACATGCATTGCACTGCCAATCTCAATTTCTTAATTGTATAGACTACAATCCAAAACATACAGAAATTTTATCTGCTTTCTCATTACTTCAGTCCATAATCATCAAGAACACAAGAGCCCATGGGTTACATCGCTCACCTGATTCACCTTAACCCTACCCCCAGCGGCCATGATTTTAACCAGAAAAGTTCAAATTTACATGGCAGCTTCCTGACATAGTGCAGATTCAAGTTTATTAAAATCATGGCCCCTGGGAGTAGGGTGGGGCTACAATAGAGGATCAAATTTTACATGCAAATATGGCCAAGGTGACTAGTGTGAGTGATGTGGCCCATAGGCCTTTTATCATGATTATCTCCCCTTTGAAGGGGGGGGGGGGGGCATGGAACTTCATTTGAACAAACTTGAATCCTCTTCACCCATGTATGGGTGATTTGTACCTGGGGATCCATTGTTGGGTTGGAGCCCAAAGTTTTACACAGGGGAAATCTTTTAAACTCTAATCTTCTTCTCAAGAACTGCTTGGCCAGAAAAGTTCAAATTTACATGGCAGCTTTCTGACATAGTGCAAATTCAAATTTGTTAAAATCATGACCTTGGGGGTAGGGTGGGGCCACAATAGGGGATCAAATTTTACATGCAAATATGGCCAAGGTAACTCATGAGCAATGTGGCCCATGAAACTCTTATCACGATTATCTTCCCTTTGAAGGGTGTATGACCCTTCATTTGAACAAACTTGAATCCCCTTCACCCATATATGGATGACTTTACCAAGTTTGGTTGAAATTAGCCTGTTAGTTCTGAAGAAGAAGATTTTTAATATTTGTCAGTGTATTTTCACTATTTAAAAGTTTATAGACGATGGGCTTCAGATGATCATAAAAGCTCACCTGAGCTTTCAGCTCAGGTAAGCTAAAAATATATAATGCGTTAAAATCAAATTACACATGAAGTTTAATTTTATAATACATGTATTATTAATATCAATACCCCACACCTTTAAAAGCTACACGCATAATGTAATAAATACTACATCTCTCTTGTCATAGCTGACTCCTTGTACTTGGCACTTGTTTGATGTGTTCTATAACTGGTGACAACTAAAAGCAAATACATGTACATAGTAAATAAACATTATTAAGTCCAGATTGACAGGATCATGAGATCAATAAATGGCACAATCATTTAAGAATAACATTCAACAGTATAAAATATTTAGGATTTTGGCCATGACCCACATATGTACATATATGGCTGTACAAATATTGCATTCTTAGGAGGGTAACATCAGATATATCAAATCTAGCAGTGTGTGGCCAGGGTGCTAGTCCATCTGACCATCTAGGCACAAGTTAAAAATTATAACTTTGTTTTCATTTTGTCAAGCTGGTGCTGGTACAGTCATTTAGAATGGAAATGGGATACAGTCAATTGACATAAATTTAAGAGGATCAAGCAAAATACAAACTGCATTTGAAATATTTCATTGAATATAGATGTTAATGGCAAATAGAAACTCTTATGACAAATGGAGTGATTTTAACCTCTCCATGATCAAATTCCCACATATTTATGTACATGTAGCAATATTCCATCATTACCTGTATATGGTGTTTTATGTCTCAAATGATTTGATGCACAAGACCTTGTTCTACATATGATCAGTTTTTAAATCGGCATGCTATTGACAAACAAGTTGATATTACAGGGGTTTCATCAATTTTGTTTAAAGTCAGCATTTCACAAATTCTATGGGTTTTTTTATAAGGATCTAGTTTGCTAATACAACCTGTCATTGGGTCAAATGCTGTTAGACCTATTTCATATCAATTGCTAGACTGTTCTTTACACATTGATATTGCTGATCAAAATATAAGGCTCATGGTGGGTGTGACCAATCAACTGGGGATGCTTACTCCCCCTAAGCACCTGATCCCACCTATGGTATATCCAGGGGTCCATGTTTGTCCAACTCTTTATTTTGTATACTTTATAGAGGTTATGCTATTGATCACTGTTTGTTATCTTCACCTTTTTATAAAGCACAGAGTTTAAATAAACATAACTGCCCTAAGTTAGGTACTATGAAATATAAAACATGGAGTCGAATTTCACAATTATACTTTTGCCCTTGCCTGAAATTGAACTTGCGACTTTCAGAACCAAATCTCTTAGCAGTGCAACCTGCATGCTAGAGTACTCAACTATCTAGGCAAGTTTTAAAACTGAACTGAATTTTTACTATGCTGTCATATGTTTACTACATGGTCATTGATATATATATATATATAATTGTAAATTGTACATTGTGGTTTTGACATAAAACTACATACTGAGAAAATTCAATTGTTATATATATGTCAGTATAAAACAATAATTGCACATAATTTCCTACCTTTAAAATGCTGTTAATGCACAAAGTAAATGCGGCGACAAAATAAATATAACAACAACAAAACCACCCCAACTAATGGCAACTCTTTGTACAGCAACACATCTAATAGGGGGGAAAATGAAATTCTACATATATTAAAGCCACTGGCCAACCACATCAAATCAAATTCTACAGTATATTTCATAAGATTCTCAATTCTCTAGTATCCCCATGTATGAGACCTTTCCCACTGAACCCACCATGAAACAGAATTTTGTCATGGGAAATACAACAAGCATGACCCGCTCTTACAACTTTACTGGTTCCCACCTTGTAAAAGTTAATGTTGGGTTTATTGGACATAAGCAGTATATCTCCCACAGGTTCTGAGTTTTGACCTCGGAAAGTTTCCCCACCATGAATAAGAATGGTAGATGGGCCTTCAATTGCAACGTGATACTTGCGACCTCCAGGCATTTTTGACAAAGGTGGTAAGGATTTGGCAATTGTGACAATTTTCTCCATTAAATTATTTTTCGGATGTCCACTTCTGTAACCTTTATGCACTTCTAGCAATTGATCACTTCTTCCCCCAATAATATACAAGGTAGGACCAATAAAATTAGTTGTGTGACCAGACCTAGATTCAGTTAATCTGCTATATTCTTCAAAACGAAATTCATTGGATTCCAGACTTCCCTTCAACATATACACATTGCCTGTGTACTCTTTTCCTGGTTGCATGCGAAGAGTTCCTTCTCTTCCAATCACTATAATACTCCCATCACTCAGCAGTGATGCCGTGTGAGAGCTCAGCCCTGCATCATCAGGAAATCCTGTCACATTAGGATAAATCCACTCCTCTTTCTCTGCATCAAAAATCACAACAGATGATGTTCTAGATTTTCCATTCCAGCCACCAATCAAAAGCATGCATTTTTCAGTCATTGGAACACAAGCATGGTGACTAAGTGCCGGACCATTTCCCACTCTCACCTCATTCCATATCATGGTATCCAGATCCAGCTTGAAGATTCTTTTTGATGGTTGAGTGCTGTATCTCTCCTCAATTCCTCCATGAACATACAAAGCATTCCCTGCATATAAATCAACAAAAAAATTCATCAATTTGAAACGTTGACAATTTCTTTTCTTTATTCCTTTTTGTGCTGGGATGTGTGGGTAGTGTGAGGTCTGTATGGATAAGATTAAACTGAATATTTGATCACACAAAATGATTTCAATGTATGAATGATTCAGGATGTATTTAAATAATTTAGTCCTTGAAATGTTGTACGACCCTACACAAATGGTGAATAAAAGGGAAACAAACATTAAATAAATGAAAATGCAGAGTGTACAGTGAATGAATGGTGACAATTTTGAATGATTTCTGAGCTCTTCTCTTTCTTTCTTTGTTCCCTTAATATTGCTGTACAACTTCTTTATTATACATAAAAAAAAATATTTGAACATGAATTTCTTGTAATTTGATAAAGATTTTATAAATATTTCCTGAAATTGAAGAGAGAAAAACATTTTTTTTTTATTGCTACCATTGCTGAGAGAAGATGTTAGTCTATACTGTTAACTTCAATTGTGAATTGAATTAATAGTTTATATCTTTATAAACTAACACAGATGAACATATATATATATATATATGATATGATATATGTTGTACATGTGGTAATTCTAAGATACTGCATCAAAATTTAAATAAAACATGAATCATTGAATTAATATCTTCCGCTAACTTAGAAACATAAAAAACTATATTTAAAAAAGTCAATTAATGTCATGGTAGGCGTTGGCACATTAAAGAACCCTTACTGCTACAGCCCTGAGCACTAGCGTAGTTCTGAATTTGTGGTACTTCACCTACAGCTAGTCATGTCTCAATATAAGTGAAAAGTCCTCAAGGGGACATACAACAAACAACAAAATGAATCTAGAGAAATAATTCTCCATATCAGTAGGTTAGACATTATTGACAAAATATTTATAATTAGCATAGTAACATCAATAATATTGGTTAACATATTGCTATTTACAGAACTGACTCCCAAGTTTCATAACACTTAGGCACAGTACATACAAATCAGAATTTTTTTTTCACATGTATCTTGAATTGTAATTTGATCACATTATAATAGTATGTTCAGTCAATACCCAAATCAAATTTATAAAGGCACTGTGTGCATATCCAATGTTGATTATCACATGCTATTGACTAGCTACCAAGTCTACATCACCAACAAAAAGAGAGCCCGAGTTGCCATTTCTGCTAGCTAAAAAAATTAATAAATATCTGCAAATTTTAATTTCAGTAGTGCAATTGTCTTACATAATAGTGATCAGTGTTTGAATTTAGTAGTGTTTATATTTCAGTGGAACTCTCTTATAGGGTAGTGCTTATGCATATCATGGTATTTAATTTGATAAAACATATCACTGTAATGTAGCATTCTTCTTTATTGCTATCTGTATAAAAGACCATACGACTATATATCACAGGCAAGAGTACTCTTTAATAGTAAATTCAAACCCAAACAATAAAAAAAATTGCCTGTGATCTCTCTCTCTCTCTTTATATACACATACATATGAGAGAGCAGAAATCGAGGCAATTCAGATCCTGATGCTTCACTTATCTGGAGAATTTTCACTGGAACCAAAGCAATCAGATAAATGAGACTCCACTGTATATAAACAACCTAGCCTTCCATTAATTATTTACATTACCCACTTAATGAAAACTGACCAGAACAACATGAAATTGTTTTAAGGCTATAAAATTCTATGTAATATTACTATTCATTTCGACTTCCACATGAATGATACCTTTAACTATCAAATAAGACAGTGAATTTTCAATTGTTATCTATGATAATTTATCCTTAATTACTGATCAATTTAATTTGTGTTTTTCTGCAGCTCAGGTGATTGTGTAGCAGCTGCCATGATCTTATTTTGCACAATATTGGAATGCAGCACTATATGAATATCACCAAAAAAAACCAACAAACCAACATTTATACCTACTGCATATGTACATATTAAGAAATTTCTATTTTGTGTGATAGTTCAACAATGGGAAGCAAACTATTAAACATCTGGAAAATTTGTATCAATGCTATATACATGTAAATGATGAACAATAAGTGAAAGGAATGTGAACATATATTCGCACATTTGGCTAATATAGGAAGCAAAATTGTGAAAGTTACGTGACTGATGGATGAACACACAATACAAATGATAAGCAAAGTGTGAATAAATGCAAAGAGACGAAGAAAAAGATTGGTAAACTTTCTAAGGACTGCATGTGTAGCATTTTATTGATCCACCATTTTGTCGGCAAAATATCTTGCATCATGGCAGAAAATGCAACATTTTATTATTATTACATACTTTACACAATATTAACTATAGAAAGCAAAATCTAAGCTTTATGCATTAATAAAAATCTGAAGAAAAAAAATATTTTTAATTAAAGAAATGGCAATAAAATCTAATTGAGTCATGCCACTTTTTCAGGTGTGATAAAAATGGGAAATTGACAAAACTTAATAAAATCTCAACATATCAATGGAATCACTTACATTGTACAAATATGCTTACCCAACACACAGGCAACATGGAAAGCAAGTTTTGGACCTATTGGGCAAAATATTTCCCAATCTACCAACAAATTGTCCTCGAATTTTCTCCCTTTGGACATGCTCTGTGCCAGTCTGTGGTCATTTTATCAACATCTGATAAAAAAAATTAATATACTACCATAGTCAGTCCTGGTATAAAGAATTTTGTAGTTAAACATCTTCACCTAACAAGGGTGATTCACTGCTCCACTTTTTCAAAAGAAGTCACTTAATCCTTGAGTGTTGTAAGACATTTTTTCATTGACATAATTTCTTTTACCACTGCAGTGTGCAAAGCTTGCTTTTAAATCAAGCAGACATTCAGTCCACAGTCATTTTCTATTCTACAGACCACAACAGATTCCTATAGACCAATATAAAAAAAACCCAACTAATCTTAGCACATGAAAATGCAATTACAGAAGATGTAATTAAGATATACCAAGGAAACCTTGCAAATATTACAAACATTGATTCATCAGCTAGCTGCTTTCAGCATTCTAAAACCTCTAAGAGTTTGTGCTTGGTGGGACCCCTAACTCCTTATGGAAGAGTTAATATGCATCCATATAGAAAATAGCCATCCAGATACTTAGCAATTATGAAACTGTCATTAATAATGAGATAATTACTGGTAACAAAACTTGGATTTTTTTTTTTTATATGATACTAAATGCAACAAGGTTTGGATCAGAGAAACTGACCAAAGCCACACAAAGATGAAAGTGAAAGTACATATTGAATTGATTATGTTCCTTTTCCTCCTCTTGTTAAAAATTGAATACTCTCATTTGAATAATTCATCATTAGATTGTGGAACATTTTATTAATTAGCAATGTAAAACAGACTTTTATATGACTTGGTGTCAAATTCCTTATACACAAGTCGGTGTGTTGCTAGTTCAATTGATATAGATGACACAATTTTTTATAGAAATTGTCTATTGGTCCATCATTAATTTTGCACACTGCCACTGCATGATTGGCACAAGATCTCCTGTGACGGGAATAATTGACTATAAGTATATACCCATTTATTAAAATTTTTTCAGTGTGTCAGATAATATTTTATAATACGTACATCAGACAAATTAAACTGTTATATATCATATTACTATCATATTAAAGAGGGCTTAACTGGTGTTATAATTTAATAGACAATGTCTTTGAAGTAATATTACATTTATGACATAATACAACTTTTACAAAACGACCACCATAAATAAAATAATAGAAAGAAATAAAAGGAAATTTAAAGAAAATTCCATGGTATTGGGTAACTTTATGAACTTTAAAACATTGATAAAATAAATAACTGAAAGTGTGGCATTATGTAGGCCTACACTAAGATAGCACATGTCAGAAAGCCAATGGAGCTTAAGTTTCCCATGTATCCCCCTCTCTGTGTGTGTGTGATTGTATATTCTTTAACCTAATAACATTCTTCTTCAATTTACTTCATTCACTACGTAAAAAATAAGAAGCTGTTGCTATATAAATGAAACTGAAAGCCATGCCATGGATTGCGCACTTGGTGCTGTCATGCCTGCATGCCTTAATAACACATACTGAATACATTGCAATCTCAATATAATGATCAGGATAATGGAAAGAACCTTGATATATTGTTTTTGTCTATGTCATTCCTGTATCATCATGATGACGGTCACGACAGGAGCCCACATGTTTTTGTTTACACCGCCATGTTGAAAATCGAAGGGCGGTTGATTTCCCGGATGTTTAATGCGCGCGCATGGTTTCCTTCATCCTGAGCTGAATCACATCTGGGAAGACACCGATTACACCGAAAATAGCCGATACATGTGCAGATATAGATACAAAGTCGAAAATGGTGTGTTAAAAATCTTTCATGTGCATTGTTGGTTTTATAAACCTAGATTGTTTTCAGAGTCAACCATAAATTTCTACAAAATACGAACCGGATTTTTTGTGAAATTGTGTTGGCACCTCTCTTGAAAATGATAACGCTTCCATACAAATATAAGACATGTTAATAAGATTCTATGTATTTGTTTCCATGCTTCATTTATATATGTGTGATGTAATGGCATAATGCATGATACTAGATGTAAGGTAATTGAAATATGTGGTCATTGTTATACACACAGACCATGTGCTTGTGTCATCTCTCCAGTTTTAAATTACCAATATTAGGAAATAGAATTACCAGTACGTGCGTTGTATGTAAACCTACATAGTACTTAAGTAATACAACACTAAGAACATCAAACCATGTATTTCCATGATTCACTGTAATAGGCCACTCATGAATTGTGGATAGTCCATGAACAGACCTGTCACTATTTATTTATCCTCTGATGTGGTCAACATACACTAGTTTTACTGTAATTTTGTATTCCACACATGGATGTTTTACTTTTATTCAGATAAAACTGGGGTCGAATTGTCCTGTGCTGTTCATTACACCCCTAAAATGATTCTCCAGTTTGTGAGTGCATGCAAATACATTTTGTGATTATTGCAAAATAAAATCACAATTGCTCCTTCCAGTCAATGAGCAACTGAAAATGAAATATTTACACTGTGCATTATTGATGCTAGGAATCTCATTGTATGATAAAGGTTTAAACAGTTACATACCATGATCCTATACTACAGCAGAGAAGACTTGCAGGGCAGAATTATGATAGGTCTGATATAAAGCTTGATGCTGTTGGTCCTAATGTCTGGTGAAAGTTTTTATGTTATATCTAATTTCTTGCAGTTAGATTATTATATTTTCATTGTCATTTGGAAGGTTGGAAACTTGTTGTCTAACTTAAAATTTCTCTCATTAATTGTATTGATTTCACAACTGCCATGTTATTTGCATCAGTAATAACTGTGTACAGAAGTAGACTTATTTATTGTAGCTACTTGGCAAATAAACTGAAAATAAATGAAGATAACATCTTTTACACCATTTCCTACTTTTATGTTCAATAGTGGGGCAGGGTGTGGCAAAACTCCTGTTGGACCTATTAAATATGCAGGACCCCATGTTCTTGTGGAGCCACATTTATTTTGGACATCGTTGCCTTATGCATGTTTCAATTTTCACATGTGATGGGCAGTTTATAATTCTTCGGATTTTGTAACGTACACATTCAAAGGTACATGTGTTCATTTCTCCGACCTTGTGTAAACAATTTAAGCCATATCTCTTAACCAATTTTTACAAGAATTGCAGGAATGGTACTTTGTATATTATTATAGATCTCGGTTCCTATATGGACATATTAATTTTTGAATATCCTTCTTCACTAGATTTCTGTCAAATTTCTTTAAATTTGGGCGAGATCCTTCAAATGAAAATATAGTTTGTGAAAAAAATATTTCTTTTATCTTGCTTCAACCAGCCTTTAGAAGGTATCAAAACCCTTTGTATCATATGTGTAGGTGACAAGCCCTTGTACAGTGCTCAAACTATGGTGAGAAAATTCTTATTATTTTTAATGCTAGTAGTAATGCTAGTAGAAGCAAATGTGTTGTTTACCTTTAATGCACTTCCAATCAAACAAATGTTATTTTAAACTTAAAAATCAATGGCATATGTATTGCTATGCAATACTTACAGATTGATTGTTACCTTTAACATCAGTACCATGGATAATCTAACATTGGTCTACCTCTTCCTTCACACATGTAATTTACCTTTATAAGCATGATATTCTGATACCAAAGTAATTATGATGTATATGTACCTTATTTTTCAGAATGTTGTTGCTTGATGACACATGGGGCAAATTATAAGGTGAAGGACCGTAATTTCAGTCATCCAAGTTGTCTATATTCCACAGCTACATGAACTGTGTTATTTTTTTATTTGGTTGTAAGTATATTCGTATATCAATATCTAGTTCAGCAGGGAATTCTGTAAATTTTGAAGTGGTTTACTGACTTTGGTTATTAACCCAGCATATTATGGTGTTTTCTGAAGTCTAGTGATGGGGTCAAATTTACATTTTGTTGCAGTCCATCAAAATCTACTTTCTATCCATAATTAAAATACTAGCCCATTGGTTTATTTTTCATGGATTAATTGATTCGACATGTAAAATGCAGCACTTTCAATCATAGCGATTCTTCACTGCAAATGTTTACTGCTCAGTCAAGATTAATATTTACAGTCACCACTAACACAGTAAATATTTTACAAATCTAAACAGCAGTTTGATGGTAGAATCCACTTTTATTACAATTCCAAATTTAATACCATTCCTCCTAGAATTTTTCATAGATTATCCCACTCGGAAAACCTGATAGAATCATTCATTATAATGTGAAATTCCACCAAAGGGACAAGATTTACTGCCTAAGATCAGACTTTGTTGAATCCTAGACCATGAATCTTATCCTCAAGGTAGAATTTCACTTTCTCAAATAATCACCAGTACTAGACTGTCTCGCACTGCTGTGATGTCATGCTATGACAACACATATTTTTCTATGATTTAGGAGACATGACGAAGTCAAATATTTTGTATTGTTTTCTTAAAATTTTGATTTGATGTAGCTTTCAGGGAAACAAACTTGGGTATTTTTAATTTACAAATTAGCATTAGTGCTTCATGAAATGTATCCGGTTGCAAAGCATTGTGGTTCATGCTGTTGTGTATTTTCAAAAAAGAAGTTTATGACTACTTTTGTTTCTGTCAGAATTCCCAGTTGTTAAAATTGATGTTCTATATTTATGAAGATTCATATGTGCTTTGTTTACTTCTGCAGTGCATTCATAAGGAAATGGCTTTCATTACAGTTTGTAAAGATATCAATGATAAAAATATTGGAATGTAAATATTGTAAAATGTTGATAAAAGTAAACCAAGCTTAAGAAAAGCACCATGGATCTCTAGATTCCCACCCTTCCCAGTTAAAATGTACTGTGAACATACATGTAATTGTAGGAGTTATGTTTATACCCCTGCAAATGAAGTTGGGGGAGGGGGGTATACTGCAATCACCTTATACGTCTGTCCATAGACATCATTTGCCCAGTGGATATCTTTAACATCATCAAACAGATTTGATTAAAATTAAATGTGTATCTTATATGAATAATGAAGTTTTACACCTGCTGTTTTGAATGAGATTTTTTTCACATTCAAGGAAGTTATGGATATTTTTTCCATTTTGAGAGAATGTTGTCATTTTCCAGAGTATACCTTAAAAACCATTGATTAAAACTATGTTTGTATATTATGTATAATGAAGTTGTGCACATATAATATTTATGGAGATTCTTTAACATTCAAGGAAGTTATAGATATTTTACTTTAACAGGTGTTTTTTCAACTTTATTGACTTATTATGGGATCATGTCTGTCCATCTGTCTGTGGATATGATTTTGTTAATAAACAATGTGTCATCCATTGGTCCATGAAATAATATTCAGAGGTTACATTATATATATCTTTAATATACCAGGTAATGCTTTACTGCAAAATATATAGTCTTGCTTATATATTAATACTCTCAAGAAAACAGTTCTTCATGTCTAAAGGTTGTGTTTATTTTTCAATGAGTAAATTCACTATTTCCCAACATTTACTGTGCCTGCAAGGGGTATTAGTCCCATTAGGACAGTTCTAGTTAACAGTGTTATCCTATTTACATATCAAACAAAATGTTATTACCATTAAATATTTATTTTTCAGTTTGAAGAAATTCAAAATGGCTACCTCTGATGATGAAGATAGTGTCTCCAACATTGACTTTTCAGTGATTAGTACCTCCATTGATCTTGGAAGACCAATGCTGGACCAAGTGGTAAACGGCATCCATTATGGCTCCCCAGAAGTCAGAAATCTCCTACGTAATGAATGTGATCTGATCATGGAATGCAAGATCTGTAGAAATTTCTTCAGGTCTTTCCCAAACTTTGTTGCACACAAAAGAGTGTACTGTTTAGAAATGAATGCAGACAAAATCTACAATGACAGACTACCAACTATGATGGAAAATTCTAAGTTATCTGAAACTGTGGTTGTAGAGCCCACTGCACCAGAGGAGTCTTCACCACCAGTTACTCATCAGACCACAACTGTAGAGAAGTTAGTGAATGGAAGTTTTCAAGGAAGTTCATCTGCCTTCAGACTTTACACAGACATGGCTGAGAATATTGAGAAACAGAGAGCTGATGCACAGAATACCATTGTAACAATGACACCAATATTATCCAATCCTAATGCTGTGACTGTTACTGTAACACAGGAAAAGAACAAAGAAATTGCCTCAGTAGCATCCAGTCCTAATATTGCAACACAGGAGAACAAAGAAAGCTGTGATTGTGGTGTAGTCCAAAGTAATGATACCAGTGCTCAAAGCCTGCTACGGAACATTCTCGAAAGACCACTCACTACATCCAAAGAAACACAAATGAAATGTCAAGTTTCAGAAGAGAAGACTGAAAATTCAATACCTGTTGAAGACAAAAGAAGGGAAAGCACTCGAAAAAGTGAAACCAGAAAGCCAATGGAGGATTTGCGTCCTGTCCAAAGCAATCTAGGCAGTGCAAATAGATCATTTCTTTGTGAACTCAGCAAAAAAGGATTGTGCCACATCAAAACTCTAGAGTGTTTGGTGTGCAATAAACAAATGAGCTCAAAGAAAACTCTTTGGAATCACATGAAATTTTTTCATATGGGAGAAAAAACAGTGTATCCTTGCCTTTTCTGTGACAAAAAGTTTGGAAGATTCTATAATATATCAAAGCACATTATGTCATGTCATAATAAATCTCACAAAGACATTGAAAAACTGAAAAATAAAATAAAGTCCATGAGTTACAAAACAGAAGATGAGAGTAGTGAAGAATCCAGTCCATCTAGTCAAAGAAATCCTGCACCAGAGAGGAGCAAATCTGGTTGTCAAGCTGACAGAGGAATTAAACTCAATAATTGTGAAGGTTGTGGAAAGGCATTTTGGAAAAAAGAGACTTATTTATATCATAGGAAGCAGTGTAAAAGTTTAAATCCATCTGATAATGTTCAAGAAAGTGTAACAGACTCAAGAGAAAACAATGCCAGTCAAGGTAATGAGAAGAAACAAAGTGAGGTATTCAAAAGTAACCGAAAGAATTCAGCAGTTAGAATGAGTACCAATTCCAAAACATTTTCAGAAAAAACACATCCATCAAATGTTGCACAGAAATTGGAAACACAACAAATAAAGTCACCAAGGCTCATTCACACTCGACATTCAGCTGCGACAGTGAAAGACACCTATATGAAAACAAGATTCCTTGACAAAAGAAGAGCTGTTCAATATGATAGTCCAAAAAAGTCAAGTGCCTCTTTTTCTAGTACAGATTCTAGTCCTAAGCCTTCCCCAAAGAAAACAGTTTCTCCAAGGATACTGAATGATAGTTTTAATGCTTTAGAAAGTCCTCAAAAGACAGCAACAGAATCATCACGGAAGAGAACTATATCTGGTGGAAGTGATAAGATGATGAATGTGGAAACAGATTCAAACTTGGTAAGAAGGGCACAAATTGGATGTAATCTTGTTTCTTCATTTGAGAAAGTGGAAACAAGGTCAAAATCCAGAGGAAAAGATGAAAGGGAAAGTAAAGCTGGCTTGGATGTCTCAAATGTTCATAAACCTGTTCTAGTGAAATCACAAGATATAACTGCAGTGAGTGAAAATTCCATGCAAAGAAGACTGCGGAAATCAAAAGAAGACAAGAGTAAAGACCAAAGTGGCAAAGATAAAGAGAAAGAATCAAGTGTTGATTCAATTTCTAATAAAAGTCTTGACCAAAAAACATCAACACAGAAAGTACCTTTACAGAGAGAATCAAATGTTGATCAATTTTCTGATAAAAGTATTGACCAAAAGACATCAAAACAGAAAACTCCTTCAACAAGTAGCAACTCATCAAAGGAGTCCAATCAGGAACGTTTCATTCATACGAGGAAATCAAAGCAGTTAGTGGAATCTAAAAATGAACAACCATCACATAAAGCAGGGGAAAGGGCATCTACAAGAGGAACACAAAAGGAAACTAGCAAGACTTTGAATGCAGAGAACTTGGTAAGTGCATCAACAGAAAATTTACAGACAGAGGAAAAACCCCAGTCACCAAAGATGATTTACACCGACATGAAAAATTTAATTGAAGAAGAAAACTCTCTAAAAATTAGACAAAAGATGCAGAGTCCTAACAAGCATATTTTTGCTATTCAAGGAAAAGTATTTAAAGAAAACATTGGGAGTAAGAGAGAAGAAGAAGGTGTCTCAAACACTGAAGAATTAGAGGATATTGCAACTAATAAAGAGAAGGAAGAAGTTACAAGAAGTAGAAGAAAGCAGGTTATCTCTGTTCGACAGTTTGATGAAGTAGATGGTGGAAAGGGCACATCAGTTTCAAAACATAATACAAGGAGATCTGTATCTGTTGCCAGATCCCCTAACACTAGCATTGATGGGAAAAAAGAAAATCAGACTAGAAAGGAAAGTCCAAAATCAAACCAAGAGAAAACTCCAACAGAAATTGTGAAACAGAGGGAATTCAAGGAAATGAAAGAGGACTTGAAAGAAATAGATAGGTTTGATGGAAATGAAGAGAAAAGACACAGACTTCGTAGTAAAGCAGATTGGAATTCTACATTGTCTAAAGATAATAAGGTACCAGGAAAAGCAAAAACTGATGAAATAGCAGATGCAGAAAAATCCAAGGATAGTAAGACCATCATCCAAACAAGAGCAAAATCTGCTAGTGCAGAGGGTGATGAACCAGAGAACAGTGCAAATATTGTTTATACTGCAATACAACCTAAGGTGCAAACTAAGATCTGGAAGAGTCCAAATGCCAATGTTGTTAAAATTCAGGAGATATGGGTGAAGAAGAAGCCAGGACAACCTACTGTAGAGGTTAAATCTAGTACAATTACTCTGAGGAATACATCTACAGCACAAAAACGATTATGTGAAAAATACAGACATCCTAAACGTGTTTATGTGATGAGACACAAAAAATCAACCAAGCCTGTGTGCTTAGACATGAATAACATTGAATCTTTGCTGGACAGAGAAAAGAAGCAATGCAAAGAATGTGGAATTCAATTGAAATCAATGTCTAATTTACGAAGGCATATAGTACGGCATCTTGGATGGAAGAGGTATAAATGCAAGTTGTGTCCATTTTCTAGTTTCAACAGATCAGAATGCAAATCTCATTTGCAGAGAATACACAAAGAGAAGATTGTAGGAAAGGACATAAACAATCTTATTAAGGATTTGAAGAAAGAGGGGACTGAAAGGAGATTGCAAAAAAAGCAACAGACTCTGAGAACAAAGCAGCGACTGGAGTCTGAGATGGCAGAATCCAGTGCACATAAGGAAACAAAACTGGAAGCATCCCCAATTAAGAACACATCTTTGAATCAGCCTGTAAAGTCCATAATTACAACAAGACGAAGGTCACTTATTCAGAGTGCTTCAAATACAAAGTCTTCTGCTGTGAGTCAGAAATCATCAGAGGGTTCTAAAAAGAGAGAGCCAGCTACCACAGGAAAAATGGATGAAACTGCTTTGTGTCCTAAAATTGATGTAAAGGCCAAAAAATGTGTAGATTGCAGCATAACATTTGCAAACGATTATAATCTGTTTCGGCATGTTCGGAATATTCACAAATTTGATACAACACAGCTGAAAAAATCTAAGGATGGTGTTGTATCTGGTTTATCTACAAGCTCATCAAGTAACAAGAAAAGTTCTAAAGGTTCCAGTGCACAAGATGATACTGCATCAGTCAATAGTACTGGTTCTGAAAGATCAGCAAGAAAAAGAAAGAGAAATGACAGTGGGACCTCGTCAGATCATAAGCTGAAAAAGACAGAAGGCAACAAGTCTGCTCCAACTGAAAGGAAAAGATCTGCCAGTTTAGATGGATCGTACAATACAAATGATAACACTAGTGTCAGTGATGACTTGTATGACAATTTGTGCAGTGTATCTGATAATGAAAATGATTTCAATGACAGGATAGGGTCACCCACAAGGTCAGAGGAAGGGGGAATACTGCGGTTAGAACCAAGAGTCCAAACTATGTTTGCAGCTTTGGAAGAAGCTAGAGCCACAGTGCGACAGAGGGGGAAAAAACTGGGAATTAGAAGATTAAGTTCTCCTGTTAAGAAATTAACACCTTCACCTACTGATAAAAAGGTTGTATCGGTACGTCGAAGTTCAGCAAGACTCAGTCAAGATCCTAAAACACCATCATCAAAAGACACTCAGGAAGAAGAGAATCCTTCTTCAGAAGCTTCACTAAAAATGGAAGAAGAATCTGAAGAGGCTGTTGACAGTTCAGAAGACATTACTGAGCAGAAAAACACAGTATGTGAAGATATTGGAAGTACAGTACATGGAGAGAATTCAGAAGTTAAATTAACTCCAGCAGAGGTTATATCAACTGCAACAGAAGTTATATCAAGTTCAAAGGAGGTTATATCAACTTCAACAGAGGTTATATCAATATCAAGTTCAACAGAGGTCACATCAAGTTCAACAGAGGTTACATCAAGTTCAACAGAGGTTACATCAAGTTCAGCAGAGGTTACAAGTTCAACAGAGATTATATCAAGTTCAATAGAGGTTACATCAAGTTCAACAAAGGATCAGGAACCTTTACAAATGAGTTACAATCAGGTCTCTCTTGGTGAAAGTGAAGACAGTGGTCAAGAAAAACATAAAATAGATGAAGAAAAATCAAAAGAAACAGAGAAAGTGGTCGTTGAACATTCTGTTCACAGTTTAGCAGCAGCTAGAAAAGAAAAGGATGAACTTTCCAAAGATTTCCCGGATGAATTGTCAGATAACTTTGTAGAAGAAAAGATGGATGATAGTAATGCTGACAATTTGAGAAACACGGAGAAAAATGATGAAAATGGTGGTCAGCCATCTGAGTCAGAGAATAACGAGACCGGTCCAAGTGATGTAAAAGACGGAAAACTGGATACTGAAAAGGTGAAGATAGCAAATGAAACTTTGATCTGTAGGGGCAGTGATGTCACAAGTAGTGGTGCAGAATCTGTAATGGACCAGACATAATAATTTATTCTATAGAGGGTAGAATTCCATTAAGAAAGATGCTTACAGCAAAGGAAAACTGCCCAGGTCATTGCAACTGTTTCCTGTTGCACATTTTTGTAAGGTCACCTAAGTATACTCAGTGGCTTATTGCAATCTGTTATACATCTGAATAATTCAACTTCTGTTACTGGACAAATGTTTACTAAATTTTAGCATATTTGGGATAATGGGGAAAAAATACGAATGTTGTGGTCTTGCCTCCATGGAGCATTAGGGATAGGATGCAGTTTTCAAATATCTTCCTTGATTTGAGGACATCAAAACAAGCTAACTGTGCATAGTAATGAGGTCGGGGAATGGGGACTGTTCAATCAAAATTGTGAAATTAGTGGTCCTCAGGGTCAGCATCAAGGGTTTGTTTTTGTGAGCCTTTACTTCTGAACATCTAGCATACTTATTAGACATTGTTATATTGAGCATATGGAGGCTTCTGCTAACATTATAAAATGACCCAGGGTCAGGGATTCAGGCTTGAAGTAGGGTTATGTGTGATACTCAGGTGAGCATTAAAGCTCATCGTGTTAGATGAAATGCAAGTAGGTTTACTTGCTAGGTTAAATCAGACTCAGTCCTCACTGGTTACACATGTTATGTCATATGGGACTGAATTGCTTGAATTTAGGGGGACCCTTTGTACATAACAGTTTGTGATATATTTTCAGTACCTGTACATTTTATTGAGTAGTCATAGAAAGGTATGTTGATGTTGAATATAAAATGTAACTGAAGAAATCCTTTATTTTTCAAATGCATGTTTTAAGCTGATTTTTATGGTACAAAAATGAAGTTTGAAAACTGACCAGTTTTGTTTCAGACTGTCACTTTTTATCATGTCTTTCATGAACATGTATTCAATATTGATTGTGCAAATGAAATGTGTGTGATTTCAGAATAATTTGAAGCAAAAATGTTTTGGAAAAGTGGTTGAAAGTAGAGGTAAAAGAATGATATTGTTTCATATGAGTTTTTTGTCCTAACACATTATTCACTTACTGGTGTAGATATATACACTCTCTATATACATGCATAAAAATGCAAGTTCCAAACATAAAGTAACATCAAATCAAGTTCAGTGCTTTGTTGATAAAGCTTTTCCATTCCTAAATTGCATTGCATGAATGTGTTCAACTTTATACAAGAATATTAATCATTTTAGATTCATGAAGTGGTACAGTTCAGTCAACTACATTGAATAGTCTTGTTTGGATGGTCTTTGAAGGTGAAACCAACAACATGATACTTGCAAGGAATATGAATTTTTACACAGAAAACTTGTTTCAAGTAATTTATATGCAAGATTATTTGGTAGGCAATTTTATGAATACTTTGCTTGAGGGCATGCAGTTATTGTATCCTGAAAAACCATGAATATGAATGATACAAAGAAGTATTTTTTTTATTTCATGCTTTGTTACATTTGATGTGTATTTTTCAACAGCATGTTTATATGCACATGAAAAATCATGTTATTAGTGTCAACTTTTTCAATAGCTGGTGTACATGTATATAGTTTAACATGAATCTGGGAGATCTTGTGATTGTACAGTGTACCATGAATCATAGAAAGCTTGTGTTAATTGTACAGTATATCATGAATCTGGGAGAGCTAGTGGTGTCTAAGTTTAACATGAATTTGGGAGGTATAATACAGGTACTATTCTATTCATGGAATTAATCTCCACCAGCTGTGTTGTCAAAGTTGATTACCCAGGTTAAAATTTTTACAGCATGTAAAATTCCATATAAGCATATTAAGTTCTTCCATCATCGTCTAATTTTGCATATCGGATAAATATAAGGTTGTAAATTGGATTTTATGGTTGGGATGATATACTAGTGTTGGAGCAGCTTATATTGAAGATGTAACAAAATATTCTTGATGCAGGTCCATACCAATGTGTAATGTACCCCAAGGATGAATGAGGGAGGTTTTTTCAATTATGTCTGTAAAGCTGTGACTAGTACACATGTATACAGGAAATGGAATTTCTACATCACTTCTAGATGACATTGATGAATTGAACTTGTGTGAGTAATTAAAAATTATACCTGGTTGTTTATGTTTATGAAATATTATTTTTCTAGTCAGTTGTTTAATGCAAGTATTGCCACATACTGTTAGATGTTCATACATACACATTGTTTTTCAACAAACATGTACATGTACTTTCTCTTGATATTTTAGTAGAATAAACTTGTAACATTATTGAAAACTGTGTCAGAAAAACTGTGAAGATCATGTAGTTGTATAAGGAATAACTGTCTTGTGTGTGTGTGTGTATATGTGTGTGTGTGTTGGAGGGGCGTGTGCGTTGATAAAGGGATTGGAGCACGTGGTAATTGGCATAAACGCCAAAGGTGTTTATGTGAACAATTACCATGTGCTTCAGTCGATTTATCAACTCATAACCTCCCCACAAGCAAGACAGTTATTCTTTATATTAACATTTTGTCTTATGTAATATTCCTTCGATTGCCCCTTTCAGTACTCCACAGTCATGATAGTTATTGTGTACATGTCATTTGACATCCTTTTAAATGTGTGATAAATAAAACAGACACAATCTAGCTTGAGTGATGTCACATTTTAATAGGCAAGCGAGAGTAAGGTGATCCCTGACATAAACCCATTGCCTATGTGATAGTGTTATATAGAACAGAATATAAATATCATGTATATTGTAGCCCTTAGAAGTATCACATCTGAAATTTGCATGTACCTCTGAGACTGTAACTTTATCACCATCATAATCTAGATAGGCATATCTGACTCACTTCTAATTTTGGTGCTTGGAGAAGGAACAGTCAGTCACTGCCCATGATCACCTGAGCCAAAGGTTCCAGTAAGTTTTTCTGATCAAAATTTTTTCACTGTCAGTAGGCATTGGAAACGTTTCTTGATTTCACTTTGTTCTTCGGAACCATTTTGCCAATTTCAATTAAATTTGACACAAGGCATACTTGGGTGAAAGGGCTTCGTTTCATTTCAGGATCCATGCTTCCTTGCATGTGGTACAATTAGGAATGTTAGAATATGGTGGGGTAATTCAACAAGAGGCCGGTGCAAGCCTTACTGGTCACCTGAGTATTTAATGTTAAAAGTATCACTAGTCTCAGGACTGCGAAATCTAGAAGAAGAAAAAATCCTGTTCTGCATATGTCTAAGCTAAGTTCCAATATTCAGGAACAATATATAAACTTAAATGCCCCAGAAAGTGTAAACTGATGAAAGACTACATATATAAGCAAGAAATGTTTGAAAATCATATATGCCTTCCTGGTGCAAGTTAAAAAGGGTTATACATGCATTATTTAATTGACAGTAGTGCCAAAATAATTCAAGATTGTAAGCAGACAATATCTTCCTATATCCAGAGTGGATTGACCATATGACCTAAATTAATAGGATTCATCAACTCCATAGGATGTACCACTGTTCCAAGTTTGGTGTCAATTGAGCAAATGATTCTTTAAATATAGGAGACAATATTATTACGTCCTGTTTGACTTTTGATTATGTGACACCAAAATTAATAGGGGTCAGCAGGTCATCTACTGCTTAAGATGTACCGGTGTGCCAAGTTTGACGTCTGTCAAGGAAAGGGCTCTCAAGATATTGGGCAGACGGTATATTCCTATTCCAGACTGGATTGAACTTTCACCATGTGACCTCAAAATCAAGGGGGGGGGGGGGGGGGGGGGGGGGGGGTCATCTACTCATTGACATGTACCAAGTTTCATGTCTTTCAAGCAAAGGGTTCTCAATAATTGAGCAGACCGTATTTCCTATGACCAGTTTGATCTTTGATCATGTGACTTCAAAATCAATAGGGGTCATCTACTCCTTACAATGTACAGTATACGAAGTTTGATGTCTGCCAAGCAAAGGATTATCAAGATATTGAGTGGACAGTATCTTCCTATGTCCAGTTTGATCATGTGACCTCGGAATCAATCGGGGTTTGTCAACTCCTTACGGTGTATGAAGTTTCATGTCTGTCAAGGGAAGGGTTCTCAAGATATTGAGCAGACAGTATCTTCCTATCTCCAAAGTGGATGGACCTTTGGACATCAAAATCAAAACAATAACCAACCCACATATGAAATATCATAACAATCAAGTGAATGGTTCTCAAGATATTGAGTGGACATGTGGTCTACTGACCAACAGGTAAAAAGCGATATGACCCTCTTCTTTGAAGGGGGCATAAATGTGCAACATTAACACAATATGACTAATTTGGACCAGTCCTGGAGTCAAAACCATGGGATTGTGAAATTCACAATTTTGGTAAATGCATACACATATTTTCTGCTTTTCTTAAAATTTATACTGAATCAGCAAACTTAATGAAGTCTTTCGAATAAAAGAGACAATAATCACTATAATAATTTTGGTCTTGCTGTAATTGAAACCAAAACACTTGGTGACCTTGGGATCATGAAATTTACAAATTTGATACCTATTTAGCATCAACAGCATTAAAGATATTATTTTTAAAAATGTTTCAGACTAAATACAGCAAGTATGGCCTTACCCAGAGTTGGAACCTCAACCCCAGGGATCATGAAATATAAAATTTAGGAAGAGGTCATTATGCTCTACATCACTATGCATATAGTTATTTAAAGATACATGATTGTAGAGAAGATTTTTGAAAATTGGTGAATTTTTGGCAGTTTTTTTCCCTGCCCCAAAGGCTCCAAGGGTGCAGAAATCCTGAAATTTACAAGTGATATCCCCCTTGTCCTAAAGATGCTTCATACCAAAAGGAATGGTAGTTATCAAGAAGTATTAACTAGATGCCCATGGGCCACATCACTCACCCTTCACTTGGGTTTGCTGTTGTTCAGCTGTTCTGATTTTTAAAAGATCTTTATCAATCTTTATTCCCATGAAGTATTTTGACCCATATTGTGGACCAAACATAGTCCCAAAGGATCACAACATAACTGAAAATGAATTCATATATCATAGAGATGCCTCAACAGATGACTAACAGGATCTTGCTGTTCAGGACATACTGAATAGGCCAAGCTTTTATTATTAAAGATCAAACTTCCAGGTTAAGGTCAAAAGTTCACACACCATTGCATCACATGAAAGTCTTTCCATAAAAATGTATAAAAATACATGAAAGTCCTCACTGATATATATAATGACCTTTCCTATATACCAGCATAAATAACTTTGATCCCCTATTGTGACCCCACCCAACCCCTGTGGACCATGATGTGCACATACTTGGATCTACTCAGTGTCAGGAAGCTTTCACATAAATTTCTATTTTTCTGGCCCATTGGTTTTTGAGAAAAAGATTTTTCCTATAGATTAGCATGTAAAACTAAGGGGCCCATGATATAAACTTGAATCTACACTATGTCAGGAAGCTTTTATGTAAATTTGAAATTTTCTGGCTCAGTTGTTCTTGATAAGATGACTCCACCCTCTTTTTTGCCATTCTGTGATTATCTGCCCTATAAAAGGGGCATGACCTTTCATTTGAACAAACTTGAATTCCCTCTATCCATGGCTGATTAATTTAAGAAATAAAAAAATGGCCCTGTGGTTCTGGAGATGGAAGTGTGAAAAGTTTACTGACAGACAGGTATCAAAATAGCTCACTTGAGCTTTCAACTCAGGTGACCTAAAAAAAAAATTCTTCTCAAGATTATTAGCACCACACAAATCATCAAAATGTAGATATCCTAAGCTCTGGAGATTCAAGTTTTTATTATGCCCCCATGACTGAAGACTGCTGGGGAGGTAGCATATTATTTATGTCCTGTCTGTTTGAAACTTGAACCTTGCTAGTAACTTTTGAATGGTAATAGAGCTTGCATCTTTCATATGTGTATTCCTTGTCACAAGACCTTTCTTTTGATAACAAAGTTTTTGACCTTTGACCTACATTAAGAAAATCTAACCTAGGCAATATCAACTAAACAATTTAAGAGAGGGCTTTCATATTTTGAATAAAGATTCCTGATGTCAAGAAACTTCATTTGATGTCATGATATTTGACCTTGAAGTTTGACTCAAAATTTAAATCTAAAGTTTTAACTGCTAATATCTTTTGCATAGCCTCTGTCGGCGCGTGTTCGAATCTCGGCTGTGGCGTTATGTGAGCAAGTTTGCCAGTTTACTTGCGGAAGGTCGGTGGTCTCTTCCCAGGTACATTGTATCTGGGTTCTTTCCTCCACCAACAAAAACTGGACGCCAACAGATAACTGAAAAATTGTTAAGTGTGGCGGAAAGCAATAAATAATCAGTCAATCAATCCTTGTGACAAGACCTTTTTTTTCTGGTATCAAAGATTTTGATATTGTAATCTTGATCTTGGATTTTGACTGACTTTTAACATAAGTTAACTTTCACAATATCCTCTGAATTGTTTAATGTAGGGATTTCATGTGTTGTATATAGATTGTTGTAAAACTTTACATTTCATACCATGATTTTTTTTTAATACTCTGTCATGGTTATGTCATGACCCAATGGGGTTAGGTTAGAATATGGGATCAAATTTTTTCATGGGAAAAAAGATTGCCAATTTTTTTTAAAAAAATCACAGTAGCTGAACAACAGCTGGGCCAAGGTGATTCAAGTGAGTGATGTAGCCCATGGGCTTCTTGTTGGATATGACCATAAAAATAGAGGTCCCTTGACATGGCAGGCATTTGGTACATTAAAGACCCCTCACTGCTACTTCCTTCACAGAGAGCTACCCTCAGGGCCCCTGAATTTAATAAACTTGAAAATACAACTATTCAATGCCTTTTGTTATTGAGATGAAGATTTTTAAAGATGTTCCCAATATATTCCCATGTAAACTTTTGACACTTATTGTAGCTCCAAACAAACTTAAATCTGCACTACATGGGGATGCTTGCATATCAGTATATAAAGTAATATGTCCCAGCTGTTCTCAAAAAGATTTTTTCAAATATATTCCCTTGTAAAAATGTTAAATAGCTCATTTGAGCTTTCAGTTCGAGTGAGCTATCACAATAATAAAAAACTCAAAGAAAGGTCATGTCACATGGAATGAATTATGACAGTCTTATCTATCACCATTCAAATATCAAGAGGAAGATATAGTTTTAAACAGACTGGAGAAACAATAGGCACTATGATCTTCAATAAGGGGCATAAAAATATAATGGAATGTAAATATTTTGGGATAAGTTCATGGTTGAATTTTCAGCAGAATTTTCTTTACATATATTAAAGCAGGTGACACGGACATTAAAATTCTGTGTGCACTGTCCAATTTAAACAACTTCAGTTACTATGAAATAGAACAAAAATGTATTTGGTTGTAAATGAAGTTGTTTAAATAACAAAATGCATAGCTAACAATTTTCTCCATAGTTATTACATTTGTATTTGACTTCAGGTTCAAAACAAAACACAGTATGAATTTTTCTTCCTTTATTTCATTAATAAATATAATTCCACTAGACTTAATAACAAAACAAGGAATGTCGGAAAAATATTAAAAATATAAAGTCTATATATACTATGATGATAGTCAGAGCATCTCAAGGATCACAGAAGTAAGAGATAAATAAATGAAACATGATTGATTTGGGCTCTAAAACAAAACTGTATTTACTTGACCAAATACCTTTTGCAGTTAGTTAAAGTAGCAAGGTCTATCATACCCATGCTTCTCATGATGAATTTGATATCACATGTTCCTTGTAGGCTCTATATAATCCAGCTATATACTTGCAAAGACCATGAGGTACATCCATTGGGAAAAGGCATACCTCATTCTCTGATGAGCAAAGAGCAGATACTTTTGGGAGCTTTTGAACTGTCTTGGTTTGTAAGGGAATGTAGATCTGTACATCAACATTTTCTGCATTATCCATAAACTGTATAACTTTCTGTGGGTCCTAAATACAAGGGAAAATAAGACGTAATGATTAAAATGAATTCTAAAAACAAATCGTATTTGTCAAATGGTGCAGTTTTCCTTTGATGCTTAGCAGTTGATATATCAGGCACTGAGTGCTGATATACTGGTTATTGCATATATTTTTATGAATACTAATGAGATCTGCCTCCTTTATGTCAAAGGCAGAATAAAAAATACAGCTACGTAGCAAAAGCTTTATTAAAGAAGTTACAATGATCAATGAAATATTTTGAAAGAAGGAATCACAGAAATTTGCACTAGATTTGACAATCCTGTAAAATTGTTGAGTATGGTGGAAAACAACAATCAACCTCCAGAATCAGTAGGCCAATTTCAATCAAACTTAATACATATCATCCTTTTTTCATTTATCTGGTGTCATCCAGATTTTTATTGGTGGAAGAGAGAACCCAGATACAGTGTACTCAGGAAGAGAACATCGACCTTCCAGAAGTAAATTGCCAAACTTTCTCACATATATCGATGTGAGCAAGAATCGAACCTATACCAACTAGAGGTGAGATGAGATTTTGAGCTCAGTGCTCTATCCACTCTGCCATGAAGGCCCTCTTGATTCTGGAGAAGATTTTTAAATTCTATTTTATTTGCTATTATCTCCCCTTGGTGAAAGGTACTGCCCTTTATTTGAACAAACTTGAATCTCCTTCACCCAAGGATGCTTTTGCCAAATTTGGCTGAAACTGGCTAGGTGGTTCTACAGAAGAAGATGAAAATGTGAAAAGTTTACAATGACCAACAATGATGATGATGACAACAATGGACAATGGAAAGTTTTGATCAGAAAAGCTCACTTGAGCAAAAATGTAGACCAAGTAACTCAACTTTGGCCCTGCCAAGACAACATGGATCACGTAATGATAAAACATGAATCTACATCACAAAAGGATGCTGGCATAGTCATTTGATATATCATATATTTGTAGGTATTTGGGAAGAAGCTTTCAAAGAATTTTCCTATAAATTCCTCTGTAAAATTTAAACTCCTCTTGTGGTCCTGTATAGACCTCAGGGTATCATTGTATGAAAAACACATGAGGATGCTTGCATATTAATTTCACAAATTGTATGTTTGCGTTTTTTAAATAATTTTCTTGCATATTTAAACCCCTACATATATGCCCCACCAAGACTAAGCAGTCATAGTGTAAACAAATTTGAATGTACATGACATGAGGATGCTTGCATACACAACAAAATGCACCTTTGTGGTTCCTGAAAATATGAAATTTTAGAATTTTCCTATGGTATGGCCCAACCCTGGCTCCAGAGATCACTATTGAAAAAATTTGAATCTGGAATTACATAAGGTAGCTTCAACACAAATTATTTATTGTCTTTCTGGTCCAGCAGTTCTTGAGAAGATTTACCCAATTTTTACTATTTCGTAATTCATATCTTTCCTCGGAGGGTGCATGGTCCTTCAGTTAAACAGACTTGCATCCACTTCACCCAATCATGCTTTGTGCCAAGTTTGGATTAATTGACCCCTTTTGTTCTTCAGAAGTTGCACACAGACAACAGACAGATGGATGGCAGACATTGTGATCAGAAAAGTTCACTTAAGCTCAGGTAAGATAATAAATTTGGTCTCAAATAACTTACTTTTCATTTCAATTTGACTAAATTCTGTATGTCTATATACCTTTTTCATGCAGTCTTTCGTAATACTTGACGTATGAAGATCTACAATGAACTTCTTCTGTATGGGATATGTATCATCAATATATTTGCATACTGCTGGAATTATTTGGTCCTAGAAAGATTTCACATAAGTCTAGTTAAAGTTATTTACATATGATATATATGTGTGTGTGTGTATGTTTGCATATATATATATATATATATATATAATCCAGAAATAAGTATAGAAAATCTACACATGTAGTAGTATAATAAAAATATCACAAAGCCGATTGAGTATATACTCGAATAGCTTCTTCAATTCTTCAGGAGTATACTGCACACTTTACCATACTGTATCATGTACAATTTCAATTGCCAGAGGTGCAGATATGTTCACAGCTATATCACAAACATTGACACATTTTGCATCTAGAAAGTCAGTGTTATAACTTTGAGTATACTCCTGAAGAATTGAAGAAACTAGTCGAGTATATACTCAATCGCCTTTGTCATTGATATATATATATATATATATATATATATATATATATACATACACACACACATACATACATACACATGTAACACTCATTATGTACAAGTAAACAATCAAAACACAAGCCATTTCCTCATTACAATATGTTTTAAATTCATTTAATTTGTATTCATTGCTGCACACTTTACCATACTGTATAGTTTCATTTACCGGAGGGGCAGATATGTTCACTGCCGTATCACAGACATTGACACGTTTTGCATCTAGAAAGTCAGTGTTATAACTTTGAGCATCTTTGTCATCTGAAATGTATCAAAATAAAACAATCTGATAACAAAAACATCAAATACAAAATAGATTATTTGATGAAATATGCAAATAATGTAGATATACAAGTCAAATTTGGTTTTAGTCATGTTAGTAAACATTCATGTTACAACCCATTCATGCTTTGAATAGTTGTACAAGTTAACAAAACATTTCTACTAGATTCCTTTAACATTTGCCTGCCAATGCACCATATTGTCCTGGCCAGCATTATTTAAAACCACCCACCCAACCCATTTCAAGAGTTCACGTGACCTAATATTTCTATCACATTATTCATTCTCAAAATAAAACAGTTTCTGTGTCTAGTTTTCTTTTCAGAGTCACCCTAATGGTCCATCAGGAGATGCATGAGAGTCACAACAGCATTCAAAGGACAAGAAAACTTCAACCACCAATAGTTATATATAACCATGATTGTTTTTTCTTAATTCCATAGCAACAATTCTAACATGTCATCTTTTCATTGGCTCTCATGCTAAGCCACAGCCAATGATTAGAAGAAATGCAAACTTTCACAGAAGATTTATTCAGATAAACTGTATCTCAATCTACGGAAGCCCATTTAGGACCTATTAAAAAATATTTTTGAATTTGATATAACGAATTCTTGAATTTGTTAAAACGAATTTAAATCGTTATAACGAATTGTTGAATCCGTTATAACGATTTAAATTCGTTATAACGAATTCCTGGAATTCGTTATAACGAATTTAATCTGTTATAACAAATTCGCTGAATTCGTTATTTCAAATTTTGAAATCTGTTTTAACAAATTAAATTTGAAATAACGAATTCTTGAATTCGTTATTTCAAAGATTGAATTCGTATTTTCGGTTTTTTAAAATCTGTTATAACGTATTTTCATCAGATTGCATTGGAGATTGAAATAACAATTTTATAATTTGTTATAACAAATTTATTTATTTGTTATCACAGATCACAGTCCGTGATAACGGATTTATAACATTGAAATTTTGACACTCTTTAATTTGTTATCACGAATTGGATGAAAATACGTTATAACAGATTTTAAAAAACCGAAAATACGAATTCAATCTTTGAAATAACGAATTCAAGAATTCGTTATTTCAAATTTAATTTGTTAAAACAGATTTCAAAATTTGAAATAACGAATTCAGCGAATTTGTTATAACAGATTAAATTCGTTATAACGAATTCCTAAAATTTGTTATAACAAATTAAATTCGTTATAACGGATTCAACAATTCGTTATAACGATTTAAATTCGTTTTAACAAATTCAAGAATTCGTTATAACAAATTCAAAAATATTTTTTGATAGGTCCTATATGGGCTTCCGTATCAATCATTCTGCTACCTTTGAAATAAAAATAATGGTCAGCTCACTTCAGGGGTCAATACAACAACTGGGATGTTCTCTGCACATAAATTGTGAAGTTTTTTCTTGAGGATGATATGGAATCATCATCATCTTTTTACAACTTAAAGGGAATACCAGTAGTATAAAGAAAAAAACTACACAAGGCAAATATCTGTTGTTAAAAGGTAGTAGAATTTAAAAAAAAAAAAAAAAAGTGTTATCTATCAGATTATGTTACTCAGTAATGAAAATTTGGATTCAAAACACAAAAAATAGCGCTTTTTATATCTTGAATAAAATTTAAATTGGTTGTCAAAATGCATATTGAGCAGCTTTATAAGTCTTGTCAGAAAAATTTCCTGTTTAACATATTTAGGTCATAAATATTTATGAAAGCAAATAAAATGATTACCTACTGGGCTTTGTTTCCATGATAACAGATTATAAAGAATCATTTCATTAATGTGATTTATCAATTCATTTCATAATTGTACAAATTTTGAAGGGTGCATTAAACATTTCATCAACAAAATATGCTTTCAACCCCAAAATGATAAAAGTTCTTTTGTAGTACCACATTTTCTCCCGATTTATTCAAATAATTTACTATCAAGGGGTATAGATCAAGCTTACGATTGATGAAGGTGAAATGATATTAAATAATATGACCTTAGACAGAAAAACAAATATGATGAATAAATACCTATGGATGTCTACTTTAGAAATGAAATATTAAATTCAATCAAGATGTTTTTTTCTTAAATTATTCAATATCAAGTGGACAACAATACAATACCTATATCTTCAATTTTTCATGGTCCCGTTTCATCATAAATTCCATGTTTCATTAGTCTGAAACTTCCTTAATACCAAATCTTTTAAATAAATTTGCTCTTCTTATTCCACAGCTTGATCTTTGCTTACATTGTCTGACAGATGACTGTCACCTTTGCAGCAATGTTAATTAAAATCTGGGCAGTGGTGGATCTAGACGGGGCTGAATAAACATAATATTAGTAAAAATGACACTTCACAAATCTGTTTTTTATATCAACATAGTACATGCTATTACACTATGTTCCTTAGTTAAACAAAATTAAGAATATTTTAAAATATACTAGAAAAGACCCCTCTTTTATTCTTATGTGATCATATCAGTTGTGTGATCCAATATTTCTATATTTCAAAGTTCATGCAATAAATCACTTCAGTGCAAGTAGAAGATGCCAGAGCATTGAAATATAAAGTCATAAGAGAGGGAAACATATTCAGGTTTATTTGAAAAATGCTTGGGAATGTTATAAAAATTACTAGCTTCATTTTGACATGAAATGTTGGACATTGTTGAATTTGGGAATACTATTCACAAACAATGATCAATTATAAAAGAACCAAAGTAAATCCCACTTCCCCAAGCAAGATTTGCAAAGATTACATATTTCCTCTCATGGTTTCACATGAAATATCAGCAAATAATCATCATCTTTTACCTGCACCAAACTGTTGTTTACAAACCACTGACTTTCTCCATGTATTCCAAATTACAAAGCACTTTAGGGGTGATTTCAAGGTCACAACATAAAAATCAAACTTACTGTAGTGCATACTATATATAATAAATTGTAGACTTATATAATATCAAAGAAAATTGATAAATGATCATTTGAGAATCATTTTTCAAGCAGATATACACATACACTGCTTAATACTTCATAGCAGTAGAAGATAACAAGAAAAATATTATGTCATTTCCCCTACAATACAACCATATAAACCTGTACGTTGTGACACACTTTTTCATTGTGACATCATAAAGTGTGAAATGCATTGAGGTACATCAAGTGTGACCTCATTGTTGCAAACCTTACCTAAAAGGTTCAAGAGATATTGCCTAGTAACTTTCCTTAAAAGTAGGTCAAAATACAAGGTCTTGGTTACAAGATCAACACTATAGTACTAAAAGAAAAGTCTTATCACAAGGAATGCATACATGAAATATGATATATCACTCATCATTATAAAGTTATAAGCAAGGGTAAAGGTTTGGTTAAGGTTTTGAAATTTGGGTCATACTTTGAAGTCAAGATCACAAGGTCATATATCATGTAATGAAATGTAAGGTCTTGCCATAAGGAATATGAAAGCCCTACCTCAAATAGATCACGAGATATTGCCTAGATTAGTTTTTCTTAAAGTAGGTCAAACTCCAAGGTCAAGTTTTCAAGGTTAAAAACTTTGGATTGTTTGTTTGTTTGTTTTTTATGTCACATCGAGAATTTTTCACTCATATTGAGACGTCACCAGCTGTAGGTGAAGTAACACAAATATAGACCTATGCTTAGCGCTCAGGGCCATAGCAGTGAGGGTTCTTTAACGTGCCAACGCCTACCGTGACACGGGTCATATCTAAAAGACCCGTGATTTTCATTTCTAAATGCCGAGCGTTTGGCGAAGGAGTAATCACTACCCATTTTTGCGTCTTCAGTTTGACACGGCCATGGCACGAGCGGGGCTCCAACTCACAACCTCCCGATACCAAGCGAACAATCTAACCACTGAGCTACCGCAACCAGTAAAAAACTTTGGTACCAAAAGAAAGGTCTTGTCATGAGGAATGCATATATACATAAAATACAGACCCTGAAGCATGCTACTACATTTCCAAAGCATTTCCTTCCATGGAAATTGATCAGCGTTCCGTGCAGACCATTCACTATTCTGTGCAAGAATCGTTTTGTTCCATGCAAAGTGTTTCATGCAAGAATCATTCCATGCAAGAAACGTTTTGTGTGGTAGAACCGTTCAACCCAGGACCCTACAAACTTACAAAGCATGCAAGTCCGATAAATGCTAACATATTTTGGTTTTCTTTATTAAATATTCTTTCTTCAATTATTTTATAAGAATTCTTTTAAAAAATATATATTTACTTTATACCCAAAAACTGATCAAAAATCTAATACTGTATTTTGGCGAATATAATACACACAACTGTGTATAATACACCCACACACACACCCTCTATTTTTTGGTCTGAAATTGATGTAATACAGAGCAAATATTTTGATCAAACGATAATGTGCTGTAATTCTCACTGAATATTTTTGCGGAAATAATGAATTATAAACAAAGAATAAGAATTTGCAATCTCTACAACTATAGTTTTGAGGTAACAGTCATCTGCAATAATCTTCCCTGCATGCCTTCGAGGGAAATACATGGGTAATCATCATGTAAATTTCAGCAAAGTAAGAGAATTGGTAGTGTTAAATTTTAACAGACTCAGTATTTCATCTCTTAAAACTTAATTAAATCAATTAAATAGTCAACATAAAAAAAATAAAATCAAAATATTAAATTAGGGTTTAATATATTGCAATCAACACGAGTACCACATGTAATGCACAAAGGTGCGATTTATCAACCCCCTCATTAAATATAAAATGATTGTGATCAAAGACATGTTAATTGGTGCTATAAATATTGAGAGATATGTCTGTAAAAACAAAGCTTAGAGAAATAAAATATTGCTTAAGGATGGGCAACATATATCCTGATACCAGTTACTTACGACAAAAAATATAAATACCAGCTCGTGAAAATCGGGCACAAAGTCAATTTATGTCTGAGACATTCTACACAATTTTTTTTTCACCTCATAAATTGTGTGAGACAAAAAATACTCTAGGGTATTTCTTTAGCCTGTTGGGGGGGGGGGGGGGGTATCTGCCAAAATCAAGGTACAAGTACAGTGTACACAACAATGGCTTTGTAAAACATGTGGTGGTCTCCATCCCGTCTCATTATTTCATTTATGCAAGAAAATTGGCTTCAAAAACTCACATTAGCATTTCAGTAAAAAAAAGATTAATAAACATTAAGAATAGAAAACAAAATTTTTAGTGGGAAATCATTGTCTAACCTCTCTTTGTTTATTTTAGCACGTGACAAGGCATTGAATGGTGGCATATGAGGTGCAATACGAATTTTAATCGTCTGTTTCAAAACAATGCAATGTGTACATATTTTAAGTGTTAAATTTTCTACAATTTTCCACTTCAATAGTAATTTTCTTGAGATAGATTTTTTCACTTTAAAGAGGTGAACAGTGTAAATGAAGGCCTTGTCTCCGAGTGAAACATTATAATGCAGAGTTTCACCTGGAAAAAAAAATTGTCAAAACAAAAACAATACCACATTGAGCATGTATGATATTCATTTTAAAAAGGACATTTCTTTATCTTTACCATTTTCCAAAATTTTATTATTACATTTACTTTTTTTTTCTTCTTCATGGATTAATGGCACTGTAAAGACCAGAATATCAAAGCATGCAGGCCACACCTACCATTTCATATCAACCATTCACAAAGCATACAAGCCCCGCCTACCATTTCATGCAAACCGTGCAGACCATTCAAGAAATGGGAAGCGTTTCGTGCAAGAAGCATTTCATTCCATGCAGACCATTCAGCGTTCCATGCAAACCATTCAGCGTTCTGTGCAAGAATTGTTTCATTCCATGCACGTGGTGTAGTAGTATGCTTCAGGGTCTGTATGAAAACCCTATCACTCAACATTCAAAAGATATATGAGCAAGATTCAAGTTTCTGACAAACAGACTGGACAAAAAACAATATCCCCCTCCAACTTTATTTATGGGGATACAAGAAAAACTTTTAATCCACACAACATAAGAATGTCATTTTAATGATTTAGTGTGACCACTGCTACTCTTTAAAAGAATTTGTATTCATCTATTTCCTGTACATTCCTATATAAAACTGTGGTCCCACCCTACCTCCAGGGCCCCTAAATTGAACAAATTGAATTTGAACTGCATGAATATGCTTGTATATCAGTACATGTATGACCTATCATACATATAGCCCTGCTGTGGCAGTCAGCCAAGTATGGTCAATGGTGGCCAGATAGTTCTTAAGGACGTCCTTAGGTTCCAATTTTAATCTGTCCCATGCATTCTAATTCTCTGTTTCTGTTACATATAGTGCCAAAAGACCAGTAGCCCTTTTCACCAAAAATCTTACAATAAATAATCATCGCAAGAGAATACATGTGATTTCTTTCCTTTTCACAAAGAAGCTTACAAAAATCTTAAGACTGATTTTTGATTTAACTTTGTAACGGCCTCTACTCTCTCTTAAGCATAAAATATTTCTCAGAAGTGCAAAATATTTGTCTTAAGATAGAAATAAATGACATATTAACAAATATGGCTGCATTTTCATCCCTTTCGAAAATGAATGAGCTCTGCGTTGAGAAAGGGTTTTTCGAGACCGAATTAACCAGCTATATATGTGTAATGATGCAGATTTGATTGCAAGATATCGTTTCCCAAGGGAAACAATCCTAGAACTGACAGATGTAGTCAGGAACTGCATTCAACTTCCTACCTCCAGATCTTATGTGATTCCCCCTCACATTCAGATAAGTTTTAAATTATAGGTGAGTGGATCTAATTTTAATCAGATTGAAGTAAACTTAGTAGGGGGGGGGGGTGATCATTAACTTTAAAAGACAATTCTAAAGTTAATTCTGTTACATTATGATTACTACAAATGAAGAGCTGACGTACATATATCCATCATAAAATTGTTTTTATCAGTTTTGTTAAGACACCACAATAGCACAACAACAACTTTTTTTCACATTATAACCAAATATTTCTTCTCAAAACATTGTCTCTACTTCAAGCATGGACAATATGCACACAAGTGCTATCAAAATATATATCAAAGTGCAATAAAGCAAGCTATCAACATGGAAAAAGAAAGGAACAATGACTGTTATATTCAAAGAATAATGAATTCAGAGATTGCATGGACAAATTAAAGGGGAATAATTGTTTTCCTCTTTCCACATTTACAGATATTTCATGTACAGTCCTTTGATAAAGAAAATATGGTAATGACTATATTTATCAACAGCAGAATAAAATGTTTTACACCTTCACCTGAGGACAACAACAACCTTTAAGAATTCATATATTATTTCTAATTTATAAGATAACGAAGACACATACATGCTAACAAATGGTACACGCATCTTTACACTAACAAATGGTACAAGTTTATGCTAACAGATTGTAAATATCTATGTTAAGAGATGGTGCCTGTTTGAGCTAACAGATATGGTACATTTGTTTATGATATACTATCAAATCTGATTATTGGAGAAACAGAAAAAGGTGAGGGTAAGTTATCTGGTTGTTGACATCCTGATGCAATCAACTCCAAGGCTGTTGTTGTCCTCATTTGAAGTTAAATCATTTCACTCTGTTGCTTAACCATTTTTTCGTACAACGCCAACTTCTTTTCTTTGTACTCTTTCAAGTCTTTGTTTTTCTCTTTTTCCATGTTGATAAATTGGAACTTCTATTTGTTTTCTTCAGTGATGTCATTACCTAATGAAAAATATGAGTCTTATGATATTTTCCTATATCTACTGTTGTTTTACCAAACATTTTTAAACATGATCTACACTTTATGCTATTTGTATGATTTGCTAATTTGTCAGGTAAAAAAAATCTGCAGAAGTCTTAAGTCTATAGAAGGCAATACAAAGCACCTTTGCTAAAGACATTTCAACGAGGTAAGCAAGCGAAATCATAACACTCTCAAACAAATTACTTAATACTTAGAAGGGCTTCTCCTTTTTTCCCTTGTTCTGTGTGGACGTACTGGAACATACAGCTGCTCCACCAGCAGAGGGCCGAGAATTTGCAAATATAACTGAAAACAAGAGAAACTACAAATGATACTCACTTTTATATAATCTCTTTGAAGATCATGTACAATATTGCTTATTTGTTGGGGAAATTTTATAAATCCTAATCCGCACATGTTGTGGAGGCAATTGCTAACGAGGTCTACCATTAATTTTGCACATTTCTTAAAGAATGAATAATAGATTAGTGTTTACATGTATCTCACCCCAAATGTTTCCAAAAAGAACATTTCAAAATTAAAAAAAATAGGGGGAGGGGCATGAAATATGTGTTTGGAAAGGGTGGAGTAAAAAATAAAGCAAACAAGTAAATAAAACAAATGATAATAAAGAAGAAGAAGAAAGACTAAAAAAAAATGCAATAAAAGGGGGAGGGGCATAAAAAACTTTTGTCACCACCCTGTAGTTTATATATAGAAAGATTTTCCCCTACTTTTGTGATTACCTCTCTAAAAAAATCAATAATTCTTTCTCATTTTATTGTTATATAATGTGAAATTGGCGATATATTGTTAATTTGATTGATTGATTAAATACTGTTTAACGTCCTGCTCAAGAATCTTTCACTCATATGAAGATGTCACCATTGTCAGTGAAGGGCTGCAAATTTAGGCCTATGCACGGCACTTATGGCCTTTGAGCAGGGAGGGATCTTTTAATTGCCACACCTGCTGTGACACGGGACCTCAGTTTTTGCGGTCTCATCCGAAGGACCACCCCATTTAGTAGCCTCTAACAACAAGCAAGAGGTACTGAGGATCTATTGAGGGTAATTGTATATATTGATGACAATTTAAAAATTATGACAGAATTATTGGTGTCTTCCTTGGTTTGTTTTGTGGGCATACTCACCAAGATGTAATCTCAGCCCAACACTGATTCTTCACCTTGTTTATTAAGCTGGGAGTAAATTTCCCTTTCATGACTCCAATATTTCCTGCCACAGCTTGCACGAACACTTCAATTTCATTAAAAGACCAATTTCGGCTTCCTTTTCGACATCTTCTCCATGTCTTACGTCATTTGACAGACGACAAAATGTAAACACCGAAATAGAAAAAGCACATGTACCGAGAAACAAAAGTACGTAGTAAAGGAAGCTTAAGTTAATAAGTGAAATTGTAAGTCTGATCATGAACGGAAATCTTAATTTTTGTCGTACGATTATTTTTGCACTTATGAGTGCATTTGTGAAAGTGATTTAAGATTGATCTGAAATTCTTAACCTAATATCTTACGATAAATCATACGATTTTTTGTGAAAAGAGCTATAGTCCCTGAACAGACAGGTGAAATGCTTGCCTGAGGATAAAAATCCAGCATTGTTTGTCTTTGAAAGCATTGACATTTAAGGGGGCAGGAATGTTGTGGTTGGCAAGGTATGCATCTGACTAGATTCAAGGAGCCAAAGCTCCAATCCTGATCTGATTAGTTGCATTTTCTTTCTTCCTATTATACTCTGTAAAGTTTTGGATCCTTTATGGATTTCACCCTGGATTGGGGAAAGGGGTATGGTTTGAACAAACTTTTACACCACATGGGGATACTTTCATATCATATAGATATATTCTCACATAAATTGACCCGTGTATTAGTCAGTGACCTTTTTTCAGAGATATTTTTAGAAATTTGACATTGACTCTCTTAGCTACATGTAAATCAGACTGATTTTTTTTTTTATCAGACTGTTCATCAACATTATGCCTATTTTCTAGCAAGAATTGTGGTGGTTTCTTTTTTTTTGTTGTCGTTGTATATATATTTTCTGAATGTCAATCTTGCTCTTTACTACCAATAACCACATATTAAATACATCAACAAGAAAATAATTTTTCAAAGTTTATTTTTCAAATAATTTTCAAAATACCATCAAATGTTGCAAGTTGTGCAGCCAAAAAAAAATCCAAATAGTGCATACAAATTAGACAGACTTCAGAGTCAAAATTTTACTCCCCAAAACTGACTCATATGCAAGTATATGTATGGTATTTTGACAATTTTTTCTGTTCTCTTGAAGCATTTTTCCCAAACATACTTTGAAACTATTCCAATCATGGTCCCACTGTTGTCCCAAGGATCATGGCTTGATCTATAAATTTGATAAACATGCTGGTGTTTCTATACTGGATGAACGATGCTTTAAAGAGTCCAGGAAAGAACGCTTTTATTTTGATACTCCTTGAAGTTGTGTACAAATTCTCATATCTTAAACATCAAGTCCAACAAACTTAAGGTATTTACTATTTAGTATGTGTAACTAGATCTGCATGCAGATCTGGGGCTTTTCTTCAATTTTCACAATGGCATATGAAGAAGTACTCTCTCCATGAGAGTCATTTACTTAGTACAATATTCACTATCTATGCTGATAGCAAGTATTGTTAATGTAGCTAATATTGTAACCCATTAACAAGCTTTATTGCACTAAATAAAAGCACAGATCATCATGAAAAAATGATCAAATGCCTGTAGTATAGTTATTGTATCTATGGTACATTAATGTAGTTCTCTTTCGATTCATTGATTGCTTGAGAAATGCTATTATAGACTATATAATGAGAGTTCTCGAATGTATCGTAAGGGCTAATATATACGTTTAATAATATCTTACTTACCAAATATAAAAAAGATGACTGTATCAACATTTCTGACATGTGGTACTTCTAGATTGGAGAAGAATTCACATACTTTATCCCATATATGTTCCTTGGATTTGGATGATACATCCATGGAAACCAGCTTCTCCCGCTTGGCAAAGTAATCTGTGAATGTTTCGACACAATCAGCATAGAGGCGAGCTCTTTTCTGTGTAAAGAGAAATATACATATCAGAATTATAAAGATATTACTCTTAATTTCATAGTGAGTAAATATGAGACCTACAGGCTTTAATGGTCACCTGAATACCATACAACAAGAATCTGAAAATTGGAGCATTGTATGTGCAGCTGGTGAGTCTTAGAACTGGAAATTTTCATTTTTTGTGATATTTGTTTTCTCATATTTTCATTGATATATTTGTCATTACTCTAAAGTACTTGGGTCCAAAAAGGATGGGCCACATGCATAAACCATGATGGAATTAAACATTTAACACATTTTCACATTTAGCCATACCATAGCACCAAATCCCAAGACTATAGGGCCACAATTTAAAATTTTTTGGAAAAAGCAGTGTTTTCCCACCAATTACCGTGCACTTTGGTTGTCTGATGTCCAGAAGTCAGGAAGAATTTGTAGGAAATAATTTACTATTTTAGTCATAGAGCACTGCACTAGTAACTAAGCTTAAATTCTGAATCATAACCCATGAATTTACAATATCAGTAATGACCTTCTTTTTCATCATGATTATGCACACAGATTGTTTGCAAGATGCCTGGGTGTATAGAAGCTTTTTAAATATTGCATCAAATTTTAAGGTTCTCTTCCTTCAGCCCTCTGGGATCTTGGACCATGAAATCCCTTAGCTCATAGATACTTTATACCTAATTGGTAAAAACTGGTCCAGCTAAAGCTCACCAGAAGATTAAAATGTGCAAAGTAAACAACAGGAAGTACAGGATGAAATACAAAAGGGCATGAAAAGCAACAGGTCATGCAAGGAACCCACAGGATCTAAAGCAGGTCTTTGTTGTCTCAGTCTAGAGCTTATAGTTACTCTATAAAAACACTAAACTGATGAGTTTCCATGGGCTTCATTCCCTGGACCCCATGCCATACACAATTGTTTTACTATGGCTTCATACTTCTGCTGACAGAATGAAAACTGTAGGTTTCACCAATCTTCATGTGCATGTGATACAGTCAAGGTCTCCAAAATGCAAATCTCACTTCCTGGAGATTTTTTAATGAACATATGATTCTATTCAAATAGCCATTTCAAACCTTACATTTTACTTTCAAAATTTAAAACAAAGACAGTTTTACATAAGAGATTTATGGCAATGTTTCCATTCTATATTATCTTTTATAATTATCTTCTATTTGTATGCATACGTATGTCAGTAGATTTTCAAAACAGACATTTATTTATCACAATTTAGTAGTTAAAACTGTGAATTTAATAATTACTCTCTGAAGAGAGAGAGAAAAAAAAACAGATGGGGAGCTAAATAAAAATTTTGTTTTAGCCACACATGCTTCCCAATTTATGCAGGAATCTCTTGCTAACAAGCTTAACCTCCTGCTAAGTCTGTTACTCTTGCATGAGAGACGGAATTTGTTAAAGCATTTTTACCCTCCAAATTTTCCTTTATAAATGTTAATGGTGCTACCATTAGGATTAGGGTATGTATATATATAAGACAGGATTCAGAATTTTTCATCCCAGGGGAAATTTTTTTCACTGGGTCCAGTCTATACTCAGGATTATACCATTGAGTATTTCACTACTGGAAAAGCATAAAAGTAAGAAAATACACATTACATCTATTTCCTACCAAGCTCAAGGGGGAGGGTATCTGTGCAGACTCAGACCTGAAATCCCCCCTCTACATGCATATAGATATAGTCCCCACCAATGGAATGAAAATGTTACATTCAAAAAAAGGCAAAAACTTTGTAGAGTAATGAAGATTGCATAATAGGATGAAATATCTTCATGGATATCCTAAAATTTTATGTAATAATCCCCATGTAGCATTGACATATTTTTCATAGAACAAATTACGACAATATCATATTGTACAGAATCATGCATCTTCAAACACACAGATAAATAAAGCAACAGCATAATAATTCCTATGTAAAATTGACATATTTTTCATACAGCAAATTAGAAAATTTCTCACTGTGCAGAATCATAATCTTTAACACATTGATTAAAATATTTCAGAAATAGCATATACTGTAAATAAATGTAGATTCAAATTTGTTAGACCCACCCCCCTCTTTTTTTCTCCTGGTAATACACCAAGATCCATTCAAAGACTATGATTGATCAAGCTGATCACAATCATTTAATATCAAGCTAAAAGATGCATCTTTTCATAAATCCGACTTCTCTGTCATAGTAAATAAATAGATTTTCACCTTCTGCATGTATACTATGCACAAAATAGTGGTTTGTACTTTCTGTTACGCAAAACAGTTTTCTCATTTAGATCCACCTATGCATCTATAAAACATAGACTATCACATCACTAGACCATGACATTGCATTCAACATCTTGTCCCAGCTATAATTGATACATGTATAACATTTTGTTATATATTAGTCCTAATGTGGCCCACTGCATTGTGTGGGAAGCCACAAGACTACGATGAAATCCTAATAATCTACATGAGTTCACAAGATAAGGTCAATGATATGTCACTTTGTGAGATCTAAAAACTAAAAACACAGGCACAAGTCATTAGAATTACAGTTGTTTTTTTCCTTCTTTTGTTTTCTGTTATTTTTTTTTTAAATGCCGATAATTCAATGGTTGTATCTCTATAGTTAAATTTTCTCTGTCTTTAAAGAGATACAGCACATTTTGGTTGATTTTCCCCCCCTCACCCTATATTGTCTTACTCTATTCTAATAATTGAATGATATTTATCTATGATTGTGTGTTCATCAAAAGTTACACTAGAAACCAACTTATATAGCAGATTGAATTTTTGCCCATGAAACAAATATTCAGGAGACGTAATTTAAAGATTATAATTGTTTTAAACTTGGAAATAAATGCAGATAAATGCATAAAATTGTTATTATTTCCAGGAAATACACAAGTCGTTTGGAGTCGTTTTAATTCTTTAATCGATAAAATTATTACTATCCCTTTAATATCTTTAGAGCTTGCTACGATTGCTATTAAAATCTCAAATTTAGCCATCAGTTTGGCCACCACTTCTTGTTTACATCAGTTTATTAACCAATAGAGGGGACAGATTTTTAGTTATATGAACCCACTGTTTTATAAATGCATACCATTGAGTCTCTCGGGAGTTACCACATCAGTGTTTACAAATCCAAATTGTAACAACAGGATATATATCTCCTGGGGTGATGAGAAGAGGCAAGTACTTAACATTTATAAGCTTTACAAAATAGCTAGCAAGTCCAGTAAGTGACATCACAGAAACACTAGTTTTTCTAGTTCAGATATTTCTATTGAGAAAAAAATCAGCTACATTAAGTTTGTTCAAATGAAGTGCCATACCCTTTTTGAAGTGGACATAATTACTAAAGAATTAGTAAAAATTTTGAGGCATTGTTTAAAAATATTCTCAAGAATCAGTGGGTCAATTTCAAACAAATTGGCACAAATCATTCTCATGTAAAGAGGATTGAAGATAATTCAAATGAAGGGCCAGGCTCTCTCCAAAGGGGAGATAATCAAGAAAATGCAAAAATAGGGTGGGGTAACTTAAATCTTCTAAAGAACCACTGAAAAAGAAAACTTAAAACTTGCATGAATGCTTCCTAACATAGTGTACATTGAAATTGTTCAAATCATGCCCCAAGGGGTTGGATGGGGCTACAAAGGGGATCAATGTTTTACATGTGATATATGGGATCAAGCTTTAAAAATCTTCTCAAGAACAACAGGGCCAAGATTACTCAAATTAATATGCAAACATTTCCAGGTAGTACAGAATCAAGTTTGTTCCAATTGTGGTTTCCCTGGGGGTAGGGTGAGGGGGTAGGGTGAGGCAACAATTGGGGATTCAAGTTTTAAGTGGGAATGTATAATGAGACATCTTTAGAAATGTTATTCTTAAGAACAGCAGGGCCACAATTACTTATATCAATATGCAAGCATCCCCAGGTAGTGCAGACTGAAATTTTTTTCAAATCATGACCCCCTAGGGTAGGATGGCTCCACAATAGAGTATCAAAGCTTTACATGAGAGTATATAAAGAAACATCTTTAAAAATCTTCTTCTCAAGAACAGCAGGGCCATGATAGTCATATTGATATGCAAGCATCTTCAGGTAGTGCAAATTTAAAGTTTGTTCTATTCAGAGACACTACTAGAGGTAGGGTGGAGCCAAAGTCAGATATGGTAAGGTACAGGAAATTAAAATAAATTCTTTCCAAGATTAGCATGACTACACTCAATCATATCAATCAGTAAATGTTCCTAAATTGTATTGTTTTTAATATTTTATGTCCCCATGACTAAAGGTGGGGATATATTGTTTTTGTTCTGACTTAAGACTTGCTTATAACTTTTGAATAGTGAGTGTTAGGGCTCTCCTATTTCATATATGTATTCCTTGTGATAAGACCTTTCTTTTGATATCAAAGTTTTTGACCTTGTGACCTTGACCTCAGAGTTTGACCTACTTTTAAGAAAATCTAACCTTGGCAGTATCATCTGACCTATTCAAGGTTGGGCTTTCATATTTAGTAAATTTTGGAAAGAAATGTAATAATTATTGATTATCAGCCCATCATTCAACCTTAAGTAACTAATTTTGTCTATGAATTAGACAGCCTCAAACTAATTGCTAGGATGCATAGCAAAACTCATAATTTTAACCCTGATTCAGCATATTGGAAGGTCCAAAGTAAGAGAAAGCGAGGGTAGACCTTAAGCACACTAAATTCCTGGTGGAATTAATTCATTAAATTGGATGTGTCAATCTGACACTAATGCCCCTTCTGACATTCAAATCTGAAATATCAGAAAGTCCAAGGATATGAAAATTAATATTAAGTGCAAAAGAAACAAAATTTGAATCCATCTGTTTTATATTCTGCATTCTGATTGGCTAATGCAATGAGATTTGAGGCAGTTAAATGAGCATCAATGAAATGAAAAGCTTTCAATTGTGACATCATAATATGACACAGAAACATAATTTCAAGTGTAAACATTTCATGACATATTTAATAAAATAAAAAAGCAAAATTTGAGGAAATAAGATGTGAAATTGCATTCGAGTGGGATTAACTATTTTCTCATTTATTATTTTTTTACCGTTTATACCAATTTAACTGTCACAAATTAAATTTTATCGGTGATCAATGCTAACACACTAACTCAGTTTGCGACTATTAAAGCAGTATTAATGGTTGCAAACAACAAATGAGAAGATATGGAAGATATACTGTAGTTATTCCCTAAATAGTTTATAGATATATCATAATGGTGCTTTTGTTTTCTTGAATCAGTTGTGAAAAGAATCACATTTTTACAGGAATCCAACATGGAAGTGCAGCTGTAGACTTACAATGAATTATTAAAATTCTAATAATTTGATTACAAACACACAACACTAATGATATTTTGAAATAACAATAACCAAAGTGAAAATAACAATTTATACTAATGATATATACCATGTAACTCTCATCATCATCTTGAATATCATCAGAAGAAAAAAAAAACATCCAAAAATCAATAAATAAGTTTTCAAAATCATTTTAGTGAAAATAGGTCAACTGGCATGAAACTATTACTTGAACTGAAAGTCATCAATATAAAGAGATATACCAAAAATCAGTTCATAATCTACAAGCACAGCAAAAATAAAGTGCACCACGTGATATGCCCATCTGTAACTATATGTACATAATACATATCTGTTTGCATGCTCAAAGACACAAGCTGGGGCAACGTCATATGTAATTTCAAATGGGGCCTAAGTGACCTACATATACCTTAAATACCCAAATACCCATACAAACACTATGTATTATAAGATGCACAGTCCTCCTTTGAAAACTGTGGGTGGAGTTAGCTGGACAAATTATGTACCTTCCATATAACATAAATAAAAGGGCAAAAATCCTGAAAGAGAAGTTGAAATGAATCAAAATTGCAACATAACCTAGAGTGACCCACAAAGAAGCACATAGCAAGTTTCAGCTTGATATGTAACAGAGAAATGAAAGTAGAAACAAAAATCCCCAAACAGACAGATGGACAGATGCATGGGGTATACAGACATCACTACATCATAATACATTCTATCTAAAGATGGGCATATAAAAAGACATGAAAACTTAACCATGATGGAATGATGGACAGAAAGGGGTAATTCTATATTCCTAAACAAATTCATGGCAGGGGAATAAAAAGCATTTAAAGCAACTACTTACTGTAGTAGGCTCATACATATATCCATATACTAAACAAATAAAGCACCTGATAATCGATGCATTTCTCATCTGGTCAATTAAAATAATACAACCAGAGATCAGTTTATTTCAAAATTGGCTATTCCCCATCATTTTAAACTTTGGTCTTAATGAGGGGATTTGAGAGATTCTTAATTTCCAGTGTCATACTTTTTTAGTGTTCCATTCCAGGAGCCTCTGGTATATCAAATACCCTGTACCATATTTTAATATGGTACCCTACCCATGAACTGAAAAATCTGAAAGGCCTTTACATTAATTGAGTGTGAGTGTACAAAACTTTTTACCGCAAGTCTACCAGTATCAGCTTCATCCGATTGCTTAGGTTGACCAGCTTGAGTCTTTGTTTCTGCCTGGTCTGCTTTCTTTGGAACAGCACACTGAGGTTCCATAATTTTCTTTTCATTAGTAACCATGAAATTGATTGCAAATGATATTGGAAACTGTAATAAACATAAATCAATGTATTAAAAAATTCTTCTCCACATACAACATATTAACTTTACATTCTGAGAGGCAAAAACTTAACTATACACACTGAAACCTGTATACATTAACTGTCACTTAATTACAGACTCTGAAGCACACTACTACACCAAATGAAACATTCCGTTGCTGTTCTGTTCTCAACTAGAATCATTCTGTTCCCACATCAAACTGCTCAGTGTTCCTTTCCCAGGATGAAGTGTTCTGTTCCCAGACAAGTGTTCTGTTCTCATCTAAAATCATTTGTTCTTGATAAAGAATTTGTTCCCTCAAACTACTCGTTCCCACATGGTCAATCAGAATTCATCTAGCATTACTGAGTCATTATCGATCAATATGGCACTCATTTAGGATTGAAGAAAACAAAATTTTGTTGATGAAAACAAGAAATTTGAGTAGTATGGATCAGTAGCAAAACAAACAAAATTTCAAATTAGTTTCATTGCAAGTGTGAAACTCTTAGAATGATATAAAATTGACGTGTTTTGGTGAAAATGTTGGAAAATTAAAATGAAATATTTACTTGTTATAATCTTCAACTGTTGCCTTCAAGTGCAAAGTGTGCATTGTAAAACTATGAGTTGCTAGAACAATGGACTACCCTAAAGATTAATGGAAACTGACTGATTCCACATTTCAGATGAAATTGGCTTCCTTGATATACCTCTCTGCACCTTCAAAGCCTACTAGTATCAATATACAGCCTACCTGAGTACATTTACTGAATGTATACCATTGTATGTCCCATCAAATAATCACCATGAATATTGTAACAATGACTGATTGATTGAATATTGTTTAACGTCCCGCTCGAGAATCTTTCATTCATATGGAGACGTCACCATTGCCGGTGAAGGGCTGCAAAATTTAGGCCTATGCTCGGCGCTTATGGCCTTTGAGCAGGGAGGGATCTTTAACGTGTCACACCTGCTGTGACATGGGGCTTGGCTTTTATGGTCTCATCCGAAGGACCGCCCTATTTAGTCGCCTCTCACGACAAGCTAGGGGTGCTGAGGATCTTTTCTAACAAACCGGATCCTCATGGGGATTGTAACAATGAGTGCAATCACTTAGTAAACTAAAATGCAAAATACAGTGTACCATGTTTGTAAACATTCTATTTAATTTTCTTTTTTTTTTTAATCATTACTGATGATTTTCAATTTCTAATGGTGAATTTTTTTTCTCTCTCTTATTTTTTTTTTTGGGGGGGGGGGGGGGGGGGGGGGGAGGGGGAGGGAGGGATGTTCATTTTGAATACACTGTATATGTATCATGATAAATACACAATTGTCATCTACATCATGCACTGATTCATTAATAAATGTTGATTACTACAGACCCTGAAACATACTACTACAACACTTGCACAGAATGAAACGAAATGATTCTTGCACGAACATTGAACAATTTGCACAGAAAGCTGAACGGTTTGCACAGAATAAAATGATTCTTGCACTGAATGCTGAACGGTTTGCACAAAACACTTTCCATTTCTTGAATGGTCTGCACAGTTTGCACGAAACGGTAGGCGAGGATTGCACATTTTGTGAATGGTTGAGATGAAATGGTAGTCTGCATACATTGGATGATGGCTGATTACTGGGCATGTCCAAAAAGAAATCAAATGAGCAAGTGATACCTACCTACGTTTCGTCAGAAGACATTGAAAATGAATTCACAATAATGTAACTGACTACAAAACTGTTTTAACAATGTTTAATAAAAGTGAAAAATGTTTTGTTCCAATAAAAAAGGAATGAATAAATATTGCTTGAAATTTTACTCTGTGTATTGGTTTTGATTTGTCATGCAACAGAGTTAGATAATCTATGAAAGTTATTTGTAAGAGTAGTGATACCAAGAAATGATTTACTTGGGAGTTTATTGAACACTCACAAAATTAATGCAGAGGTAGTGTGTATGACTGAAAATTGAAAGGTACATGAATGTAGGTAAACAATTATAGAAAAATTTCTGAAGGTAACTAGAGAAGAATAAACTGCTTAATGAAATAAACCATATATCATTGAAACAACAAAAAAAGTAGTGAAAGCGACAAGAATAGAGTCCATCTAGTCAATGCATATTACATATATAAATTGGATGGGTAAAGTATACCATGATAAGTTATTTCTGACAAAAAATATAAATACCGCATTGTGAAAATCGGGCAGCTTGTCAATTAATATCTGAGACACTCTGCATGATTTTTTTTCACTGAATAAAATGTGTGAGACAAAAAATTACTGTAGGGAAGGTATTTCTTTACCCTGAGGGGGAATCTGCCAAAATCAAGGTACACGAACAGTGTACCCAACAATGGCTTCGTAAAAATGTGTTGGTTGCCCTCCCATCTCATTTTTTTTTACGCAAGAAAAGTTTTTTCAAAATCTCATATTAGCATTTTAATACAAAATCTTATTAAACATCAAGTACAGAAATCTAAATTTTTAGTGACAAATCATTGTCTAATCCATCGTCATTTATTTTAGCACGTGATATGGCATTGAATGGTGGCATAGGAGGTGCAGTATGAATTTTAATCTTCTGTTTCAAAATAATTCAATGTGTACATATTTTAAGTGTCACATTCTCTATAATTTTACATTTTTATAGTAATTTTCTGGAGATAGATTTTTTCACTTTGAAAAGAGATGAACAACATGAATGAAGGCTGTGTCTCTGAGTGAAATATTATAATGCCAAGTTTCACCTGGAAAAAAAAAAATGTCAAAAAAAAAGAAAAAAAAAGAAAAAAAAAAGTCGTGCAGGTATAATATTCATTTAAAAAAGACATTTCTTTTTATCTTTGCCATTAAGTCACCTTTCAGTTTATTATTATTATATTTATTTATTTATATATATATTTTTTTGGTGAATTAATGGCACTGTAATGACCCGAACATCAAAGCGTGCAGGCCACACCTACCATTTCATCTTAACCATTCAGAACTATTCACAAAGCGTGCAAGCCCCGCCTACTGTTTCGTGCAGACCATCAAAGAAATGGGAAGCGTTTCGTGCAGACCATTCAGCGTTCCGTGCAAGAATCATTTCATTCTGTGCAAGTGGTGTAGTAGTACGCTTCAGGGTCTGTAGGTTTTGCCCCATTTTCAAACATTCAAACAATGCTATAGTATAGCATTATGTTTCTACTTGCCCTTTTAAAGCCCCAATACAAATATTTCAGCTATACACTATACAGTATATTTATACTTGCCCTGTTTTCAAACATACCAATTAATGCTTACCCTGTTTTCAAACATTTTGAAATCATTCTCACAATCCTTTACATTTCGAAATGGAGTCATCAAGAATTTTAAGTTTGGCATGAAATCCCACAAAAAGCAGTTGTTTTTCCCTTCCTTTTCTATCTTGCTGCATACGTGACTAAAGACCCGTTGCAACTTTAACAGTTCAGGTTGATTCTATCAAGAGAATAACAATTCTGTTTATATATGACATTAACATGACTATATGTGTATGCTTTTGTAATGATTACTTGCTAAAATATGACACTTGGAATGCATAATTGTTACATTATAGGAAAAACTTATAGGTATCAAGCTTCTCAATATGTCAAAAGATGCAGGTCAAACAAGCCAATCAGTGAATGAATGTTGATCTACTTACATAAACATATATATTTGATATGTCCTTTGAAAAATAGAAACAATTACTGAAGGTTTATTACAATCAAACTTCTATTATCCAAAAAAATCACTTGTAACCTATGTGAGCTGATGACCTTGACCTAAAATAATATAATGTCATTATTTTGTGTTAGAGATGCTTTATATTCGTAACTTTAACAAGATATGATTAATTTGGACCCATCCTGGAGTCAAACCCTGGGATTGCAAAATTCATAATTTTGGTACCTCCTTTTCTGCTTTTCCTAAATATGCATTTAGTTTTCATACAGTATTAACAAAATTAAAGAAGTCTTTCAAAAGATAAAGACAATAATCACTATAATAATGTTGGCCCCACCCTGGTACCAAATCCCTTACCCCATAGGATCATGAAATTTACAATGTTGGTAAAGGACTACCTACTTCTAAATATTTATTTAGTTTCAATTTAGTATCAATAGCATAAAAGATATATTTAAATGTTTTAAACATATAAACTATAATTATGTTCTAAGTTTGGCCTCACCGTGGAGTAAAAACATCTACCTTGGGGATCATGAATTTATAATTTTGGTAGAGGCTTTCCTGCTCTATATTATTATGCATTTAGTTTTTCATAAAGATATGAGGTTGTAGAGAAGATTTTTGAAGATGGCCCTGCGGGTGCAGGAGTCCTGAAATTTATTTATGTGTCCCTTGTCCCAAAATTGTTTCAAACTAAATTTGAAAAGAATTGGAATGGTAGATATCAAGAAGAGGTTAAAAATGTTCCATTGTTAACACATTCAATAACTGAGCATTTTGGCCCCACTGTGATACCAAAACCCTTAACCCTGGGTTTACCTGATTCACAATTTTGGTAAAAGGTTACCTTCTTCTAAATGTTTATTTAGTTTCAATTTAGTATCAGTAACATTAAAAAAGATGTTTACACATAAACACTATATACCAAGTTTGGCTCTGCCCTGGAGTCAGAACCTCTAGCCTGAAAATCACAAACAATTTTGGTAGGGGCCTTCCTACTCTACATTACCATGTATTTACTTTTCTTAAAGATTATGTGGTTGCTTGCCACTCTCCATTTGGGTAGGTGATTATATGTGCATAAACTTGCTCCAGAATTCATTACTGACAGCATCTGCAGATGAACCATTTTAGTATACCCCTATCCATGCTTCTTGGGAATTTTTTTTAATTCAAGAATGGTTATTTTCATTGCCTTTTTCACTATACATATAAGAAGCCAAAGCCTTATCAATCTTAAGATGAAAAAAAAAAAGACCTTAAATGATTTTTCCTATGCTGTTTCACTTGAAATACTGGACAAGTAATAATTTGGCGCCAATTCTGATACCATAGTGCTTGGTTTGAATAAAAAAATCTACACTTCATGGGGATATTTCATTAATTTCACAAACTGCTTCCCTGTCTTAATTTAAGTAGGTATAAAACACAGATTTCATACATAAAAAAGGATAAACCATTGAAGTATACTGAATGCTAAAAAATACTCATACAAATTCAAACAAAGTCTGAACACACATATCATAAAAACTGACAATGATTTATTCTTTGCTATCAACTGTCATCAACTCCAGCTCATGGTATACAAATTATTGTGTAGTTTGTTCAAAGCAAAATCCTAGATAGTCAAATACATGTACCATTTATCAATAGTGTGAAATAGGTGAATTATTTAATATGGTTCATATGTGACTGGTTAGCATACTGGTACCTGTAATATTAAATCTAGAATTTCCTTTTTTCCATCCTTGTGTATTACATTGGCAGAATTTTCAAAGTGTGCAATATGTCGACTTATTTTTAGATCACATTGATCAAAGTCATATTTATCGATTGACAATTCTGTGCTTCAAGTCAAATGAATATCTTTTATACAGTAATGTTGTGGTATGCATGTAGTATGTCAAAACATTAGTTAAGTTTTTGACATATAATTGCATTCCCTAAAGAAGAGTGGTTTGGATATTAAAACCATGAGACTACTATTTCAACATAGTACTTGTATGACACAACACATCACAATCATTATGTTGATTGTCCATCATTCTGTCATTGGTGCATCTTCATTTACTAAAACATTTCAATAACATCCAAAATTGACTAATCACATTTTATTTTTCAAAAACACAACCTATTTATATGTTCATTTTGTCAATATGCATTACATACAAAGTTTTGGACTCAATTTTTGTGTGTGAAATACTTGATTATTTTTAAAGACATGCATGTAGTTTAAACCTCTCTACCTTTCTCTCAACCTTCATTGCTAAAGAGGCCATGAAGAGCTGCCTTATGATCTAGGTTTCAATTACATGTTATAGCACAATGAAATTTAATTTTTGTGATAGAGCAAAGGTCCAGGATTCTCCTTAAGAGCTGTCAACTGGCAATTTCTTACCATCTACTTGTGGCAAATTTGCCATGAACATTCAACAATAGATAATTTAAAAGACCTTGGATTTTCTTTCATTGAACAGAATCACAATTGTATTCAGGTATCAAGATTGTTTTCTTTAAATAGATTCTATTTGCTGTATCACTAAAAATGTTACCTGCGCTGATTATAGTATATGGATTGGATTCAATCCCAATTTTGAAATCTGGATAAAAAAATCTGAGAAGTTTTTCTTTTGTTTTTTATTACACATTTATTATGTTAGTAATCATAATTGAGAATATGAATAAAATAACTGGCTAATTTACAAAAAAAACCATGATAAGGTAAGTCTGAGTATTGCTTCTTTTTTTTTTATTTCAGGTTACAGCTATTTCTGTTGAATTCAAATTAAAGTCTATTTTGGAATTCAAATAATAATTTGATTTTGAATTGGAATAACATGAACTCCAGTGTATACACTTATAAAGTCATGGATGCTCATTAATGTGAAGAGGAAATGTGGTACAGCTGAGTTTATATAGACGTTGATTAAAGAAGCTAACATACTGAATAAATGCGTTGGAAGTAGATTTTTAATGCACTTTCATATCCAAAAGACTTAAGTGCTTGACAAATGAGATGACGTTAACGACAAGTACATAAAAAAAATCAAAATCGATTCAAGATTAAAAATAGCCAGGATGCTTTAAAAAATGTTATCTATGATGGACACAATAGTATCACTCATTTGCTACCATGTTGAATTTTAAGGAATGTCTACTGGGAAAAATGTGAGATATCTTGAATACACAAAATAGGTACTATCTATCCACAGTATGCAGAGAAAATGACAGTTCAACTATTTGTAATTTTTCCATTAAAAAGTCTGAGCAAATTCAAAATGTTACTTGCACATTTTCAATGTGTCTATAACAACTGCACAAGGTCTGAAGAATGTCAATTTAAAGCTGTAAGAGGAGTTGTTTAAATAAAGTATTTAAAAGATGCTGGGGGAAAAAACGGATGAAGTTCAATTACATATCAATTTTTTGAAAAATGTCCAAGCCCTTCCAAAATGTTACATGCACATCTTCAATGTGTCCATAATAACTGTACAAAGTTTGGAGAATGTCAGTCTCTAAGTGTGAGAAGAATTGATTACACAAAGTAGGTACCATCTATTTAAAAAATGCCAAAGTTCAGCTTCATGTAATTATTTCAAAAAATGTCAAAGAGCTTCCAAAACGTCACATGCATATCTTCAATGTGTCCATAATAACTGTATAAAGTTTGGAGAATGTCAGCCTAAAGATGTGAGAGGAGCTGATTACACAAAATAGGTAGTATCTATTTAAAAGATGCTGAAAAAATGGCAATGTTCAATTACATGTAAATTTTTTGAAAAATGTCTGAGCACTTCTAAAAAGTTATATGCGCGTCATGTGCACATCTTCAATGTGTACATAACAATTAAGCAAAATTTGGGGAACATGAGGCTAGAGGTGAGTGAGGAGTTGATTACACAAAGAAGGTACCCTATATGAGAATACCTGCTTGCCTAACCACCTGCCCAGTATTCACCATACTATAAGCCAGATGCAGTTGTGCAGCAGTGCAACCTGGCCAAAAATTATTTTTTACCATACTTACCTTGATCAGAGATGCAATATCTTCTGTCCTTTTGCTTGACTTTGGATCATCTAACTTTTTGGACAATTCTTCAATAAGAATTGATTCTGTGCTTATTAATTTCAATCCATATACATGTGAGACATCATCAAGAAGCTTTCCTTTTCTACTTCCTGGACCTCCTAATAAAAACAAGTAAAAAATCCCAGGATTAAATGGATTGTGTACCTATTTCACATATCATAATGTAAACCTGGCATAGAATTACAAAATTTTATTAACCCAAATGTTGATGACTTCTTTCAGTAAGGTCTTAATAAATTGTCTGTTCAAACTGGAATGACCTTAAAATTGTGATATGGAAAATCAAATACTGAAATATTTAAAACTTGTTATTGTCCTAGCAAAGCACAAACATTTTGGGGGAGAATTTTAACAGATAATATCAGCTAAAATTCTCAAAACATTATACATGTACTTCATATGCTGTACAGACATGGGTCATATTAGCCAAAAATTAATTATAAAGGCCTGTACCTCCAGAGGATATTTGATGATAAATATTATGTATTATAATATGATACTGAAATATTGTGTAAATGTCACTCAGAACTACGATACCGTCCATACTTTTGAAGTCTTAAATTTCCTGGTGTCATCAACATTTTGGGGTAACCGAGGACTAATACATGTATGTAAATTGGATTTCAATCTTGAAAAAATTAAGATTGAAACATAGGGTTGGTCAGGAAATTATTATATATATATAATATAATATATATATATGTGTATATATATATATATATATATATATATATATATATATATATAATGTCTTAGTATAAACAATTTTTCTTGTATATTTCATATAAATCTACCTTTTTTTTCTAAATCTAAACTCTATATTCACTTAAAGCTTGTATTTCATGATTTATTTAATTAAGGTTGTATTTCATGAAGTCAAAACAAATTAACATTAAATTTATGATTAAAAATAGTCTACAATTTTACTAAATATCAGAAAATGTATTTCAAATTGTGAATATTTTAAAACTTCAAATTTTAAGATCATATGAAAGTGCTATTGTGAATCTTTGATAACATCTTCAGCTTGTCAAAATTAAAATTGGCCTATGATACATAGCTGTACATCAAAATACATTGTTCTACATTAACTAGTTTTACTTTCAAACTAACTCCTTTGGTACAGTTTTTACAAACACTCACTAGCCCGACACCGGAGGCAAGTTAGAATTTGTCTGTGCTAGTGAAATCTGTCACAAATGTAGCTTGATAGGCTAGTAAAAATTCAGGAATATATTTCATATTTAATATAAATTATATTGAAAAAAATGTTTGATTAATTTTCCTTTGTTTACCTTTTCACTATGATACTTGTTACATACCTTGCTTAACACACGTTTAAAAGTGTTTAGCATTAAATTTAACCTTTATAATCACAGAAAACCATCAAAAAAAAAAAAAAAAAAAAAAATGTAAAAAGAAACTCTAAGTAACTAAGTAAGCACAAGAAATATGAGGAGAAAAGGAACATCAGGGAGGCAATATTTAATAAAATAAGAAACTGAACAGAATAAAATATTGTAATATTAATTTTGAAAGTTTATTTCTGGGAAAGTAAAATTTACATTGGACTGGTAAAAACTTCAAATTCCCTTGCTCCACTGGTTTAAAGACTCAGAGGTTTTCATGAAGACTTTTGGGATAAATCTTTTTTATGTACATATAGGGAAAGGGTGCAACATTTTCAAATAAATTTGGAAGCCAGAAATGACAACCTAGAATACAAAGACAAGTTTTTGTTTTGAATTATCTTCAAATAACTTACAATACAAAGACTGAAGTGACATGCACCCAAATGACCCATTTCTTTCATGGCCCTTGATTATCCATGAACTATTTGTACAAAATGCTATAATAATGAGTGTCAGTAATTAATATACAAATGTACCTGAAAAGTCAAATCTGTTAAAAAATATTATAATAATAATAAAAACAATAATTTTAATCTAAAGTTCATTTTGTCATTTTTTTTTACATTAATATCATCATAATATATATAATCAAAAATATATAATGTAAAATTTCCCATTAGTCATCCATTAGCAGAGTACTCTGCAAATAAATCTCAAGGAATATCAAATTATTGATTTTAAACCTAAAGCTATCTAAACTCAATAACTGTTTGCATCATAGTCTTGTTAAAATACTCTTTGATTTTTAAGTTTGTTTTTGTAACACTATTAATACATCTCAATAAAGAAGGATTTTCAAAGTATATTGACAGGCCAACCTAAGTTCACATACCCTGGACAATTCAAACATTGAGGAAGAATAGAGTCATTTAAATGAACATGTTACTTTCTCTCTGAATGTCGAGATATTGTTCATTTTACTTTCTTTATAAAAATATAATCAATAACTTGTATCCATAGATGTGTAACTACTAAGACTTCTGCACAGACTATCTTAGTTGTAGCTAATACTAATATATGCACTTAGATTGAGATAATGTCGTAATCATACAAAGTCCTCATCTGTTAAGTATGAAATCATTGTAGTATTCGATACATAATGATTCCTTAATATAATCAAGGACAAGAAATTAACTGTGATACCTTACATGAATATTCTGTAAATATAAGTTACAACATAACACTCACCGAACACTAAAATGACTTGTGGTTTTGTTGCAAGAATCTTCACTTCATTTCCAACATGAAGATGAATGATAATTTTGTCTCTTTTATGCACTAATCCTGTAGGGCTATCATTTTCCAACGTGCTGCCACCACATCCCATTTTTACTTCTATTCATGCCATTGATGACATTTAACTGTGCATTTAAGTCTATTGTCGACTGCTAAGAATTGTCGCGGTCTGCGCATGCCCAAATTGATTTCAGCATCCGCGGGAAACCAAATGCTAAATCAAAAACGTCAAAGGATCCGGATTTCAGTAAGGTATTCATAAGGCTGATGCACGTCTAAAATCTCTATTCATTGGTTTACAACATGTGTTGTTGCAACTTACGTTCGCGTTAAAAATGTTGGAATGAGAGAGAAAGAGAGATTTCAATGAATATATATTTATGGTGAATTTTCCCTTAAACCCATCCTTATTCTTGCATCATTCCACCCATTTAACTAGATCTTCTAATTTAAAAAAAAAATCAAACTCTTCCTTGTAATTTTCACGGAATTGATCTGTTTCGTATAATTATGAATTTAATCGTAAAAACACCCTACGGTATCGATTTATTTCGCGCGCGCGCGACAACTAATTCATATGAAGCATATTGGAATATTATCTAGTCAGATGGTTGGTTCCGTTCTCTGGGATCACTTTCAGTCCGTAAAATCCTAAATGTTAAATAAGACGGTGTGTTTAGCTCCGATGTGGATATGCTATGTCCAATAACCAACAAAGTTTGTAGAGACCCACCCAGCCACCCCCTCTAAAATTCGTAGATCCAGCTACTGCATATTTAGACGGATCCAGGAAATTTTCAAAGATCCAATGGGAATGTTTGCAGCTCAGGTGTTACTTTCCCTCCCAAAAAGTATTATCGTCCCCAACTATAACACAGAACAACCTTGGGGGGAGGGGGGGGGGGTGTATTTCCAACTACATTTTGAGGGTACAAACTGTCATCTTCCATCCCGATACTCTTATCCACAACATTGCACATTGTTGACAATCAAAGAGAAATTTCAGAGTTGTTGCAAGTTTTAGTAAGATAGCGGATTTGTTTGTTTTTTTGGTTTTGTTTTTTTATTATTATTATTATTTCTTTCAACAAGATGAAATATTAGTTCAATTTACTATACCTGCATGATACCGAGCTCGTGAAATTTCGAGAAAAGCACAGGAAGCTCTGTATTCCGTTACTCCAATTCTTTTACGTTGACCCTTCCGAACGAACAAAGGGTGATGAAGATTATGAATTTCGAGAAAAGGAAAATATTTCATAATTGATCAAGATGATGTAATTATTTTGAAACCTATTATTTAATCTACTCCCCTAAATTTATTACCTATAGGCCTGTCATTGACGTATGAGGGATGTCCTGTTCTGGGACTATAAGACTTATTGAAGAGAATACTTTCGATCCAAGTCTCATTTTTTCGCTCTCTGTCCCCTTTTATAAAGTGGATGGAATCGTCTAAGTTTTACAGCCTCGCGAGGTTTGCTGTTAAATACCTTCTGTAAGACTTACTGCTTAAGCTTAGATGTCATAAACAATGCATACAGGACCTATGACCCCCTCTTAACGAATGCCGGTTTGAATCTAAGGGGGGGGGGGGGGGCAGTTTTACTTGTAATTACACGAGATAACGGGATATGAGAGAGAGAGAGAGAGAGAGAGAGAGATGTCTTTTTTTTCTAGACGGCTTTCATACCTTTTTGACCCATCCAGAAAAGGTTTAATACATGATTTTTTTATTTTTATTTTTATACAAATAATATAGAAATGTCTCTGGAATGATGATTCTAATGGCGAAGGAAAGTAAATATTACACTGAGAGAGAGAGAGAGAGAGAGAGAGAGAGAGAGAGAGAGAGAGAGAGAGGTGTAGTGTAGGTATTGTTCAAATTTGTAATCTTTTATGTAAATAGTACACGTTCTTACTGTATTTGCAATAGACTAACTCAGAAGATATCTCATACTTTTAAATACATCTATGTCTGAGGAAAAAACCATAAAAGAACTTCTAATGCGAAAATTTATAAACCTATTGCAGTTCGAGCATTTGCGGTAAATAAACTACAAATATGTATATCTATATACTTCCTTGACGATGCTAGATTTATGGTTTACAATATTTGTCTTTGTTATGAGTTATGAGGAAATTTGCTCCACAGTAAATATACATCGGGTGCATTTGATTGATTTAAAACAGAGTTTTATTATTATTTTTTTTCTTTGCTCTCGGGTGTCACCGTGTAGGTTTTTAATGGATATCAGAATACGGGAAAGTGATCAACATTGACATGTGCAACAAAAGTGATTGAATTAGTGGCGGTTTCACCGACAGAGGAACACAATAAAGTGACTGTCGTTTATCGGTCAGACATATATATATTGATTAAAATCAGAATTATAATTCAAAACGGACTGATTCAAAGTTCTAAATTAATCAGTGGAAATTCACCATGGATTAACGTTGGAGCTGCACAGGTAGAAAAGTAAATTTTTCATTACCCACCTCTCTCTCTCTCTCTCTCTCTCTCTCTGTGGGTGGGTGGGAACATACAAGCGCTTGTTGTGTAGGAGGGTGGGGATGTAGGATTTGAAAGAAAAAAAATTAACCAAGTAATTACTTGAATTTCCGCCATTCACCGGAACTGTTTGACATGGACTTTATATGTATTCATTAAGGGAGCAACTATGGGCAAGGACATTATTTGTGTGCCCCTCCCCCCACTTTTTTCCCCTTTTTAATATAAAATGTTCACCTTAAGACGTTCATGTATATTGCTTGAATGAAGGAGAGAATCACAGAGAGAGAGAGAGAGAGAGAGAGAGAGAGAGGGGGGGGGCATTAAAATGTACAAAGTGAAACTTTAACCATTTGACAGAAGTTGTGAGGACAGAAATGCACCCTGACGACGAAAACACTGCCCTCACAATTACGTCCCCATAAACATAGGAAATATGTAGATACAAAATATTAGATTAGTGAGGACAGGTGGTGTGAGGATATGTTCTTACTAAAATTCTATCTCAAAAACTAATCGTTCACTATTCGAAAGAGAGTATTAGATAAACTTTTATAGGTGTCCCTATAGCTATACCATAGTAAATTTTTGCCTTTAAAATAATATGAGTTTATTCTCTTTTAGGCATGTGACGACGTCCTCATTTTACAGGTTTAGTCTGAGAGAGAGAGAGAGAGAGAGAGAGAGAGAGAGAGAGAGAGAGAGAGTTTGAGAGTTTAATGAGACCCTGATCTACACTCCTATTATAGAACTTTGCTTTCCCGAGTCAATAAAAAATAATTTCCAATGTAAATACAGACGCGAGATTTTCCGTCCTGATTAAATAGATTTGTGCTCTAAAACTATCATTAGCAAGAGACAGCAACGGCTGTGTTGTTAAATGTTTGGGCTGTCAAATTTATAACTCAGGTTGTCCACAGGGTGCATAATTTTCTGCCTTTTTGAAGAAGTTAGTCCTATAAGAGTAAGTAATTTTGTCACGCTTAGCATTTATGATTAAAATCGTTTTCAAATCGATTCGTAATGATAGACATATCATAGAACAATAAAAATGTCAACGTTTCTTAGATTACGTGTATTTATAGACTATAAAATATGCTACAAATAACATTTCAATGCTTATTTAATTTTATGTAAAATTTAATGCAGATAAAAGAACAATAGGAATTTATATTACCCCATCTCTCTCCACTGGTAAGTAGAATTCTCACTTAAGAGCATGGACGCTTGACAATAGGGAAAATAGGGGGGGGGGGGGTGTATATTCATTGTAGGAGTACTGAACGTGATTTACTCCTAGAAACAATGTATCATGAAAATTAATGAATAAACAATATTTACAAATATGATTCCAGGTATTTGACATTTTGACTTCGTCCCTTTTTTTTTTTCTTTTTTTTTTTCTTTTTTTGTTTTTTGTTGGGTTTTTTTCTACATCTATTTATTTATTTATATAGATTTTTTTCTTATGGTCCCCCAATATTCCAAGGGCACTCTGGCTCAAACGGTATTCCAACCTAACATTAGTTTGAACTGTGCTGACGTAAACATCATAAAGAAATTATATTTCAGACAAATTATTTGACGTCGTTTCCGGTGAGGAGCTGATGGACAAGTCGTTAACTATAAAGGGTATGGGGAATCATGTGCCGTCACCACAGGAATGTACAGTCACTATTAGGATCGATAACAATAGAACGCTGGTTTATTAAATTTGGAGTAGGCAGTGTGGTTTCATATTGCATTCTTCTGACTTGTTATCTAACGATTATGTGTGTGCCCGTTCAGGACCGGGCTGGAAACAATGTTAGCATCTTGTAGCTTTTGCATATGTTCTGCAATAATTTTAAGTGAGCTTGAAATATACTCTGCTATTTATAAATATATGTGTAAATTTATTCAGCATCACGGTATCAGTCAAATGAGGTCACCTTATTTAATTATAAATGTAATGATTGAAACACTATGAAAAATTTTACCATTATTGCTTAAACGACAATGTATCACGAATGTCCATGTGGGCTAGCATTGTTAGATTCAGCCAATGGGTAAAAAGAAAGCGTTCAACTTATAAATAATAAAATATTGTGTTAGAATCATCTCAGGACTACCGCAGTGATTCGCAGTACTCGACGGCTGACAAATACGTCACAACAGCCGATACGTCACTTAATAATTTATTATTTCAACAACATGGAAATTTTCAAAGTAATTCTACGAGGAAACGTGTATTATTGACCAATATTATGACATGTCCCTTTTATCAATTTCAGACTCACTGGGTCAGAGTGATCCCAGAATGATTCTAATTCTATATTTAAAGCTGATCACCATCCAGAGACACGTTGTGTTTTAATTTCTGTCTGCTTCGATTCACATGTAACATCAACATAAGGTGTTTCGTACACAAGACAGGACGTACTTAAAATGGCCATCGAAAGATTAGATATGTTTATTATTGTGGTATCGAATTTTGACAGTTTGAGTGTTCTGTTCAATGGAAATCGACAGATAAATTCAATTATCTGATTGGGGACCTCCGGGCGAATCAATGAATTCATATATTTACTTACTGCACCTGGCTACGCGATACTAGTTAATGTTTTATAAACCGTGTGAATTGATGGTTCTGAATGTTGATGCAAGGGTTTTAGAAAACTCGTTTAAGGTAAGTATTTCAGATTTATGACGGTAGACCTCTAAGTAGTCCCATTTTGTAAACACCTACGCATGCGATTCTTTTTTCAGCTAGTGTTCTAACCCCCAAAATGTATTGGGTACATGAAAATTCAGATACATCGCTGTCAATTGCTTAATGATCAATTTCGATAAATTGTTGATTTGTATCGAAGGGTCCTGTTTAAACGGCTACAAATACTGTGAGAGGAAAAAAAAAAGGTTTCTAACATTATTATTCGTAGTGATTAATGTAATTGTCTTCATTGTAATATGCGTTTGAGGAGGACGAATTGACTTTGGTCTTTCAATTACAATATACAAGATAGTTATAGCCTAAATTATGATATGATATGATATGAGAGAGAGAAAGAGTAATGTACGTTGAAGAGGATTTGGGACCATATTCTACTGGCATGGAATTCATTAGTTTTATACGCGTTGTGTTGTTTTAAAACTCTGAAAGAATTTTTTATTCCATTTAACAGGCCATGTACGACGTGCTGTTAGCAGAAATTGGTGGCCTTTATGAAGCTTTTAGTCAATGTTCTAGCTTCAGTTGCTGCTTAAATTATTGTATTTTTTTTTTTTTTAAATTCAAGGTTTGATAACAACGGTGGGGACCGCGAGATTACCAGCATACACTGCAAGCCAGTCTCGTTACATCCCCGTCAACCATCAGCAACCAGTCTCCGAGCTGTGCTCACGACGCACTGGAATTGATTTTCCTGAGATTTTCAATTATTCATATTGTGTATTACTTGAAAAGAATCTCGCTTTAAAAACCCTAATCGTTTTTACACGGTTGATCGTCATCCGCTTAATCAGTGAAAGACTTCCCTAGCGCATGCACTTGCATCAAGGGGTTTACAAAAGAACACAATTAAGAAACTTTAAAGATGATAACACTATGTACACATATATATATCAGCGATTCTCTTTAGATCGGTTGAATGGTGAATGTTGAGGGTGGATGAATGTATAGAAGAAATTAAACGGCATGTTTTCTCCCAGTGGAGAACGCTCAGACGGCAAAGGGGATGATTCGTGGACCACTTCTCCCACCTATCGCTTCCCACCGTCACGGACAGAGAGAGGCGAAAATATGGAGAGGGGGTATCTCTCAAAGTATCCCCGGGTTGTCCTCAAGGACAGCTTGGGAAATAAACTGGATACGTTTACTTACTTACAAGAGGCGATCTATCGGGCAGAGTGGAATGTTAAAAATTCTCACGAAGCGGTGTTTCCGGAGGAGTGGCGGCTTCCAAAAGCTCCCAACCCTGCCAGACCAGATTATTCCCGGACGGCCCCACTTCTGGCCAACATCCGGAGTAGACTGAAATTGAGACCTCTTCGGAGCCAAGAAGTCTCCAGAAGTCAACCACAACCTCGGCTAAATGTAAGTAAGAAAGTGTCAATTAAATGAATGGCCGTGAAGAGGCCAGCTGTATTTATTAAATTACTACTTTATTTTATAGCAATAGACTTTAGGTCTATTCATATCATACTGTAAATTCTACTTCGATTCTCTCAGTGTATATCTTGTTCAAGTTTACTCCGAAAATGATATTTCTCTCCCCCTTCTGTCGCTCTCCACAACAAAGTACACAAGCAATCAATAAATCATAACTAAGCACTTTATCTGTCCTTTTTATCTATGGTGCTCAAAAGCACAGAGAATGTCACTATCGCCAAACGTGACTCAATCCGGTTTTTTATTATGCAAGTCCCTTTCTCCCCAAACTAAATAACTGCAGAAAGAACTTAATAACTTTTGGGTGGACCAGAGACCCGTAATAAACATTCAAAGGGAAATTTTAATGGATAACTTTTAAATTTGTATACACGGCGTTTGGCCTATTTGATAGTAGGCATAGCTTTTATATAAATCCATCTTTTCAGTCAAAAAGCAATTCAAGAAAGCATGTTTTTTTACATAATGGAAAAGCGCTTCAGTCAATCACATAAATAACTCTTTGCATCTTTCTAAATTATTATTGTTCACTTTATATCCCATTCCCACGAAGTAATTACAGCTTTATAATCGCCGTGAACTCTTCAACTAATTTAAATGGTACATGCATTTCAAAAAGGAAATTCGCTGTTTATTTGTTATAGTTTGTTTATTTCATTCATATTTAATGTTTGGAACCCTCTTCACATGGAGTCAAGCAATTTCGAGGCTTTATTTAAATACCCATCTATGTAAACACAACGACAAAACATTTGAATTAAAACATTCCTCATCATCAAATTGGTAAATGTATATTGTTCCGAGACGGTGGGTGGAGGTGTTGTTATAGTACAGAGACGGTGGGTAGAGGTGTTTTTATAGTACAGAGACGGTGGGTAGAGGTGCTGTTATAGTACAGAGACGGTGTGTAGAGGTGCTGTTATAGTACAGAGACGGTGGGTGGAGGTGTTTTTATAGTACAGAGACGGTGAAGTAGAGGTGTTTTTATAGTACAGAGACGGTGGGTGGAGGTGTTTTTATAGTACAGAGACGGAGGGTGGAGGTTTTGTTATAGTTCAGAGACGGTGGGTAGAGGTGCTGTTATAGTACAGAGACGGTGGGTAGAGGTGCTGTTATAGTACAGAGACGGTGAAGTAGAGGTGTTGTTATAGTACAGAGACGGTGGGTGGAGGTGTTGTTATAGTACAGAGACGGTGGGTGGAGGTGTTGTTATAGTTCAGAGACGGTGGGTGGAGGTGTTGTTATAGTACAGAGACAGAGGGTGGAGGTGTTGTTATAGTACAGAGACGGTGGGTAGAGGTGTTGTTATAGTACAGAGACGGTGGGTGGAGGTGTTGTTATAGTACAAAGACGGTGGGTGGAGGTGTTGTTATAGTACAGAGACGGTGGGTGGAGGTGTTTTTATAGTACAGAGACGGTGGGTGGAGGTGTTGTTATAGTACAGAGACGGTGGGTGGAGGTGTTGTTATAGTACAGAGACGGAGGGTACAACCTCTGCGTCTGTACCTTAGCATCACCTCCACCCATCGGCTGTCCGTGTGTACAGTAGCAACACCTCCATCCACCGTCTGTTCGTGTGTACAGTAGCAACACCCCCACGCAATCAATCTCCACAGTAGTTGTTGTTGCTTCCATTTGTCGGTTCTGTATACTTTGGTTCTGATGGTGGAGTCTCGGATGGTGTCTGTTGGCAGCTTTGCGTACGACACCCTGAGCAGCGCTAGCGGCGTCTGCAACCAACCAACTTTACGTGCGAACTGGAGCAGATATCATAGTGTGTGACAGTAGAGGCGGATTGAATACCCCCCCCCCAAAAAAAAGGAAAAAAAAAACCCATAAAAATAAAAAAAAACAAAACAAAAAAAACAAAACAAACAAACAAACGTGAATTGTACACGTTTCACTCAGATACTACAAAAAATGTATAATATAAAACAGTATAATATATTCTTTAAAAGGACTCCTCTGTAGCATTTTATGTACACAATTTCGAGTTTCAAATCCTGTCGCCACCTGATGTTATACAAAAAAAATTAGATGTGGTTATAATCGAAAAGCATGTGTCTACATAGATATTTTAAATGTAATTTTTGTCATGTCAGTCATCTGTGACAGTGTCATGGACACACACACACCCACTCTCTCTCTCTCTCTCTCTCTCTCTCTCTCTCTCTCTCTCTCTCTCTCTCTCTCTCTCTCTCTCTCTCTCTCTCTCTCTCTCTGTTTATCCTGGAGGGAGATTGATTGACTGGAGGGAGATCCAGTTATGCAGTGGAATCCCCCCAAATAGCGAACCCTTTTGTACAATATGGTCTGTATATTATGATTTGACATATGAAAAGAAATATCGGCCTTCTACAAAGGGCGGAAGCCTGGGGCCATTTTATTGTGGACTGGGGGAAATCCAACAATATAGTTGGATTTCTTTGATCCGCTTAGGAGTTGATAATTGAAAAATCGGGATGGAATCCAACAGATTAGGGTTATAGGGTTAATTGATATGCACTCAAGTTAAGGCAAAGCGTTGGGGGGGGGGGGGGGGGGGGGGGTCGCCTTGAGAATGAATAGTAGTGTCAGCAAATTACGTAGAATGTTGACGGTAATTCTCTTCCATAAGTACAATTCCGTACATTTCTTGTTAAATATCTGAGTACATGTACTTGAGAAAAAGTAGATAATTCATATATATTAGGGTTTTTTTAATTGATAAATACAAAACTATTTGAATTATTCATTGTGTTATCAAATACAAGTAAATGTGCTCTGCAATTTAAGAGTGAGATAACGCTAATGTGTTACTTGTGTATAATAAATTTAGAAAATTAAAAAACGCTAAATGATGTGTTACATGTGTATAAAAAGTCATATACCCATATATTTCAGTTATTTTGTATTGAAAAAAAGTTTATTTGTGTAAGTTGTACATGTTAAGTTTTCACTGATATTTCTGTGTTCTCTTTCTCTCTCTTTTTTATTATTATATATTATTATTTTTTTCACCAAAATGACATGGCCGCTTATGCGTATAGGTAGAATTCTAATCCCCCCCCCCCCCTTTCCCGCTAAATACAATGAAATTTGTAAAATTTTGCATTAGATAATACTTAATTTGATTTTATCATATCAGTTTGGTTTACACATTTGATAGATTTTCTATTTCAACACATTTAATATTTTTTATGAGCAGTAAGAAAAATGTGTATTATGAATATATATTAATGTTTATTAAATTGCATATTGAGCTGTCTGCAGTTGCACACCGTCAACACATTCACCTTTATTTTCAGTTAGATGTGTACTGCTGAAAACAATCAACCATATCTTGTAAACCTAGTTCTATCTCTGAATATTTTAAGTTTACTTGAAACACGCAATTTGATTGACTGAGCACTCTGAAAATATTTAGTTTATATTGTATAATGTAACTTGGTATGGGAGACTTGACAACGAAGACGGCACTACTTTTTACAGTTTAGCTCTGTTGAGTTGTAAAGCTTCTATGAATTGAAAATCAATGGAATTAAACGTGTACAATAGAATACATTTTGTTTATACACATTTTTTCATGATGTCAAACAAGGCGTATATTTTCTTACAAGAAACATTACACAAAACACTAATTAACGACCAAAAACTTTGTACAAATTCGCGGATTATAAAGCGTAAACTAGCCTCATCCCTTAAGGGGTGGGGGGGGGGTGGGGGTGGGGGTGGGGGGTCGTCGTTTGTATAAATAAACAAAAAATGAAATAAATCTATATGTCTTGTTTCTATACAGGTATGCACATGTATAATTTCTCTGAATTTCGTTTCAAAGTCTATAACATATACAGAGAGAGAGTATAAATGGACACAGAGACTGACGCCCTGCATCAATCTCTCCTGACAGTTAGATGTTGCATATAATTTGATATTAGTATGCATAGATTTTATTATATTCAACATTTCGCAATCAATTTTTGTTTTGAATAACACAGTGTTTTTGTCAGCTTTATCAAAAGCCGTTGGATGGACTACAAATATAGTTTTATAGCGATACGTCGGCAGATTAAAAATGCAACTACCTAGAGCATTTCTAACAACATCGTAGTTTTCGGCCAGTTACTTAATATCTTGTTCAGCAAGTATGTAGGCTATTGGACTGTGTGTGTGTGTGTGTGTGTGTGTGTGTGTGTGTGTGTGTGTGTGTGTGTGTGTGTTGTTGTTGTTGTTGTTGTTGTTGTTTTTGTTTGTTTGTTTGTTCTTGTTTGTTTGTTTTTTGTTTTTTGTTTGTTTGTTTGTTTGTTTTTGTGTGTTTTTCTTTTGTTCTTTAGTAGTTTCACAGGAGTATAGAAGACGGTAGATACCTCCCTATTTTTATTTTAATTTAATAATAAAACCCCAGATTTCTTAATCTGGGTGCATCAATGGAAAATACAGACTGGTGACTCGTTTTTGGTTTGTTAGTTTGTTTTGTGTTTGTTTGTTTGTTTTGTTTTGCGTGGCGCAGAAGTGTTTGTTTTCTTGGAGCCCTTTGCTTTGCAGAGAGATGAATATAAGATGGATTATTCAAAATCATATTTGAATTATACTAATTAAATTCTTAATACTATTTACCTAACCTCCAGTTCAAAATAGTTTTTGTTTTGCGAAATTCTATGTTGCGTGTTTGCTTGAAATTTGCTGCTGCTTTTTATGTGACATTCTTTTTCCTTGTACTATGTAGTGTGTTTTATTCTTCCCCTAAATCTTGTGCCCTCTTATTTGTATATTGTTGCATGGAATGTGTTAGTTTTTCTTTTCTTAATCAGTGATATGTCTGTTTATTGTGTACGTGCATGTCACGTGTCTTTAAAAAAAAAAGGAAAAAAAAAAAAAAAAAAGAAAAAAGAAAAGAAAAAAAGAATACTTTAACAGAATTTACTTACTTACTCCGATGTTATTCATATTTTCAACAGATCACTTTGAGAATATGATTGGCTTTTAAAGCTTTACTTTTTATAGTCTCGATTACCCGATAATATCCGTCTGGATGATTTGAAAGGATTCCTGAAAAATATACGCCTAACAACTTGGCTTTGTAATTAAACAACACTTTTTATATATCCGGTTTAAATATGGGAGGGAAATTTGGAGTGCATGCCTGTAAAATATCATTACGTGACATGTGAAAATTGTATGTGTTTAAATTTCCAGTGATTAAACGTTTATTAAAACTTAAACTTGTAGTTGTCATGTGGGCTCCTGTAATTTACACTTTATGTTCCTACACTAATCTCGGCTGAGTTTCAACTCGACTCGGTACCTTCACCGAAGAATCTCAGCCGAGGTTAGTGTCTACACACGAACTTGTCAGTTGAAATTTTTAAAATGAAAATTTTGCCGTGGGTATTTTCCATATGCTTTTCAAATGTTAATACAGAAAAAAATGATATGATACATGTATACATGTATATAATATATAATAGTAAATGAAATGATAGACATTTAAGTATAGAACCCATATGGAATATGAAACGCTTTGATTTACTAAAAGCTTCCCAAGACTGATTAATTTATGAAGTCAAATTTCAATATTTTATGACATCTAGGTAATGGATATGCATCAATACTGGTAGAATAACCCAAAAATAAAATGTAAGTCTCCACTTAAGTACTGTCTAGCTTGATGAAGACACATAAAATTCTGATAATTTGTTGTGCTTCATCACCGATTTTTTTTATTTTAACAATCTCATTTAATGGTTTGTCAAAAGTCCCACCTGGCAAATGCTCTGGTAGAAGTCTACTCAGTGAAAGTGCATTTCTCAGAAGATGCATTGTACTTAATAATACATGTGGTTGTTTCATTTCAGTTCATATGACAGGGACCTAATTTTCAATGTTGGCAAAATTTAAAGTAAAGCAAATATAAATTGCAACACACTGTAGACATGTTTTGTTGATTCAAACACTATTTTTGCCAGACTTGTTCCGGAATTTCCTCTAAACAAGACTTCTGGGGTAGAGATGCATAAGAATTTAAGATCACTGTGCAAGGAAATGCTATGTTGTGTGAATTTTAATGACATCTGTATTTTGGACATATCACTTACATATTCATTAAAGTGCAAAAATGAGATTTGTCTAAAATTTTAACAATTTTTATGTTTACTTGCAATAACTTGTGACTTTTTCCTTTGATATTTTTCTAGTTTTTTCATTGGATTTCGATTTTAATGCAAAATACCTTGTCTTCACAACTCCTCTCAAATCCTTTGGTGATTTTATTGATTCTTGGTTCAATGAAAGATCACAATGTGTAGTGGAGCATATTACAAGAGGAATGCTGACCCAAAATTTTGAAGGATTCTGTTTATTTTCTGTGGAAAAAATTTAACCTTGGCCATATGTTTGAAGGAGTTACAGTCCATGGACTTCAGTTTTTTTTATGTAAAATACTTTGAATTCACAACTCATTGCAAATCATTCTGTGGATTTCAATTAAACTTTTTACATTGATCCAAAATTTTTACCAGTATGTATTGTCCTTGGCCATGTGTTTTTCTATATGATAGACTTGTTCAAGTCCTGGGTCAATAATATATGTGGGCACATCATGTACTGGTTTAGCGGTGCTCTATTTTTAAAATGTGTCTCTCCATCAACTTATAGTGTTGCCATGTTTTCTTCTTAGAACTTGCAGCAATGCTTGGTTTGCTGTGCTTGTTATAATATATTAATTATATTGCATAAAATTTCTTGCTGGCATATATCTGGTCCTGCCTAACTCCAGATGCTGTATCCAGAGGACAGTGAATTACTTTATGTATGAATTACTTTTCCTTTGTGTCATTTCCATGCATCTTTTGTGCATGTATAATCACTATTAATGTTAACACAATTGACACACATTTCTGACTTATGTTCGAAATATAAGTGTATGATAAAATTCACTGCGAACACTATAACTGAAATAGTGGTGAATTAGGGATATGTATTTGTGTTTTACAATCAAGTCAAGTGTGTTTTAGTAAGTGTTTGATGATTCATTTAATTTTCAGACTGATTTCTTGTGAAAGAAAAAAAGTTGACCTGTTCTATGGATGGATTTCTTTGTCACTTTGATGAATCTGATCATTTAGTATTGGCTTGTGAACTAATAATTATTTTACTGAACAAATAATAAACACAATTCTGGTTATATTACACTGTAATTGTCTGTATACATTATAGTCAAAGATCTCTTATTTCCCATAATGGTATGAATTATTAGCATTTCCCAGAATAACAATATCTGATAATGTCAGAGTTGGATTCTTGCTAAAAAAAAAAAAAATATATTCTGCTTATACAGTAAAACGGGTATGGGCATTTATGAATTAATTTCTCTTCATGTCTACTCCAGGAGAAAATGCTAAGGAGTCTGTACCAGTAATTAGCCAGAAATTTTCTTGTTTGAAGAATGTTGTGATCCATCTTATTTTCCATTCAGATCAGATGGATGTTTCCAAGGAGGAATTAATTAACTTTTGATACTGATCCAGTCTTTGAAAAGCAAAATAAATATTTTAGATTTTCAGTGTTAATAAACATCTCAGTGCCTCCCTCCTTCAGATCTAGCTTGTCATCACAAAATGCCATCAGCAAGGGGTAAACAGGGATTAATGTTTTAAACAAACAAAATTATTAACATTGCAAGTATTGGTATTTTTCTCTTTCAGTAATTCCCATTTATAGTCAAAACACTCCCATTAAAAGAAATTTGATTCCCCTATCTATAATCTAGTTTTAAGATAAAGTGAAAAAGCATGTTGAAAGTGTTGTTAAAGTGATTCTTGATTTTCAGGCTCTTCATAACACTTTGGAAATGTGCATACTTTAAATGATTTTTTTTTAATGAGAGTAAGGGGAGGATCTTGGGTAATCCACACTCCCCGTCTACTTTCATAACAGTGCCAAAATTACTAGCTTTTACCCAAAGCTGTTGTTTAATACAACACATTCTACAAGAATATTAAACTACTTTGGATGATTCCCATTACCTTATGCTGTAAAATACAATTGTTTGATCTCCATGTATGTCTACACTGTTATTATGTACAAAATGTAATGTTACATTTCCAATATTTTTTAACCTTTAGCTGTACCTTAGTGGACAATGATTAGTAGAGACACCTATACATTCTTAGGTCATAGGTCACTCACTCACTTGGCGTACATCTGATTTTGGTTTTCCTTCTGCTTCAATAGTCCCAGTCCTTAGGGGTAGGCAAAAGTACATTTATTGACCTTAGCTTACAGTGGGGCCCTGCATGACTTCCACAATTTATCTGTTATTGACCTTAGCTTAAAGAGGGGCCCTGCATAGTGTGGTCAAGGAACCTTTGTTATATCATCAATGGGGAACAAGAATGCATAGTCTCATTTGGAGACAATATATTGATTTTGTTGACCTTTCCTCTATTTGGATGGGTATACAGGTATTCATAACAATGTACTGGTATGTTATCCTATTTGTCCTGAAAAATGATCATCAGTTCTACAAAAGGCAATTTCCTTTATGGACTAGCTGTTCAGATTGCTTTGTATTTGATATAATCATGATTTTATTGAACTGTTCTCTCAGTGATTATTAATGAGTATACTTGATGTGTTTTTCAAGCTATGTTCATTTTCGAGCCGGAGACATGTGTCATCTATTCAAAAATTAATGTGATCATAAACTCTGTTAACATGACATTTGGCAGTAACTAGATGGAAGTGAACTGGGAAATCCTGTGAGGATACAATAGACATCAGAAATTTTAGCCAGGAAGACTTTTAACTATATTGTCATCATCATAAAAATTTGCCATGTCCAGTATATCCCCATCAATAAAATGTACTATAATCTTGCATGCATTATGATTTCAAAACAGTAGAGCTTTGTATGTAACATAGAGAACTCGCATAATATTCAACATGTTCAGTGCAAGACATGCATCATTTGCTTCAGTGAGATAATGGAGAAATTTTTGAGTTGAAGCTCTTTACATTCGAATGGCTGATCAATATTTTGAAAGGCTATGGAAGTGCAAAGCCAGTGTACATTGTGTTACAAAAGCAGAGTGTTTTTTGCTTTAATTTACTAATTACTATTGGTATTTTGTTTTTTTCTCAATGGCACAGTTCATCTTTGAAAATTACTTTAACAAAATGTATCTGTATATTGAAACCTTATACTGGTTTTCTTGTAATTTGTTTTGAGATGAAATAATTAGCGGTTAGAAGTGTTAATGTTTTTCCATCATTCTGATCCTATGAAGAGCTACCATTAGTTAATATAATGATTTTTTTTCTCATCATAGGATATTGATGTTGGTGATGTGGCATTTGTTGCGGAAAGGTATAGATATTTTACCACTAATAATTGATTAGACATGAATATAAATCAGTATTATAATACCTATTATCAGAGACCATAATGCCTATTATCAGAGACACGAGTCTATTCAGTAATTTAAACCTATAATACTGTATATGAAAATATATGTGTCAATTTTAATTGTCTCACATTAAGAGTCTTTTAATCTACTGGTAAGACTGAAGGAAATATCTAATTTTAATATGCAGGTATTGAGATATAAAAAACTTGCAATGAAATAGTTTTTTTTCATTTGATAAAGCTTAAATCAACTTCCACGAGTACCCTCTCTCTCCTTTCTCCATCATGACCTTCTGGCGGAACCTAAACGGTATTTCCAGATTGTTAACCAGGCAATGGTTCAGAGGCGACACTATGCACAAACAGACAAGCGGGAGAGGGTATATAATTTTCCCGGCTTCTGTACAGGCTGTCGGAGATCTGGCCTGTGTTATGGCTGTGAACGTAGCTCTGAGCCCCAGTAAGTAGTTGTCCATCTAGCACATCTCGGTTTTAAATTTAGGACATATCTATATATAGTAACATTTCATGTGTTTTTGCCTTTGATACCTTTACAAATTATATGATGGCGATTTCCTCATGAATGCATTGCAGCTGTGAACTGTACATGTATGGATCATGATAAATATAGTACATCTATTTCAATGGCTGAGAAATCCAACAGAAATGATTGTAGAATGTAATATAAAAAAAAAAATTTTTAAAAATACATGAGGGTAGGAACTGGAATGCATCATACCAGCATACATTTCATGAAGTATAACACACTTAATGAGGTCTGCTGGTGTAAAGCATTGCAGTTCATACCCTCCTGTATTTTTAAAAATGAAATTTATTTCTTAAGTATACTCAAAGAATTTTTCTTTGACTTTTAATGAAGATCTATGTTTTGCAAAAATTTTTATTTTTCTTGGATATGCAAGGCTGATTGAAATAAATTCTTTGCTTTAATGTCAGGTTAAGTTTTTCTAAGCCATGGTAGAGGAGTGAAAAAAATGCACACATTTTCTAGACTTGAATAAAATATTTAACGAACGACCATGCAAGCATTCAAAAAATGTAAAATTGATTTATTGATGCTAACCAAGACTCCCATTCAAACTGGGTATGGAAATGTGATATTCAATAACTTTGAAAATATACCAGGTGTACCTTGTAGAAATAAAATATTTACCATTAGCAATTTTAAAGATCAACCTCAAAGTTTTAACATGATTGGAATCGTGTGTTAGATGCCACATTTTTATCAAAATTATATGTGTCTGTTGATCAGATGAAATATTTCACACTACTGTTTTTCAGCTACCATGTTGATCGCATCATGAAGACTGGTGGGGGATTCACTTATCATCAACATGACCGTCCAATCCGGGAACAGTTGCACAAAAATCCTGCCAACTGGAAACTAGCCTTCCCAGAACTGGCTCTCAAGCATCTCATCAAAGGTTGTTAATCTAGGGATTGATTATAGTTATGGATGAGATTTCACATTAATCTTCTAACTTGCTCATCCTACTGTGAAATACAATCTCGTTATTTTAAAATTGAATCAGAAGTTTGTATCAGAAGCGCGCATCAAATATGCCAACAATTCTGTTGAATAGTGTGTGGCAGTAACAGAATGTTATATTAGATACCTAAAAAAGACAAATTAATGTTGAATCAAGTACGCTAAAATTAAAGCAGTTTGTACAAAATTGCTTTAGTTACAGACACTTGATTTGATAAATGTGCCTGATTGAAGTATTTATTTTAAAGCAGGAGATGTATTTATTGGTAATTCCCTAATATGATTTCTCTCAGAGCATGATAAAGGTTCATTGAATGTGGCTGAAGAGGAGTTTTTAGAGAAAATGGAAGACGAAGTCCGAGACTATCAGCCATTTATCCCAGTGGCTTCCAATGGTAATTGCAATCTTCCATTTAATTGCCATTGAAGATTTGATAAGCACAGAGATTTGTCTGTTTATATGACATTGTAATGTTTCAATTTCAGTAGATTCCTTACATTAAATTAGTTCTTAATTTGGTGAAATTGCCAGTTGTGCTGAAAGACTGAAAAATTAGTGATAAATGAATCAAAGGAGTAATTTTGATTTCACGAGGGAGGCTAATTTTAATTACTTGCATTTAATAAGGAATCTGTAGTTCAGTAAATTTCTGTAATAACCTATCTCTCAGGACTAATAAATTCTACATTATAACTGGTTTACAATGTAACCAGTAATCAGAAGTACTTATAAGTACATCTGTACAATTCAATATTTCATTATTTGCACAAAGATTGGATCATTTTAAAATCAAAATCATATCTTGTGTATAAATCATATGTCAATGACATTTCTTAAAAAAGTCCTTGATATTGGACTGTTCAGCTGAATGAAAATTATTTACAATTGTTTGTATTGTCGCACGCTGAGACCACATCATCTTCCACATTGTCTAACTTACTGAAATTTCCTCTAAAAGATCTTTTATGGCTGACTCATCATCCTTAATTTTTGTCCTATTTCTGCATTTATTGCATTAATGATTTACAACTTAGTATCCAGGGAAATGGCCTTCCTCATTGTTGGAGTAGCCATTTTGAATTGATTTAACTTCCTCAAAGATAAATTTATTCAATCAATTTAATTCATTACGAATACTTCTACCTGAAACATCAAAATTGATATGACTGTAAACTCCTAAAAGAGAACAACAATTATAAAAGTCAGGTGTTAGGAAGTCAACCAACTGTGACTAGTCAGCAATTGCCAAGTTGACTGAAGAGGCGAGAAAACAGGCCTGAATTTCTTGAGAGAAAAAAAAGGTTACCTAAAAAAAATTGGACTCAAGTCTGAGATTTTACTAAACTTCTGACTGCGCAAATAAATAAAACTCAAATTTAAGTCTGAGAATTTTTTGAGAAAGCCAATGCTGGTGTAAGGAATACGATATAAGAGGTGTAATTATGTAACATGACCAATTTAATGCGACTTTTAAGGTGATACTATGTGATGTAAGAATACAATGTAAGCAGTATTTTTTTCTGTGAATTGTACAGGAACTTTTGCTGAGAATAAAAAATGACTGCTCCATTTGGAGATACTTTATATCTGAGTACATTTTGAAAGAAATTTTAACTGTAGTTTATTTGGCATCAGTCATGAAAGAAAAATTGTTTTGTTTTGTTTTGTTTTTTTTTTTGTCAAAAAAATTTATTAGTGATTATTATTAACTCAATTTGTTAAATGAAATATATATTTACTGGGCCAGTTGTGGAATTGTTAAATAGATAGCCGATTTAATGAGAAAACCATAGACCATTTTCAAATTGGACAAGGAAAGCAGTTAACGTTTTTATGAATTAGGACAAAATACCAATTTATTCTGGAAAAATTTTCAATTCCTTTAATTTCATCATATTTTCTTTGTATTTCATTATGTGTATGTGTGCATGTCTGTGTGTGCATATACACACATGCATGTGGGTGCATGTGTGCATGCATGCATGTGTGATGTGCATGTGTAAGACAAGGATTGATCTCCCCACAATAGCAGATGTACTTATTTGATGGAAAATTGCCAGTAAATCTTTTATCTTTTGGAGAATGTCTTAATATTTACACTTAATTCACATGTTAAGAAAGTTGTCAGGAAAATACAAATTGCAACTTTAGGAATCAAGCAAATGGCATAAAGTGTGTTGTGATTTTTGTAGGCTACGCTTCATAAACTGGTTTATGAACAAGAATGAACTGCACCAAACCACTTTATGCCATTTTGCTATTAACACCATTTCTAATGATTTACTATTATTTTCAACACCACTACACCAAATCACTTTCTATCCAGCATAACGTAGTTTTGCTCTTACAATGTAACACCATTTCTAATGATTGACTATTTTTTTTTTATATACATTGTAAATCAATCATTGATAATTCAGTTATTCCTTGTTTTACCCTATGTAGACTTATTACGCAGATATTAGTTTTTAGAACTATTACACATGTATGATGTTTTCACATGGATTTTAAAATTCTGGTTTATTATTGGCTGTTGGTGTCAGGTTTTGTTTTTGATATGTCAGTCATTATACAAATTAACATACTATCTTGATTAAAACATAATTGGAAGAATTCAGTGGCATTGATGCAATTTCATATTTCTGAGAAATCCACAATAATCACAATTTCAAAATACCTAATGTGATTTTATATGTTAAAAATGAATTTTTTTTAACTGTATCGGATGTAATTTTTAAAAAAAAAAAAAATTTAGTCAAAACTTCATATTAAGTCTGAGATTTAACCAAAATTTTTACTTAAGATTGAGATTTTTTTTTGAGAAATCCAAGCCTGACATTCTCAGTGATAAAAGCTCAATGCTATATATTATTGCTTTGAAATGTTTGTAGTATTAAAATAATCATAATTGGTAATTTTGACAATATCGAATATTATGGTCCCCATTAACTTAAACAACAACTCACCACTCAGTGTTGGGCCTTATTTCTAGTCTCAGGAATTATAAACTTAATTTCACCAGAATTAAATTGTTACAAATTATATTTAAGGCATTTTTTTTAAAACTACAGATTCTTGTTATCCTGTGACTGATGAGGGGCATGCAGAAGAGGACAGCATGGGTACCCAGGATGATATTGTTAAGCAGTGGGCCATGATGAGGGAAGAACCATTGATAGGTGACACAGATGACAGGACTGGAAAAGAGCAGGACAAAAATTGGAACAGGTGCCCCCTCTCTCTCTCTCTCTCTCTCTCTCTCTCTCTCTCTCTCTCTCTCTCTCTCTCTCTCTCTCTCTCTCTCTCTTTTTTAGTTATTCAATGGAAACACAGCTAAAGGTTTACAATAAAGTAATCAGAATAAACTGTATTTAAATGGTGTCTCCAATATTGTAGGTCAAGACAGGAAAACATGGATGCTATGTCTCCCTGGACAGACAACAAAACTCCCTTGGATAAAGATGCAATAGATGAGAACATATACAAAGGTGAAGGCCATATCTTAAAGGGCTCACGAGAGATAACCATTCATGTGGAATCACTGGAAACACAGGATAACAAGGACAATTCCACTGACTGGAGCAGTCAGCAGCTTGATTTGTCAGGACAGCACTCAGATCATTTAGCAGAAGAAGGGGAGGATTCAGTAAAAAGTCTGCAGCGTTTGGACAACATGGAGGATCAGACTGATAATGATGCAGATGTGGATAGTGAAGGTTAGACTTTATCATGGACTAAAATAAAATATATTTCAATGTCAGTGCCATGCAGTCTATTCCAGATTAATAAAAATTTAGGGGAAGATGAATGTTTTCAATATATATATCCAAAGTTTAAAACAAAGTTTCATCCACTTTTTAAAATTTTATTTCAATGTAATAAACCTAGGCAAACCTGAAGCAAGGTAGTTAATTGTAGATTTATTATATTTTGAACATAAAAAAATAAAAAAAGAGTTAAATGCAGTTGATGTGTATATACAAGTATCAATGAACAGCAATTTAATTATCATTATAAAAACATGCAGTGATATGTCTCAGATGGAGAAATTGTCTCTGGAGAGTGGACACTGATTATGGATATACTGACATCATTATGATGACCAATTCCAAAGACTTCATTATAACTCTTATGAAACAACTTCATTATCAACCCAGCAGACTGTCAATTTATTTCAAATTGAATGGTTTCATTATGAACTATCTCTGATCTAACTGATCTAACCATTGTTCTAATGTAAAGGGAAAAGAAAAAAAAATGTTGATGGTGAATTGTTTTTTTTCTCTCATTTCTAAATAAGCATTACATTAAAATAGTTGACTTTAAATGAAGTAAGAAAATCTTTATTTCTGACCATCAAAATCTCCAAACAAAGGTTTATGATTAATAGAGAATTTTGATATTGAACCCTCACTCACTCAATCCTCTTCACACCATCTGGTGCTTGAGGTGACTAGAAGGGATTGTCAGCACCTACTTGAGGTGCTGTCTCCAAGGTCAGACCTCTGACCTTCAATATTGAACAGAAGATATATATAAAAGAAATAATCAATTGTTTAACATTTAGTCACAAAATACATTTCTGAATTTTGGATATATTCCCTGGCTATACAGATGAGATACAACACAACAGATAAAATGCATTATGGGAGATAACTCTTGCTTTTACAATGATATACTGTATAGTGAAGCAAATGTTGGTTTTTGCACGTCTTGTAATCACTTTAACTTTTAATTGAAATAGAGGAAGATGATAATACAAAAAGTCCATACACCAGCTCCTCCCAAAAGAGAGAGAAACTGTCCACAAGTGGTGAGACTGGCAGAGACAGTCAGGGGATAAACAGATTGGGAACGACACCTAAATCCATGGGGGACTCATCTACTGGTAAATATTTAGAATTCACTGTATTGTAATCTCACAAGGGGGACTCGTCTATTGGTAAATATTTAGAATTCACTGTATTGTAATCTCACAAGAGGGACTCGTCTACTGGTAAATATTTAGAATTCACTGTATTGTAATCTCACAAGATTTATTTTCTACACAGGGGAATAAAGGCAACCACCACACATTTCACTTCAGAAATGGAAGTAAAAAAATTTAAAAGATGTGTTAGATATACATGTGTTATTGCTACTGTATAATCATGCACTGCTATGATGTTGCATGACAAAAATAAGCAAAATTCTACCTTGTTGAAAACTCAAAAGTTCAACTAATTCCTGCATTGATCAGGAATATTTAATGTGATTTAGGGAAAGAATGTTTTTTGTGAGAGGTGCTTATATATTAAAATGTAAACCTGATTTCCTGATAATTGAAGCTCGCTAATGTAAACAGTGACATTGCATCATAATTGAGGCTCACTTTACATGTAAATTTTGACAGAATGATGTGTAATTCTGTTCATAATAGAAGCTCGCTAATGTAAACATTCAAGTACTTTGAAAAATTTGTAACTTTTATAGACAGTTCGATACACTACGTGTAAAAATGAGTGGAATCACTTGGAAAAATTGGATGAACTCTATTTATTTTTTTCTTATCATCATGAAGTTTGTTTTATAGTGACATAGTAGTCTAGATGAATGTTACCTTATGCTTGGTCAAATAAATACACTGTAATAAGATATAGGTCATTTAACATTCTGTTTGATCTAGTGATATATTATAGCAGTACTCTAGCTGAATGTTGCTGTATGCCATTAAGCAGTCAGTTTAATTTAATGATACATTCCAGCATTCAGTTTGATATATATATCCATTTTGATATTTTTATTGTACTACTACTTGTGTAGATTTTCTATACTTATTTCCTTTTCTGAAATATTTCGACCGTGTTACCGGTCTTCATCAGTCGTGTTTATTGATCATAGCAACGTAACAGGAGACTACATGCACAAAGTACTATGACGTCACAAAACGTATTACAAATGAAACGTAACGTCATAGTTGATGTTGCGGGTAAAACATTTGGAAAAAGGCAAGAGCCCTTCTTTGTGTACAGTTTTGGTACCTTATTTAACATATATTTTTGAAATTGTACACATATCCTTTTTGAGGGCTCTGTTGTGTGTGTGTATCATTCAATTTGATTTAATGGTATATATTAGCATTCAGTTTGATTTAATGATATATATTAGCATTCAGTTTGATTTAATGATATATTACAGTAAGAGATAGCTACTTCATACCATGTATATACTGAAGTCTACACTGATCTTATTAATGAGGGGCTTGTAGTTGTTTTAATTAGTCCCTGTGTAAAGCTGTTTTACAGTAGTTGAACAAAGGTATATGGTTTTGAAAAGAGGTGGAGGTAGATTGCTTTCAGTAAAACTCTATACATTGAGCAGAGTTCCATTTTGCTAGATCTCCAAAATGATCTGATGCTGCTAATGTGTTTGTATATGGAAACCAATTTTATTAAGATAGCAAGATCATTATTATCAGTTACAACAAACCTAGCTTCTGCAGTGTAACAGAGATTCACATTGAGATATTATTTCTGATTATCTGGTATTAATGTGATGACCTAACAATTCCCAGAGAGCAGAGAAAGACAAGAAGGAAGGAGTGAGAAAAGTGGAAGTAGTCCATACAGCCCCTATAGCAGTCGCCGTAGGCAACCACTGTATAAAGGTCAGTCATAGTGAAAGCCTTGTATCGTGACATTAGCTGTACAGTTTTTGAAAATTCATTTTAGCTTAATAGTATATAGGCACATCAGCTTCAGATGTTCACTGTATAGTAGTTAGATTTTACATGTATTGAAGATTTCTACCATTTTTTTTTTTTTAAATAGAAGCATTGGACATACACTTTCATTTCATTTTTGATATCGAGTATTTTCGACCAGGATTTGAAAAGATTATGCCAGATCAGTTCAAGATGCATTTGTCATGTTACATAACTAGAATATGTTTCTGATTTGTAGAGACCGGTTCTCCCAGTAGAAGTCCAAGTAATAGATAGCTGTAGTTTTCTGCACACTGTTCATTCTGTTAAAATTGTTCACAGAAATTATTTAGCAGAGTTAGAGTAATCTCTCTTAGCTTAATATGTTTAACCTTTCAGCTCCCCCCTCCCTCCCCCACCATACCCGGATTTCATTTATGTTAAATTCCTTTATAGAAATGAAATGTGAACAATTTTAGATAGAATGAAACTAACAAATGAATTTCAACCTTTTCCTTGGTAAACAGGGATGAAGTTCACACAATGCACATGTGGTTAGAATACTGCAACTCCTTTTTCTTACTTACCCATATACAAAAAATTTGGGTCTCTTATTTTGTGGTTCTAAAATCATCACTCCTTTACATTTACCATACAGTCCAATTTAATTCTTCTATTGATGGAGAATTTGGTTCACTGTCACGTCTATGTAATAAAAACATTGAAGTTAGACCCTTGCAAAAATTTATGATTTTAAAGTTTGTGTATCAGTACAAATATCCAATCACTCTTGATATCTTTTTATGTGAATCAACAACAAAAAAAAAATCATATTTGCTTCCTGTATAAAATTTCCTCTTGCTTCTGTGCATGCTTTGGCTCCTTGTTCATTTTCTGAGATTTTATCTTTCTCCAGTTCACCATTTCTGTTTTTCTCTTGGAGTCTTTTGTAGAGAAACGTACCAAAATATATACAAGCATTATTGATCGTCTTTATGATACTGAAATGGGAATGTAGGACCCTGTAGATCAATTTAAAGTATTATCATTATTTTTGTAGCAAGTATTAAGGTATAAAAAGAATTCATTTAATGCTAATGTTTACATTGTTTTACCATTTAATCTTTTACTTTTTAATTTCTCATAGTTGTCAGTTGACAAGGTGTAGCAGATGGGGACCAGACGTGACTTCTTTCTTTGCATGTGATTGGCTACTGTTAGTTGTCATTGTGACATCACATGCCAGTTATAGTTATTATAAATACATAGACTGAGATTTTTATTAGATATTTCCTAAGACAGTCATGATGGATGTAAATATCAGGTTGTTACAATAGCTGGAGTGTGGGAAGTTTGATGTGAAAATATATATGCACCATTCTAGTATTCCAGAGTCTTTGTCTATGTTCTCCTTCTGTTGAACCTCAGGATCATCCCTCATAAATATGTAGTAAATAAAAAAAAAAAGAAAAGAAAGAAGCATTTCAAGGATTTACGTAATGAGGCTAACGATAATAGAGCTATATTTAAAGTAGACACCATTTTTGTCTCAGGTGGGGTTTCTGATAATGGAAAAATTGAGATTTACAAACCAAACATGTCATTTTCATACTTTAATTTTCAAGTTAGCTTGACATTTACCTGTATATAAGTTTTTACATTAAAGTTAACTTGGCACAGGTATATATTTATGAAAATATGGGACCTGTTTTGAATTATTTCAACTGTTTTAACCAGAAGTATTTGGTTTTAAATCAGTGTTTACAAAAACTGTACATATCATATCTGTCACCATCTGTAATGGATATTTAAGTGACTGTCACATGACAATTTTAAATGTCAATGAACATGGTTTCTGAAGTAAGAACATTATTGTAACTGAGACTGAACAGACTTGTGTAAAAAGGTTTAATTGCCAGGTGCCTAATCTGCCAACAAACTTGGATGAGCACATTTTCTCTTTCTTCATTGGTAGTTTTTACATCAAAGTGTTGTGCATGCACAGGAGTTCCTGACATCAATAAACAGATTCACAGTTACCTCACTGTATTCATTTTATAAATAAGCTTTCTGTTACCTTTTTTTAAATGCAGATTTTTTTTCAGGTATAGAATATGGAAAAGTATGATAACTTAAACTAAATTCTGCTGGATTAAAATAATTTGTTTATGCTATGGAGGAAAAATCTCCGGGATACAGTTGTAATAGCGTGGTTCAAGTATGAGCAGATTCTTTTAAATGCTTTATTTGATGGGCTTATTAGCTTTTATCAACGGCAGATATTAAAGTTTAAGAATTAAAATAACTGATCCAGAGGTTTTGCAGAGTCTAAATGTAAAATGAGACTTTTTACAGATTGCACAAAATTTAGGTGGCTCAAAGTTTAGTTTTGACGTGTTGACTGTATTCATACTACAGTGCAAGAATAGTAAAGTAATGTCTAGCTGTTGTCATAGTATTTCATTTTAATATTTTTGTTTGTCTTGAATTATAAACATTATTCAAGATTTAGCTTATAGTTCAATTTTATTTGAATGAAAAAATAGTAAGGCTTTTGGATGCAGTGAATTTGTTTTTAATTTTTGTGAAATTTTCAGCTCCTCCAGCATTTAAGTTAAAGCCTCGTAAAAATCGCCAAACAGATTCACGGTCTCCATTCAGTTCTGAGAGGAAATACAATCTGCCGAAAGGGAGCGGATTTCAAGTTAAAAAGAGTGAAAAGAAGTTGACAGAGTTCCAGGAATTCAAACAAAATGAAGGAAACTGGAAAGTAGGTTCTGTATGATGTATTATGATTGATAAACTGTCAAACAAGAATTTTATTACAGGCCATGCAAGAGCACGGTCTCTCCTGATATGGGTTTTTAAATTGTACATGCATTTCTGTGGGATTAATAGAAATATATTTTTTTAATGAGTTTTTTCAAAAATTACTGTAATGTAAGTATTTAATTGGGGATTGAAATTATTGTTAACTTCTCTAGACAGATAAATAAAGAATGTATAAAATTTAATAAACGTTATAGTTGTCAGTTTGTACTGCGTTTGTTTTCGGGTTCAGTTTATATCATTTCTATCACAATTCCCTCATGAAGTACAAAAGGGTGTACAGTGTTATGTGGATTCAAGAGATTTTGCGGATTCACATAACTAGTAATATATTTAAGTAGTCTTGAGGTGATAAGGAGAGTCGGGTCTAGACAAGTAAAAACTCCAAACATATGTACCTTGTGAAGTCATTTACCTTCTGCATAAAATTGTCTCTACTAACTAATTTTACTGGCTAAAAGACATTTTAATTAAAGTATGACTTCATAATTAACTCTTCATCCTGTAGTGATGCACAAAATGCATATCATCAGTATGGTCTGATCTGATAAAAAGAAGTAATAGTAATTAAAAAAGCAAAAAAAGAATGATGTCTTCATATCTTCTGTGGACTGATGATACCTTTGATGCTAGCGTCAAGTTGCTTTCTTGTTGTCACCTGTGAGTTTCATAACTTTGCACAAAAGAATATGAAGATGACTCCTAAATTAATTAATTTACATTTATTTGCTAAAACTGTGACATATCAGATTTTGATGTTAAGGTAAGGTTTCTACACAGTATGGGTATCTGGATGGTGCAGTGGTTAATCCATGTATTTCCTCACAAAATATGACCTGGATTTGATTTTTGGATTGAGAAAGGTTATACACATGTATATGAAGAGAATATAGTGGTTGCTTGTGTAGAGGTGTTCAGGGTAGCCAAGTTTTTTTCCTCGTTAGTGACCCCCACTACTTCATTGTTTGAAGGAATGAGAGAAATTACCTTGTTTGTCTATCATAAGATTAAAATATGTAGAGGTCATTAGTGACCTTCAATCTCATTTCTCTGATATTTTTCCTTCTCTAGGAACCAGAGAAATTCACCATTAAGAAGTCAGAGAAACATACCATAGATTTCTGGACTCCACCTAAAAAGGAAAAGAAGGAGGTAATCAGTCATTTGCTTATCAATTTTTATGCCCTTGGAATCAAAGATTTTTTTTGGGGGGGGGGGGGGGGGGCATATTAGTTTTTGGCCTGTTCTGTCTGTGGCAAAAAACTTTTACACCACAAGAGGAAGCTTTAATATTTGGTATATGTAAACCATAAAAGATATTGTTTCGATATTAAAATTTCCACACTTTTTTTTTTTTTTTTTAAGCTCACATGAGCTTTTCTGATCAACTTTTGTCAATATGAACATATTTTATTGTATATGATATATACAAAAGAATCAGAAGCAAGTTTGTACAACTTACAAGTTCAACTCCTTAAAATGTAAAAATACACAATTGTCATTGGAAATTAGTATACAGAGAATACAATTATGGTACATGTAGATATATTCTATAGACAGGCAATACAGTATGGGCACCAGCTGAATCTTTTAGTTTCATAAGTATACGTCTGAACATCAGAAAAAATACAATTATTTAGATTGGTAGATTAGACATTATCACCCCAAAGTAGAAGATGTGTATCAATTATAACTTAATCATTTAGCCTTAGCAATCTATTCATTAATTTATATCTACATGTAGAATCTGAATATTTATTACAAATAAAGAAAAAGGTGATATGCATCTTTCTGCCACAAGAACATGATGGAGAATCAACAATATTGCATCTATATAAATCATAATTTAAAACACAGGTATATCTAAGTTTGGTATGGATTATATTCTACCTTCTGTCTGGTGTCTGTAAACATTCAACATTTTCAACTTCCTCCAAAGAACCACAGGACTACTTTCAATCAAACTTGCCACAAAGCATGCTTGGGTGAAGAGTATTCTAGTTTGTTCAAATGGTGTGCAACAACCTTCATGAAGTAGTGATAATTAAAAGTTTGCGAGTTGATGTGATACCTGAATACATGGGGTAAACATGAGGGTCATAGAGTCACATTACTAACTCTTTCTTTTGTCCAGTTATAACAATGAATGCTAAAATGGGATCTGGGAAACTTGAATTATATGGGACTATATTTTCAGTGAATCAGCAGCGTAGTAAAATATCACTTTATTTCCTCATCTGAAAAATTGAAATTACTGACTTTTTTTAGTCTGCAGTAGAACAAATTCAAAGCAAGAAAGGATTTTCAAAACTATGGGTGTAAGTGTGTAACTAACAAAGTAAAGGGTTTTGTGACTTTGTAGATAGTTTGCACTCCCTCTTGGAGTCATTTTAAATGCCCTACCTAATCTTTTTCCTATGGAAAAAATTGAGAAAATTGTGTTCTTTTTCTTGTATGATCTGATGCCCCTACTTTATCTTATGTCTTATATATCTAATAGTATCAGTATTGTTATATGGTTTTTATAAAAATTCTAAGTAGTAGAAGTATGCTGGAAGTATTGATCAATATGCAAAAATCTAAAATTAGCAAAAATCTAATATTATCTGAGGAAATTTGCTCAACCATAAATGTTACCGAGTTGACCAGTGTTTATAATTTCTGCTTTGCAAACAGACAGGTATATGTTGTTATATAGTGATTATGCTGTAAATAAAGACAGAAATTGTCATAAATCTCAAGTATATACAATTTACATCTGCTCAACTGAAATTTGTAAGTTTTTTTTTATTTGAAATGAGTGCGATCTTTAAATGACCTTGACACAAAACAAGATTTGCAACACCCACTTTTCTGCATCTAAAAAGAATGTATTTATTCTGTAGTTGTTGCAAAGAATATATAACATTTCAATGTGTCCAATAAATATGACAGGAGTCCATCCTTGATAAAACCGACTAACAGAATTTATCAAACAATATATGGTCCATCATCTTTGTTTACATTTAGAGTGCAATAATGTTAACTTGTACCTAAAATTTCAGTGCAGCATGATCATATCAGCTTGGGAAAAGTTGGTGTTCATTAATGTGGTCAAGATATTGCTCAGTAAAATTCTGAAGGATGTAGGTGAATTTGATTTCCAACAAATTATTGGCTAATATGATAATGAAATTTATTGATTTTTTGATTACAGTCAAAGAAAAAGGAAAGGTAAGTGTTTCCTTTCCTATTATATTGCATGTTTACTTGCGATGAAGTCATTTTCTTTAGTACACAGTCCTGAAATTCCTTTGTTTGCATTTCTTTGGGAAAGTGGAAAGACAAATTAGTCAATATAAATAAAAATTATTTGTATCTTTTTTTTTTTTTAGAGTAAAGAAAGAAAGACCAGTGTCGCCTGACTCGGGCCTTGAAAGTGAAAAACCAGCAGGTGAGATTTGTCTCAAAACTCGCTATGGAGGTTTGAAGTACTATGACAATATACCAGTACCTATATATAAGTAAACATTTTGTATTTTGTATAATCAGATGCATGTGATACAATATAGAGTGCAGTGGTATGAAATATGCAGTTTGTATGTGAATATTTCACATTTGGATGTTTGTGATATGTTCATTAAATGGAAGTGTGATAAATGTTTGGATTATATGATAATGTTTTAGGAGGGTTTAATAGTCATGTAGAAAAATTCACGTAAGGATATTCTGAAATTGCTTTTCAGGAAAAGGAAAAATGTTACCCATATCAGAAGAAAAGAAAATTCTTCATAGGCAAAATGTGTTTCAGACTTATTTTACTGATACTAATACGTGTATTTCATATATGTTTGTATATGCACACTTCGAATTATAGTATGTAATTGAAATGTGCTAGAAATTTTAGGTAGGAAAAGTGAAAATCAGCCTTATATTTTAACACCAATTGAACACAAACTAGACATTCCCATACAAGAAGTCAATGGAGGACTTAAGAATTTATCAGCTGGATGGAAGTTACTTCCGCCCATTTCATCTGATGCAAGGGATATTGTGTTAGAACAGAGAACTGAGAGTGAACACAAGAATAAAACACCTAAAAAAATAAACATCACTTTTAATTCCATAGAGGAAACAGATGAACAGAACATTGCATGCCTTACTGACTATGTGTTTGATGAACCAAATGTTGATTACCATAGTAAAGGATCCATTTTGATTCAGAAAACGAATGAGTTAACACTTATTCAAGAAGATGTATTGTCTGAAGACAATGAAGCATACAATGAACTGATGATAGATCCAGGAAAAGTCAAAAAGACAACAGACTTAAATATTTCTTCAGATCAAGAGGTTTGCAGTTGTGATGAAACTGACAGAAAATCAGAAGCAGAGTTTACGTCCAGTCATATCTTAGAGAATCATCTGTTTGATGTTCCATTGAAAGAGGCCTCAGATTCTGTCACAAACACCCGCAATGGGTCTGACACCAGCAGTGGGTCTGGTGATACAGTAATCCACAGCAGAAGTATGTCGTCTGCAATTTCTGAAGAGGCGAGGCCATTGGAAAAAGATGAGACTGGCTTCAAACAAGTGACATACTATTCCGAAATGTCATTGGTATTCAAAGGTACAAAACAAGACCATAGAAAGAGGAAAAGTCTCTTTGAAAGGCAACTTCGAATTGTCCAAGGAAAAAAGGGTAGAAGGCAAACTGCATGGAGAGGACAGACTGAAAGGGTGTCAGTGGATGTTGAAGGGAATGACTCTCTTCTGCATGCCAGCATAAAAATGGATGCCCCAACAGGAATCACTGCAGACAAATCCCAGAAAGCAGGTGATGATACCAGCCTTCAAAGACATATCATCACACCTGAGTGTATGTTAAATTTTTAGCTTATGATATATGAATTTGGAAAGGTTCATCTGTAAGTGTTGGAAGTTCCTCCTTTTAAATGTGAGTTTGTAATCTATTAATTTGAATCAATTTATATTGATTTTTTTTTTAGCTAATCCTGAATTGCATTCCACAGCCTGTAATCAACATAAGTATGACAAAATGTCCAAGTTTCAGCCCCCTGCTATGGTTGACTCATTAGTCTCCACAGGTGTTTTACATTGTTTGACTTAATGTGTGGGAGTTTGATAATGCATGGCACTGCTGTGATAAAATTCAATGACTTTTCACTTGTTCTCATTTTATTTTAGCTTGCAGAACCTTAAGGAATTTTGTGTTTTCTATCAAACACAAACAATTATAATTTTGCATGCCTTTTTTAAAAGTTGTATTAGAGGTTTGTGTGTCTTATTTCATTGATATATAGACCCAAAGTTTAGAGTTATATAATGATCATTTTTCCTCTGTCAGATCATGGAAAAAAAAATTGCTATATTTTAAAACATTTTAGAGTGAACATTAATTATTTGGATAAAGGAACTTAGAGAATAGTTATTTTGATCAAGTTGTTGATCTTTGTGACCAAATTAAGGGTCTTCCAGTTCAAAACAACATCTGTGTAATAAGAACAAAGTCCAATGTCATCTAACATGCATTAGCAGTAATCTTTTATCCAGGGATACAATATACACTTATCTGACAGGCAGCAGGAAAAAGTAGGATACATTTATTAAAAGTCAGATTTAATGAGATATTCAAATACCGTAAGCACCCTTTAAATATTGAACGGAACTTTATTGAAAAAGAAATTGATTAGCTCACTCATGACATTTCTGAATGCGCTGGGAGAGTAGCCCTAACTACCAGCTAGGTGTCTCTAAATCCATCAGAATTTACACCAGACCCTATCTGCTGGGCAGGAATTAAGTTCCTATGATCCCAACATGTATAATTTTTTTTGTACCTCTTTAATGATTTTCCGTGTAATATTGTTTATCCTTGTATACTTAAGATGTCTGATATGATATATCTGATATTAATTGAAATATTGATTTAAAAGTAACTAAGGCCCCCATTCCCTTTCCTTATGATGAATTGGAAGAAAACCAAGGCCAAAGTAAATAAAAGATCTGTTTTCTTTCTTTGTTAATGCACCTCAGCATGATAAAGACCTCTTTGTAAATACAGTGATGTTATGGATTTATTTGAAAGATCAATATCCTATTGAAAGCAAGAACATAATGATTGTTTAAGTGTTTATTCTAATAAAGCTGGTTCATTTACTGAAACAACATGAGAACAACACTAATACATTAGACAATGTTAACTAGAAATACTTCCTTGTCAATCATGTATGCTCATATTGATACAATGTTTCATAAGATTACTATATTGGTTGAATTACAGAGTTCAAAAATTCAATGAGAAACAAAGAATTAACTTAGTTATGTCAATTTAACTCTTGAGGGTGTGATTTTCTTAGTGTGCTACTATTCCTATAAAGATTGTGACCTGAATTCTGATATGGAATTTGTTCCAGTTTCCATTTGTAAGTTTTATAGAAAAATAATTATGATGTACAAATTTAAATTGTAGAAATGAATTTTTGTTTGTGCTTATGATGAGAAAGAAATTTGATTTGAATTTTGTTTACCTGTAATTTTTTGCGCTATTTTTAATTTTTCTCATTTCACCCTAATCATAAATGGACAGATGTTAGATTTGCTCATTACCATAAAGTATTAATTGATGGCTTTAGGTGAATATAAGTTGTAGTGAAATTAGTATTTCAATGCATGAAAATAACATTGTGTAAAAAAAACCCCATCAGTATTCAAAGTTGCTGTAGAATCAATTTTTTGTGGGATAAAATTTTCATAGTGTGAAAACAATAGCCTACATGTGGGTCTTAATTTTGACTTTGATGAAGTCATTATTCATTGAGGTAGCATGCTGTCATTTCTTCATGGAGGACTTGAGTGTGTGGGTGTTATCAAACCATGAATTCAAGGATAGTTAGGCCCTATGAAAATTGATGGTTTTACAGTCCTGATGTGCAATAATGTAAATTAAAGTAAACAAATCAGTTATGTGTTTGTATGTGTAAATACAACACACACACACACACACACACACACACACACACACACACACACACACACACACACACACACACACACACACACACACACACACACACACACACATGATGGCAACAATTAGTTAACTGATTACTTATTAAAAAAAAAAAAGCCAACCAGTTGGGAAAATCCTATTTAATTGGGTATTTTATAAGCCCGTTTTTAGACAAGACATATTATGGATATTATGGTATGGCAATCATGTCCATCCTGCTTAGTTTTTGGCTTATAATTTAAATACTATGCAACATTGTTTCATTAAACTTTTCCATCTGATGAATTATGGGTAGAGGATGGGTTGCACTTTAAAGTAAGGTCACTGTGACCTTTGATTAAGATAATATGGCCAAACATGGCAAAATCCTGTCACACTTGTAACTGGACAATTATTTGGTCTTGAATCATCAAACTTGGTCAGTTAATGCATCTTAGGAAGAAGCTGTGTCATGCCCAAAATCAAGGTCACCGTGACCTGTAAATTAAGATGATATGGCCATATATGGCATAACCGTTTTTTGGGCTTACGTAGACATGAGTCCTAGAATTAACTAATTTCATTAATTTGTGCATCTGTATAGAAATGTAAATTATAGCTTAAATCAGGTCATTTCAACTTTTAAAATGGAAGTATTTTTTTTTAAAAATTAATGTTTTTAGGGAGGTAATCCCTACATACAATAGAAAGTAATGCAGTAACCCGCTATTCAATAATCATTTATTGTCGTGACATCAAGAAATACACACTTTCCATAAAATGTAGCTACATAACAATTAATACTTATTATGTGTTTAACATTAATGATATAAATATATGCAGTATTGTACTATAAAATTCACAAAGACTTCACAAGCACATAGCAGATCAGAGGAATTGTCTCATGGGAATGATCATCTAGCCTGATGTTAAGCAGTTTAATTTGTCTGTCCAATTAAGATTTCATTAGTTTTTTGGAAGTAAGCCATGGTGTTTCAGAGTTCAGCTGGAGATTCAAAAACCATTTTGATAATAGCTAAATTACATCGGTGCAGTTAAGGATTAATTAATGAACATAATGTAAGTAGGCTGTTACTCCTTTAGGCATGGGGCATTTCTTTATACAACCCCAAATAACTAATTTAAAAGTTCATACCATGTGAAAGAATTATGTAAATATATGTAATAAAATAAAAAGATATTTTGGAATATTTCTGTAGGTATTTGAATAGATCAAGAGATATATTGAAAAGTCAATTGCAGTGTGCAGTAGACACATTACAAGGAATAATCTTGATTTTACCTCAGACCTAAAAGCAAAGATTTTACCATAATCTTTGCACCAATTAAGGTTGACATGATTTTGTGTGATGCACTTTTATCTGTTTATAATGAATAAACATCTGACAGGCATGTCATGTGCCATGGTGGTGCATTTTATTATTTTTATAATATACAAATATCATATACACACTGTCAAAGTTAAAGTGAATATTATTTAATTCCCTGTAATTATGATGATTATCATCTAGTTTGTGTTTAATACCTCCTTGAATGTTCCTAATCAGGCTTATTCATGCATAAAATAGATAAAACTACTGAACAGTGATGATTTTTGATGGCAATTCGCAGACTCCACACCAGCTAGCATAATTTTACATTCATAATCAAGATGCTACATCTCAAGATTAATTTAAAAAGAAAAAGAGATGGGAAGATTGCAAAATGTCAGCTTTGTTCAGTGGAACGGACTTGCACAGGTGGGACGTCAAATATGTTGTCACATGTGAAACCCCGCATATGTCAGAAGCTATTGTATTGCCAGAAAAATATCTTCAGTTTTTTCTTTTACCACTTTATCATCTTGCATGAGAAAAATCATCTGGACTAGAAACAGAAAACATTGACACAGCAATTGCAAAACTGTTAGTAAAAATCTTTCTCACATTACAAATGAGAAGGTCCGAGTCTGAGGTTTGTGCCATCTGAATGGGTTTTTTCCACTGCAGGATATGCCCTAAACAAACCACAAAGCCATTTGTCTTCATTTCTTGTGAACCAAATTATTTTTTGTTAATGAAAACTTGAAGCCTAAAATAGATATTGAAGAGAAATGATCATATAATTCTTTGTTCTAGCGTGGCATTGCAAAGACTGAAAATTTTTAATTCTTAATAGTGTATATGATTTGAACATATTGTTTAAATATACAAAGGGATTGGTTACAAGATCTTGCAACTTAGAAAACCTTTCCCAAAACATTTAGAGTATATGTATCCCACTTCATGGGACAAAAATGAGTTTGGATCTCTCACATTAAAATGTATATTAGATGAAAAGACACATAACAATGAGACCGACATATTTACTTTGTTGGGATATCTCAGAAACAAAAGGGCTTTTTTTTTTTTCGGTCACCAGTCATGTGTGTGAATGCTTCTCTTTCTGATTAATGTACAGGGAACTTGTTTTGTGAAATGATTTGTTTCATGGTATTAAATTTCTTTTTGTATGGTTTCTTTAGTTTATGATCCTTATTTATTAGATACTGTACTTCATTTTGTGATATGTTTTAAATTTGATCTAAAGTTGCAGATTTTATATTTTATTAATTTTAATCATGGAAGGTTTGTTATGCATTATTATTATAATTTTTTTGTAATTAATTAATTGATTTATTTCTATTTTATTACTGGAATTTAATTTGAGTGTTTCTATTTTTACTAACATTAAATTTAAAGAATCAAACATTTTACATTCTATCCATTGTACATGTGCTTATTTATGTTTTTTTTACTATTGCAAATTATTTAAGATATAGTGTCTTTCAAGGAAATTGAATTTTTATTTTGATTACAGATTCAGTGCAAGAACTGCCATTGAAACCGCCATCCATAATTGAAGCAGGTTTGTAATTATTGGCTATTTTTATGTCCCATTTGAAAAAGAGGAGGCATATTGTCTGTACCTTTCGATCAGTCGGTCAGTCTGTATACCAAATCTTGCCTGCTCAATATCTAAAAAACCCTTTGCTTGATAGTTACCAAACTTGGTAAAGTTGTTGCCCTTAGAGAGTAGGTGACACCTATAGATTTTGTAATCACAGGGTCAAAGGCCAAGGTACAGTCTCCTGAACATTGAAAGATGGTCCACTCAGTATCTTGAGAACCCTTTGCTTGACAGACATCAAACTTGGTGTACACTTGTTCTTATTGAGTAGTAAATGTCCAATATTGATTTTTAGGTCAAAGGACATATATTAAGATATCTGAAGAAACCTCTGCTTGACAGTCATTAAACTTGGTACATTGGTTTTCTCCAGGAGTAGATGTCTAGTATGATGTTTGAAGTCACTAGGTTACAGGTCAAAATGGACATAGTAAGATATTGTCTGCTCAGTATCTGCTATTGTCTGCTCAATATCTGCTATTGTCTGCTCAATATCTGCTATTGTCTGCTCAGTATCTGGAGAACCCTTTGCTGTACAGTCATCAGACGTCCTAAGAAGGAGATGGTCCCACTGGTTTTCAAGTCACAAGGTCAAAGGTCTTGACGAAAATGACTGATTGTTTGTAATTTTTTTCTCAGTATCTTACAAGTCAAACTTAGTGTTGTGGTTGTCCTGTAAGCCTGCATGTGTCTGTCCAGGCATCCATTGACAGTTTTCCTGACTCTTTTGGCTATCCTTGCAGCTATTGAACTGGAATTGTATCAATGAACTTTTATTCATGAATTACAGATGAAATTTGAGTTTGAGCAATGTTTGCCTATTTTTGAAAGAGTTAAAGACCTTGAACTTGGCAAATTTCAGGGATTAGGCAGTTTTCTGGACTTTTTTTTTTGCTTTTGCTACTGAATCGAAACTGTATGCAGGAACTTATATCTATGGGTTACAGATTAAATTTGAATTTGGGCTTTATTGAACTATTTTTGAAATGGACCTTGAAAATAGCAGATGATGCTACAAACTGGGTCTATTTGTGGTGCTTGCCATCATAATGATATCTATTTATACAGGAAGGACAAAAAGTACAAGTTTAGGTCAATAGTTTTTAATCAAGATCTCTTTCAAAGTATTCAAGTACATTTTATGTCATTTGAAATATTTAAGAAATCTAAGTTGTAAGAATATGTATTGCTGTCATTATGTAACATTTGTAACTGCAGATGAAAAATGTGGAGTACTTGTTTTGTAAGTGTTTTTAATGTACTTTTGAGTGATGCAGTCATGGATTTCTGTCAATGTTCACAAGCTGGTTTTTTTGCTGGTGGCCACTATGTGTATTTAGGATACTAATAAACCATATTTACATGGACAGTGTGTGACCTCATGTGTTGACCTTGGACATGGAGTGACCCTTTGTTGACCTTTCTGTTCATTGAGAATCACAATAGTGTGCACATAAAAATGTCTTTTGCAGATAGCTGTTATGTTGATTCAAATTTTTATGTTTTTTTTTAAAAATAATTTTTAAATCACAGATTAAAAAATTCCTCATAATATATTAAATTTAAAAACAAATACTTAAAAGCAAATTGGACAACTACCCAGGTACTTGTTATAAGGACTCTTAATAGGATGTTTGATGTCAAGGTCATGAAATAACATTACATCTGAACATGTACATAAGGACAAATTGCTTCCAAAAGTCTTCATAATCCCAATATCTTTGATTCCACAAAATATTAGCCCTGACATGGCTTTGTGTAAAGAGATGAAATGTCCAGTAGATTACATCAAATTAAAACTACATTTCAATATTTGTTCTTTAATAAATATATGAATTCCGATTGGAATAATATTTTCTTAGCATATAAAGGATGGAGAGCTTACATGAAAAGAGTTTTTATTGATTATAATTCCTCAAACGTGAACAAAAAGTGAAAAATTACTAATACTAAGTGGCATGTTTAAAGGTCTCACAAATTGATAACAAAAATTAGGTACACTATTTGTGAAACCAGTCAGAATTCAGAAGCACTCTGTTTGGATATTTCTTGTGATAAATCTTATTTGACTTTGGAACTGGGTATTTGGTTAAGTTGACTTTGTGAATAAGAGCCTATGATATGATTGTGCGATTCTATCTTTTGTAATGGGATCACTGGTGATGAGGTGTTAAATTTGATCTATGTCGTTTTAAATGTTTACATCTGATGGTACTGTATAGTGATAAACAGATAGGCTTGACTATGTGTCTATCAAGCTATTATTGGAAATTCAATTTATAGCTGTGGGAAATTTAGGTGCTAACAACCTGTGGAATTGCATAAACTTACATAGTTCTTTGGAAGTGTTGTAACAGGATAAAGTGCATTTTTACCCATGCTGTGTTAGTTTGTAAAATATTTTATTACCATGCTAAAATATTTTCCTTGAAGTTAGAGCTCATTTAAGTGAAAACAATGACTCAAATTGAACCTATCATGAAGAGGACCCCGTCTGACTTAGGTCCCCTGGAAAGGGAGAGAACGTCTAACTCGGGAACTCGATTAATCATAAGTCCGCAAACTCAGTTTAGAAAGGAAGTCAGTTTCAGGAAAACTGGTACCAAAATATGGGAATTTACCCCAGAGGTAACAAGCTACAGTTTAATTGAGGAGGAAACAAGTATAGCTTTGAGAGGTAAGATGTTATACAGAGTCATGCTGAGAAAATACTTACTGGTCCCTCCCTCCTATTTTGACTTTGCAAAAGCACTGGGACATTAAAATCTATTCTGTAATTCTGTCAATCTGACATAAAAACTTAAATCTGACCCAGAACATTGCAGAAGGTATTATATTGACTCCCTATTCAGGTGCAGGCCTATCAGTTCCTTCTCTCATGATTTGATCCAAATGTTCACAAATTTAAGCCTCAAAAAGATAATGTATGATTTGTATATAACGTTACTTTAAACCAAACACTTTTCAAAAATGCAGGTAGGATTTCTATAATCAAAATTATAAAATATTACTTCAGAGAATCTATTCTTTTGTTGTATTTGGATCTTTAAGTAGCTAATGAGTTTATAGAAAATTTTTTCTGTGTGTTGTATAAATGATGGGGAAGAAGTTGCTGACTACTACATATAGATAAGAGTAGAAGATGTGCCAGGATACTTGATATGATATTTGAAGTCCATTATACTAAAATTCACATTTGTAACATTTTTTACAAGGTCAGCTGCATTCATGATGTGAACAAGTCAAATATTTACCCTAAAATGTCACGCCAAATATACTATTACTGTAGTCTTTGTTGATAAACTCCTAAATTTACAGTACTGTAAATGCAGAAATGCTCACTAAGGAGATAATATTGCGATATGGGTAATTTCGCAAAATTTAAGTTCATGCAAATATTTATGTTATGTGTAGTAAGATCATATATTCTTTCCATTAAACTAATCTTGACAGGAAAGATTTGGTAAAATAAATAGCAGAGTGTACTCCACTTCTGTTTATTCATTCATGTTTACGGTATTCCCTGTTATAAAAATGATACAAGTCTGAAGCTGTGAAAAAAATCCAAAGCTTCAGACCATTTGTTTACTACTGTGATGGTTTGGCTTTTGAACAAGGTGACTGTTTTGTTACTGTAGAGCAATTTGTGTATAAACTTCCTAGTTTTAATTTTTTTAAAGAGCTATAGCCAGTTAAATTGTTCTACCATAAGACTACAGAATGTTAATTGGCAAAATTGGAAATATACAGCATTCATGAATATCATTTGTCATCAGATTTTTTATTTATTTTAGTGAAGTGACATACAACAATATGGTATTCAGATATTTGTCTTAAATTTCACTGCAAGTATCTAATGATCATCAATGCATTTCAAAAGAGATGACATCTTTGTGCTTGATACCCATTGTATTGGTTATGATACAAGTATTCGCTAAGTGGATTGAAATTGACTTAAAAAACACAATTTCAATCTAATGTTTTCACAGTTGTCCGTACTGAATTGTACCTGCCTTTTCATTTGTGACAGCAAGTGTTTTGACTGCAACAGACGACAGTCACAAATGCTGTATATTTCCAATCTTGCCAGTTAATGTTCCGCAGTCTTATGATGTAAGTAAACATTTTCGGTCAAAATGTCTTGATACTTAGTGGCACTGTTTTGTAAGTAAGCATTAGAAGTAAATGATGTCAGTTATTATCAGAGTGAACAAAACATGTTGGGGAATGGAAAACAATCCTTGCTGGCTGAAATAATTCATCAGGGAAAATGGTAAAAACTTTTCAAAATGAAAGAACTTGCAACAGTTCTTATTTCATTTTCTTTCAGATTGATTATTATTTCCATTTCAGAAGAAAAATAAATCAGTGTTAAACTATTCCACTGTCTGAAATTAAAAATATTTCCTTTATTTGTATTCTTTAATTTCCACAGGTAGCGCCTCTGGGTTATTTATAAAAGTGTAAGAGAAGTCAGTTTGTTAACTTTACTCGTGGAAGAACTTTATCTCATTTGATAAATAATGATTAAAAATTAAGATGCATTAAAGTATATTGTTAGATTATTAAATGACTTCTGTAATTGATTGTATAAATGAGGTTGCGTTAAAAATTCCAATATTCAACAGCATACCAGTTCATATCTTACCCTGACACAGTTATCAATCAGATTAGAACTAATTGTGTGATAAAGTTATCAAGTGCATAGGTCAATTAATCAGTCAAAGGTTAATCAATCAGCTGATTTCACAGGTTTACACATTAAATTATTAAGTTTTTGCTGATTCATGATAGTTATAGGCAGATCGATATAGGAACAAGTATTATATACCAGACTATGTATTAAGTTTGGTTCCGTTGCCATTGTCATGTTGTGACTGTGCTACTAAGTGACAGGCAGTTATAGTGTGCATTGCATTGTCTTAAAGTCAGGTGTTTTTTGTGTCATTTAAATTCTGACAAAGACTTCTGATCATACCAAAAAATTTCAACAAATACTTTAAATGTCTGTTCTAGTGAATTTGTACTTGACTTGCTTGACGAAGATTCTTTTCTGAAACAAACAAACAAACAAACAAAAAAAAAAAATGGTCAGAGTAAATTTCAGTTTTTGAAGGTGTGGAACACTAGATAACTATATAGTCAGACAATTTGTTATGTGGGCAATTATCTGCAGGGAGTTTTCAGTGGCAGAAAAGCTTATCTGTAATCCCCTTGTTGTTTTTTTTGGTGTTTATTTTTTGAATGATGAGTTCTCCAAATAAAATTTGGAAACCTTCAAATCTTCAACTGTATTTAGTAATAGTTAAATGGATCCATGGATTTTTCTGTGTTTATCATAAAAATACTTGACACATTCATTTGTCCATCACATCGGTATCTCCTTATGTTTCACTTACCTCTGTCATTTATGAAGGTTTATAAAACAATGAAACATTGAATCATATGACTTTTATTAAAGTGTGTCATTGTGTAGAATGTTTAGTGATAGACAGAGATATATTGATGCTGTTAATTTTGCAAATTTGCTTTATCTTGGGATGGCTTGTGCTGCTACAGTGATTAATACAGAATTTCTGTGGAGTCCATTGATATTGATATGTACAAGCCCAGCGGGATTCTGTTTTTTACCTGTTATCCTTGTTTACTGTCAGTAATTCTTTGGCAAGTTTTGATCAATTTTAAGTCATTGAAAAACTGGCATAAATTGCCCCTCAAAAACATTTCCATGTTTGCTACATTAAATTGTAATAGAAAGTATCAAAAGGGTAAGTATTTATTGAACATTTAGAAGAAAGAGATCTTGTTTTAAAAAGGAACAAAATCCAAAAATATCTTCAAATCTGCACTAAATTCTTGCAAATCAAGATACTTTCATAAATCAGATATATGTACATTCATTCACTTGTTTACTTTTAAGTCTTTGAAACAGGGATCCATGATTAAATTTGGCAATTTCATACGTCCCCCCCAAATGATCTACAAAAGAGCCCATTATCAGGTTTATTGGATCTAGTGTGATAACATCAAAGGAAGACTAGATTACAAAAGTAGGGTTATAAACACAGAGTGATCCTCAATGCATTTAATTCACTATATGGACACCATATGCACAATTCTTGTGGTTCCAATGAGGCATTTAATAAAATGGATTTTAATCAGATTGATGGATTTTAAATTTGTAACTTAATATCATGAATGAATTTCAAACTGTATGCTTGATACAGCTCGTTGTATATCTTTACATTTGGATATCTAATATTAGAATCTGTTGTTGCATTTTGTTTACTGCTGTTCTTGTTTATTATTTACAATAGCAATGAACTAAACTGCATTAAATGCCTTTGTGATTCAGTCGCTGACGACGTCCACCTTACAATCCATTGTGGCTTCTCTGATTCTGATTAATTAATGTAAATGTGTGCGAGCATATTATCTTATGAGAGGGAAAGTAATTCATTGTGGAGTTGTAGTAATGGGAGTTAACTCCTTCTCTTTGGAGTTTTGAAAGGGTTGAGGGATGTGAAATGTCCACTGGGACACTTGTCAGAGTTCCGGATATTTCCACTAATGAAATATTTGTGAAAAAATCCGCACAACCAGAAAGTGGTGTGGGTAAGGAAATCAGTGCTTTGAGGAATGGAAATACAAATATTATATTCCCTGTACATTGATATACCAATATTTAGTGTGAAGTTGTTCATAAAAATTTTATATATAATTTTTTTTCCCCATAGAACGAGTTCTTTCTCCACCCTTGCAGAAAATATCCTCACCAGGTATGTGTTTCTTAGTTACATGTGTTTAATTAGTTACATGTGTTTAATTAGTTACATATGTAAGTAGGGGGGTTGAAGTTGGGGTTGCACTACCAGTTAAAAACATGAAATTGAGACTTGCTAATAATATACAATCGTAAACTACACATGTGCTTTAGATAGGTGATAAGAATATTGTTTATTTGGTGTAGTAGTCATATTTCACAGAGTAATTCAAAATTGATATTTAGAAGTTTCTTGTGATAAATTTTGAAAACGCTGTCTCTGAAAAATGAAATTTAAAATTTTGCCATCATTTGCAGAGTTTAGTTTATGACCTTTCTTTTAAAATGTCTTTGGTTCAGGAATATTTTGTAATGTTAGAGTATGCTTGTGATGTATATTCTGCAAATTTTCTGTAAAATAGGTGGAGCTGTAATAGCATTATAGCTTTCTTTTTTCATGGGTGTAAATTTTGGTGATTTTCTAACTCGTAGGTATACAAATAATTTTAGCAGAATATATTTTTGGTGGACATGGCAATCCAAAAGCATCAAAATTGATAAGCAGCGTAATGTTAATTTCTTATCTGTAAAACATTTTACTGTCATCTTGAACATCTGATAAAAAAAACCTTGTAATTTATATGCCTCCCAAGCTGGAGAGTGCTTCATGTACTGTTGACATAAAAATGGGGGCATGATACCATTAAATTGCTAAAATAAGTCAAAATTACAGAATCACCCAATGGAGAAAACCTGCTATGTAGAACGCTTTCAATAATATATGGACTGGAACATATTCAATATGCACAGCTGTATGTATATGTATCATGCACATTTAACCTGACATATAGAAAACTAAATACCCATGCCAAACATGTAAACCCAGTGTCTTGGTGACACTCAGGTTTTAATGGCTTGAATTTTATTTGGATCAAACATTTTTGAATCTTTATCTTGTACTTTAGTTTCACTGAAAGAAATATTGATCCTTAATGATTATACATTTTCAACAAAATTCTAAAGAAACTTCATTGAAACTCTTAACTGTAATTTCTAATAATATTTCACCGCTCTCTAGTATGGAGAAAGTAATTTTCATTTGATATCACAGTACTCTATTACATATTCAGGAATTTTGCTTGTCTCTGACTGGTGGGTACGATCTTTTCTGGGGTGTATCTCAGAATGAGAAAAAACTATTGGGGGTGGGATTTGATGACATCACAATTTAAACATTTAAAAACATGATACTGGCAGATACTGGTAAACCATACATCAAAACAGATTGAGGCTCTATTTATAATCTTTTGATTATACCAAATGGTCGGGGGGGGGGGGGGGGGGGGGGGGATAGTGAAATTCTGGACTAATTAATAAAACAGTTGTTGACTTTTGGATTTTGGTTTACTTGTGACTTTAAGTCAAGTATTTGTAGACTTGGGCCTTATTCAACCAATATCTGACCTAGTCTGTATAGTCATGAGCATAGATCACCAACGGTCACTCACTGTATTATACATATACTAGTACATGTAATTTTTTAATGTAGCTTCCAAAGTTAACCTAGTTTACTAGTTCTACTGCATGCACTGGTAATGGGAAGACTTGCTTACGCTTCTTTTTCCCTTTTGGTGAATAGTAGTTGATGAAGGCATTTCGCCTTCATTAGCCACACCCATTGTAGAACAACCAAAGAAAGAGAGACCGAAGAAAACCAAAAAAGAAGCTCCAAAGAGACCGCCTTCGCCTGTCAGGGTAAGTAAACACTGGGTGAAGAATAATACCATCTGTTGTAAACCAGGGAGTTCATTTTGTCAGTATTTGCTGAGTTTTAAACCTATTAGTTTCAGGGAAATTTAAAAAAAAACAACCCTGTTTTGTGGCTTTTCTAGAGTATCACTCCTAAATCTCCAGTACCTATAGTTGAAGAAGAGAAGGTTACCCTAACATCCAGGGAACCCACCCCTGAACATGTACCCACCCCTACCCCCAAGATTCCAGACCTGCCCCCAGTGGACGTCCCCCCTCTACCAGAGATCGTGGAGGAGAAAAAGGTAATTACTTGTAGTAAAGCCTCAAAAAATTGACATAAATAGATGTTAATAAGCAATAACATAGAGGGCTTTATTTTCCCTTTGCAATTCATTTTCAGAGGGGATATAGTAACAGGACCAATTGTGTTTGGGTGTGTATGTGTGTGTAACGTGTAACACTGACCTTGTAGACATACTACAGGCCACATTTTTTGCTCATTGGATTTTTTTTTAATTTAAATATTTTAATAATAACATAAATTACCCATTTACAAAATCTAGTTATCCTGGGTCAGGGCAACCAGATAACAATAAATAAAGAAATAAATATACATTAAAGCAAAAGTATATATATGATATGCTGCGGTAAAAATACATATGTCTCAATTTACAAATCAATACATTTGTGTGTGTTATGAGATCACAAGTACATGATGATGAATTAGGTTGAAAAATAAACTAAATTGTACAATTAATATATATATATATATATATATATATATATATATATATATATATATAAAATTCTGGTAAAATGTAGTTGATGTATATAATTGAACAGAACATAGTATTACATGGTAAACAATGAATAATTTAATTACAGCGTATCGTAATTTTCATACAACAAAGTCAGACTGACTTTCGGGGATCACTTCCACTCACTACAGTCCACTGACTCCCCGAAAAGATAGCGCTACTAGAGGACAGCACTCCTCTCAGTAGTGACTTTTTTAATCTAAATTTATCACAGTTTATCAACAAATCTCTCAATAAGTTGTACTGTTTTCGTTTCGTAAACAATCTAAAGCTGACGAGTAATATGTTAGAGATGATTTTACACGATTCCTAATTTCATACTCTATCTCATCTTTCTTTTCTAATCAACAGTACATTTTGTATTTATATATTTTGAATGCAATGATCGAAATGATAAAGGTTTAAATCTTGAGTTTTTCTGTTATTTTCGAAATAAAAACCAACAACTATATTTTTCCACTTTACATCAAAGTTTAAATACGTACTCAGCAATTTCCAAATAAGTTGAACATTACCATAATTATATATTAAATACTCACATGTGTCTAAAGTATTACACATTCTACAGTATGCCGCGACATCAGACTTCCATTTACTTAATTTATATGCGCTATTGCACAATATGTTATTCAACAATCTGTAATCAAAATCTGCTAATTGTGAATCTTCTACATATCTGATTTTATTTAAATAGGTATTTTCCCATTGATGCACATTATTGATTTTATAGTCTTCTGATAGCTTTTTCTGATAATATGGTTTTACAAATTTTTTCTTTATTAAATTATTGTAGAAAAATTTGCTATTTTTCCCATTCAAATAATCAAAACCAGTGTAAAAGTTAAACCTCAAATATGGTTATATATTGATGTATTTAACATTTCAATATTTTATTTTTTGGTTGGAAGTTTTCAGTGCAGATATTATAATTTTGTATTCAAACAACCAATTTGATTTGTCTTTTAAAATGTTTGTAAAGTTTGTAATTTTTTAAAACAACCTTTGTCTTCTAGAAAATCATTTACATAAAGCAAACCACTTTTAATCCAATTTTGAAAAAATAATGGTTTTCCTTTGTATTTTATATTGCAATTATTCCAATTGGGTTGTTGTATTAGATTGTTAATGGTGTACATGTGTATAATAGTGGCAGTTTAAGGTTTTCTAACTCTACTCTGGAAAGTTGCAAACATACATCACTTCTACATTAAATGCTTTACAATATCCCTCTAAAACCTTATACAAAATACCTCTAGAATTCAACAATCTTGGGACCCAGGAAGCCTTTAAAGCCTTAAGTTTACTTTCAACATCAACAATACCTAGACCATCATTGTATATATCTCCATTAAGTGTATCGCGCTTAATTCTTTCAGATTTATTCCAAATGAAGTTAAAAATAAGACGTTGAACCTTCTTTATATAGTCATTCCCTGGTAGGCATAGAATTGCTCAATTGATTTGATACTTCACATGTAGCTTTGTTATCACGAGAGAAAGATCTCTATTGAATTTTGGATCAAAAGGTTAAAGTTCAAGGACACTACAAGACTTCGTAGAAAAATATTGTTGACACTCTTACTGGTTTTCTAGCTTAAATTTTAAAAAATTGTAGTCTTGTTATAATGTTTCACAAATAGATTTTGTTATCTTAATTTGTTGCTTGCATTAACAGGCAGTTGTCACTATAATGTAACATACACTGCACAGGTGACACGATTTTCTGTACCTGTCTGAAGATGTACCTGTAATGTTAGAGCTTGTTTCAACAGGAGAAGAAAGTGAAAATCGACACCCGGAAAGCATTTGAACCAATCCAGGTTATGCCTAAAATCAAAGACGCAGTTCCTCCTCCTCCAAAGAAAAGCAAACCTCCCACTTTAATAAAGTAAGTATAGTGTGATATATTTTATATGTAGTTAGCCTGAATAATCCGAGTAATATTTGCCTATATTTGCCTCCCATTATAAAGTAGTTCTATTTATAAAGTATTGACAAAAATGTGATATATGATGTATCTATTTATAACGTTCGTTATGTATCAGTTTGTAAGTTCCACTAGACAAGTACACCTCCAATAACAAGTGTCCATGATTTGACAAACTTGTTTTTTACACCAGTGACCAATGAAATTATTCACTGTAATGGTGTACTTGGATAATTAAATCACTGTTTAAGATGTTACAAATTGGACACAACCTCCCTGAATAGACTCAATAGATTATTGAAACAAAATTGACATTAAGTTATTTGGTCACAATTATAATAGAAATAACCATGCTGATAAAATGTGAAGTGATGTTATTGGACACTAAATTACAAATTATATATACAGTGAAAGGCCAAGACTGAATCAATAAAATCAAATAGCTGATGACTACGGAATTAACTAAAACTTTAAGTAAATTTTAAACTCAACGAGACAAAATTCTAATGGCAGTTGATAGTAGTGAGTTAAGTCCATCGAGAAAAAATGTAAGAAACCCTTTTCAATTTGTTCAAATCAACATAAACAAATGTGTGCTAAGTATTCTACTATTTCTAAAATTTCAGGATGTCTAAATAAATAGAATTTGTTTCTGTAACTATTCATACATTGTGAAATTAATATCTAATTTGAATACATTGGGATCAAAATCCTATTAGAATCCATACCAGAAATGGTGCACATGAGAAGGTAATTATTTATCAAATCAAAATTTAATATAATTTTTGGTGTTCAGTTATAATGTACACTACACTGTAGTTGTAATATATGGTTTTCTCCAGTCCCCTTGAGTATGCTATGAGCGAGGTTTACTGTTGTCTGTTTCACTTTGAATTTCATTCCCATTTCTCTTTTTGCCATGTTCTTTACGCTTTGCAATCCAACATACTTTCTGACACAAAATTTGTCTCCCAGTCCGTGTTCGATTAGGCAGTTTTCACTGTAATACATTATCCTTAAAGGAGTTTAGTAACACCATTTGTGTTCATTCATCCTGCAACTATAAGTCTTTGGATTTGAAATTTAAGAAGATGTTTCCTTGTTACATTTCCAATGCAAACGGTGTAGTTTTTGATAAGTATAATGTTGATATTATGATGCAGGATAAATAAAATACAAAAAACTTTCTTGAAATTATATGTTAGTGATATTTGGGCAGGGGTAAAAAGTGAGGGGAAGGGCACGAAAAGCCTCAGCCAATATCATGCTTTCTTACTCTCATCCAAGTATCACTTATATTTCAAGCTTTATCATATTTATGGTCAAGATATTTTTTGTACATTTCTGTATTGTGCAAGGTATGATTTAATCTGTAGTGTAATAGATAGTATATGTACAATATTAAACTGCATACAATATTTGATCCCCCAGAAAACCACAGCCCAAGAAGAGAATACCATCTGCAGAAGCTCCAGTGACAACAGAGGAGATCCGGCAAATGAAGGATCCTCTGGACTTCCTTGCTAAATACTGCATCATCAGGTAACACACTGACCTCACTAAATACTGTATTATCAGGTAACACACCAACCTCACTAAATACTGCATCATCAGGTAACACACTGACCTCACTAAATACTGCATCATCACGTAACACACTGACCTCACTAAATACTGCATCATCACGTAACACACTGACCTCACTAATTACTGCATCATCAGGTAACACACTGACCTCACTAATTACTGCATCATCAGGTAACACACTGATCTCACTAAATACTGCATCATCAGGTAACACACTAACATCACTAAATACTGCATCATCAGGTAACACACTGACCTCACTAAATACTGCATCATCAGGTAACACACTGACCTCACTAAATACTGTATCATCAGGTAACACACTGACCTCACTAAATACTGCATCATTAGGTAACACACTGATCTCACTAAATACTGCATCATTAGGTAACACACGACCTCACTAATTACTGCATCATCAGGTAACACACTAACATAACTAAATACTGCATCATCAGGTAACACACTGACCTCACTAAATACTGCATCATCAGGTAACACACTGACCTCACTAATTACTGCATCATCAGGTAACACACTAACATCACTAAATACTGCATCATCGCGTAGCACACCAACCTCACTAAATACTGTATCATCAGGTAACACACCAACCTCACTAAATACTGCATCATCAGGTAACACACTGACCTCACTAAATACTGCATCATCAGGTAACACACTGACCTCACTAATTACTGCATCATCAGGTAACACACTAACATCACTAAATACTGCATCATCGCGTAGCACACCAACCTCACTAAATACTGTATCATCAGGTAACACACCAACCTCACTAAATACTGCATCATCAGGTAACACACTGACCTCACTAAATACTGCATCATCAGGTAACACACTGACCTCACTAATTACTGCATCATCACGTAACACACTGACCTCACTAAATACTGCATCATCAGGTAACACACGACCTCACTAATTACTACATCATCAGGTAACATACCAACCTCACTAATTACTGCATCATCAGGTAACACACTGACCTCACTAAATACTGCATCATCAGGTAACACACTGACCTCACTAAATACTGCATCATCAGGTAACACACTAACCTCACTAAATACTGTATCATCAGGTAACACACTAACATAACTAAATACTGCATCATCAGGTAACACACTGACCTCACTAAATACTGCATCATCAGGTAACACACTGACCTCACTAAATACTGCATCATCAGGTAACACACTAACCTCACTAAATACTGTATCATCAGGTAACACACTAACATAACTAAATACTGCATCATCAGGTAACACACTGACCTCACTAAATACTGCATCATCAGGTAACACACCAACCTCACTAAATACTGCATCATCAGGTAACACACTGACCTCACTAAATACTGCATCATCAGGTAACACACTGACCTCACTAATTACTGCATCATCAGGTAACACACTGACCTCACTAAATACTGTATCATCAGGTAACACACTGATCTCACTAAATACTGCATCATCAGGTAACACACCAACCTCACTAAATACTGCATCATCAGGTAACGCACTGACCTCACTAAATACTGTATCATCAGGTAACACACTGACCTCATTAAATACTGCATCATCAGGTAACACACCAACCTCACTAAATACTGTATCATCAGGTAACACACTGATCTCACTAAATACTGCATCATCAGGTAACACACTGACCTCACTAATTACTGCATCATCAGGTAACACACTGACCTCACTAAATACTGCATCATCACGTAACACACTGACCTCACTAATTACTGCATCATCAGGTAACACACTGACCTCACTAAATACTGCATCATCACGTAACACACTGACCTCACTAATTACTGCATCATCAGGTAACACACTGACCTCACTAAATACTGCATCATCAGGTAACACACCAACCTCACTAAATACTGCATCATCAGGTAACGCACTGACCTCACTAAATACTGTATCATCAGGTAACACACTGACCTCACTAAATACTGCATCATCAGGTAACACACCAACCTCACTAAATACTGCATCATCAGGTAACGCACTGATCTCACTAAATACTGCATCATCAGGTAACACACTGACCTCATTAAATACTGCATCATCAGGTAACACACCAACCTCACTAAATACTGCATCATCAGGTAACACACTGATCTCACTAAATACTGCATCATCAGGTAACACACTGACCTCATTAAATACTGCATCATCAGGTAACGCACTGACCTCATTAAATACTGTATCATCAGGTAACACACTGACCTCACTAAATACTGCATCATCAGGTAACACACCGACCTCACTAAATACTGCATCATCAGGTAACACACCAACCTCACTAAATACTGCATCATCAGGTAACGCACTGACCTCATTAAATACTGCATCATCAGGTAACACACTGACCTCACTAATTACTGTATCATCAGGTAACACACTAACATCACTAAATACTGCATCATCTATCTGGTAACATACTGACCTCATTAAATGTTGTATCATCAGTATATTACGTATCTGAACTCACTATATCTGATACGTGTAGTTACATGTGCTTGTTTACTAAAAAGTTGCCAAGTTAACACAGAAAACGAAATCTCTTTGGACAGACTAAATATTAAAACTACAATGGAATGAATGGAATGATTCTGATATCCTATATTATCATAATGGTAATTTCTTTACATACTCATTTAAGAGTACAAAGAACTTCATTAAAAATTCTCAAGATACTATTCCAAATTTTGCACAAGGATACATCCTGTAATGTTTTTTTTAAATATATAAAAGAAATATTTCTACCCTCAACATGTTCATAAAATTATTTCATGATTGTAGTTAATGGACCACTACTGTATTTATTTAAAAAAAGTCTTATTTTATTTTTCATCAGCAAGGACCGACTGCCTTACTATGAAAGAATCTACAAAAATGTTGTGTCTAGTCAGCCCCAAAGGTATGAGCGACAGCACCCTCTCTCTCCTACCACAGGGATGCCCGTTACTGAAGGAACCAGCTGGGGAAATCATGAACTGAACATGTTTCATGACCTTGTACTAATTAGTCGAGGTCAGGAACCAAAGCGCCCTGTAAGTAAAGACTAAGGATACATTTGTATATGACAGATACAAATATTTCAAGAAATTAAAATCTATATTAAAATATCTGTATCAGTGAAGGGCATAGGTAGCTTTGTATATTGTGGTTGCCTGTGCAAAGGTCAGTTCTTGATTAACAGATATATTTTAAGATATTAAAATAAAATATTTATTTCAAAGTCTGAGGGTCTTTGACAAAACTTGGAGATGTACATGGGTTTGGGATATCCAAAGTTGTCTGCTAATTTCTTTTCATTGACTTCCACTTGCATATATTTATATACATTAATATAGTCGATGCATAACACATGCAATATATAAATAATAAATTCCTTTGTCTTCTGTTGTTTTGTCCAAATAATAAATAAATGAAAGTAGTAAATAAATTGTAAAAAATTTAAAGAAAAATGTTTCCATTTATTTTTATCTATAAGCATCTTATTTTATATACTGTAAGCATGGTTATTTTGACGACTTGAAAATTTGACGATTTTTATGTTGAAGACAATTGACGAGTGTTAATTTTGACGATTTTTTGAATCGAGAGTTATCTATCTTTGATTTCAAAAGGTTAATAAAAAATGAATTCCAGAATTAGAGTTATCTTTCTTTGATTTCCCAATGTTAAAAAATTGTATTCCAGGGTTAGAGTTGTTATCTCTCCTTAATTCCATTAGTGACCACTTCATGTTGCCTTTGGCTATTTCTTGAATGTTTGGTGCTGAACACATATCAAATTATGTTTTCCAAGTAAAAATAACAAACAAATCTGGTCATTCATAATGTTGGTTAAAAACGGCTGGTTCAAAATCTGCGGTATACTGGGCTTGCCTGATCCATTGATTGTAAAGATTGTAAAGACGCCCGAAAAAGAAAATTTGAATGGGATGTAGCTATTGTATTGTAGTAAACTAAGAGGCAAAAAAGATGGATTTAGAAAAAAATATTGAGGACAATGTCTCTGTCACTGATTAACTTATATAACTTTGGATAAACTGAAAATTATTAAACATTTCTGTTTACTGAAGAACTGTGTGATGCAGGTCTGCTGTAAGTAAAACAGCAATTGATTCCTTGGAAACCTGGGAAAAGGTCTTCTGTGTTGTGTGTCATCTTTATCCAGCTTTGTTAAATTTGTTTAATTTAAGGTGACTTTGAAAATCTCGTTTTATCTATTCTCCATGTTAAGAATGTGGCATGTATTATTACTCTGTAAATTTTAAAGCATCATTTGAAATTGTGACTGTTAAATTCAAATTCACTTTTATTTTTTGGTGTTATCTATAAAGTGTGCTAATAATGTAGTGTGTATTATTTGAAAATACACTATCTGCAATATTGGATATGTCTATTTATAACAGACTGTGAATTTAGTTATTTATGGTCAAAGACTGCACTAAATTCCCAAGTTGTAGTACTAATTACTGTGACATGGACACATAAGGTTGGGATTAATTAGTAACCGCCAGTTTTAATAGGTGTGAATAGTGGATGAGAATATGTGAAATTACCAGACCGGCTATCTGTTCATCTGTTTATCTGTATATTCAGTTTAGTAGAACAGAATATTGACTGTACTCAGAGGTAAGCCAGGTAAAAGTAGGGCTTGGGACCTGGACTCCTTTGACATAAACAGGTATTCAAGATTATTATTTGACACATATTTTTTATATCTTACATTTTATTTTCATTTCTGTTGGAATATTCCCAGTTGTTAAAATAGTCTTGCTATATGTATCAAGATTCATACTCACATCACTTACATTCATGAGGAAATGGCTATCATTTCCACTGGTAAAGATATATCAAAGGCAAAAACATTGGAAATATTCACCTGTAACATATTGCTAGTGTTGTATGACTTTCAGATCAAACCCTCAGGTATGGTCCGACATTTTTTTTTCAACATAATTTGATGTTGAATGTGGCCTTTCTGACAATTTAACACAGGAAGAGGGCTAATGATGTTACAGTGTAACTTTAATGCAAATTTGAACTCATGAAATGAAATCTGTGATGCACTGCAAGTTTTTCTGTGATAGGGACTGAGTGGACCAGAGCAGTACTTTGAGAAGATCTGCTATACATTGGAGATGTTAGAAGGCAAACATGATCAGCTGGCCAGTGACCTTCACCTTTTGGAGAGTAAGTCTAATGAACACATGTAATGTCATACTGGACCTCTTCAGAATGCAGATTCTTGAAAGAACTCCAGCTTTGGATGAACAATATGGATTTTTGGTACTTTGTAATGTATCAACATGTCATATAATATTGACATTTTGAGATCAAGATATTATCAGTCTTATCTTGATAATAAAGGTTGTAAATTGCGGTAATTTTGTGTGCCTTTGTATATTTCTATTTCTGATGAGTGATTTTTATCCCATTAATATTACTGGTATGTGTATCTGTTGTTTTTGATGATTGTGCAGCAAAAAGAATTCAACAACTGGCTGAGAGGGCAAGGAAACTTGTACCAGACATATCATCTGTCCATTACCAGAAGAAAGAGAAAAAAGGCAAAAAGAAAAAGGTACCACTATTCATGATTTTCAGTGTATCATGCAGTGTCATTCATTGTTTGATTGTTTATGTCTATAAATCCACTCTCTATCTAAAATTGAATACATATGCATTTCCTTTCAAAAACTAAGATTATTTTGTGGCAGGTTTTTTTGTTTTTGTTTTTGTGTTTGTTTTTTTTTTTGTTTTTTGGTTTTTTTTTCGGTTATTTTTGTAACCTGAATTAAAGATACCTTTTTTTATATATATATTTGTGTTGTGCATCATCTGTTAATTTGCACCCATTTTAATAAATGTTCGATCCAATTTAAAGCAAATTTGGTATATAATATCTGTGTTAACAGAATTGATGGAATTCAAGGCTTTCCCAAACTTAATATTTGGACTAAAACTTTAAAATTGTGAAATCTTTTCAAATATTCTTCTTTACTCTTGGACATCTAGGAGGGGAGTTCATTTCATCTTACTAAAATGTAAGAAATATTTTTTTTCTTGATAACTGATGCAGAAGAAATGCAGAGAAAATGTGTATATCATTATCTCGAACAGTTCACATGCTACCCAAACCATTCTTGGGTATGAGGTCGAGACCCATATTGATCACATGTTGAAAGTGCATAAATTTATTGAAATCATCTTTAAATAAAACACAGCCTCTACAAGGAGTATGAAGAAAAAGTAGTATGAGACTACATGTATGTACCTTCATAAAAATAACATTTAAGTGACATAAAATTTTATATGAATGTTCATTTTACGTTTTTTTGTAATGTGCCAAAAAATTATGAAAACTGGATTCGAATTATTCAATTAAAGATTAACTATGGATTAAGTCATATCATGCATACATTGCACAACCTCGGATGCAACATTTTACCATGCTGGACATTTTGAAAACAGAAGTGTTCAAGTATGCCATTTTTTTTTTTTTTAAATAATTCAGATGACATTCCGTGCTTCTTCAGTAATTTTTGAAAATTTACTGTCATTCTGTCAGTTTTAGATGTTTTTATAGTAGTTGAAAGAATCTACAGAAAGTTTTTATTCATTGGAGGGAAAATTTCTTGATATATCTTATACAGTAGAGTTGTTTTCAGTTCAGGTAAAGGTCACAGACTGCATAGGATTTTGCTGAGAAATCAGAAAAGTTTTCAGATAGCAATGTTTTTAGATGGCCTGAAACCATCATAGAAGTGATAGAAATGTTACGATCATTCACAAACCAGATTTATCTCATGTCATTGAAGCTTATATACAGCTTAAATGTGTGCAGACAATCGTCAGACAAGCTGTTTTATTACTTAGTATTCCTATGGATATTTCAGCACTAGAATCAATTTCATTTGAGTATAGTAGATTAATATATTGCAAATGCTTTTAAAAATCTTTGCTCTAAGATATTGTAAATGTTTTTAACAAGCTTTAATCCTGGTCATCTGGCAAAAAATGTATAAAAATGTCAATGTAGTGAGTCTTTTAAGTTATATATTGTAGGGTGGTGGGGATAAGTCAGAATTTTCATAGTTTTGGCTTACCCACACATTCAAATTGCCCACGAATCTTAAGATACCACAACTTTTCTACGATACCATAATCCTCCAAAACTTTTCTTCTGAAACCAAAAACATTTGACCTAAAAAACAATAAGTGATTTCACAGGATACATTTTATATTATTATCCTAAGTGTTCATGCCATTGACTGTAGATATAGGAATGCTAGTATTATGTTACATTACATACTACTTGGATGATCTTTAATAAGACATGTGACTCTCTTGTTCAAGAATTTTGAATGAAAATATGGATTTATTGTATTATTGATTAATTACTTGCCAGAAAAAGAAGAAGAACAAAGGGAAAGAGGAAGAGGTTCCAGCCAAGGTCATCTTGTCCAGGGCTGATATCACTGATGATGTCATAGTTAGCAGGATTGATGACAAGTTGCTCAAAAAAGTAGGTATCAGTGAGTTTAATGATGTTTGTTCTTTTCTGAGTATATATGACTATGTTTTACCATTTGCATGATTTAAATTAAAATAAACCCATTTTATTGAAAGTTATTTTACATTTTCATAATGAGTAACAGGTTAAAAAGTAAAATAAACTGTCAGATGTATTCCAGCACATCCTAGATTATATAAAGTAGATTGTCTTAAAGATTTCAAATCACTTAAAGGAAAAGAAACTGTAAACTTTCATACTATTTTTGTACATGTACTCCTATTTTTGTACATGTACTCCTATTTTTATACATGTACTCCTATTTTTGTACATATAATCCTATTTTTATACATATACTCCTATTTGTGTACATGTACTCCTATTTGTGTACATGTACTCCTATTTTTGTACATATACTCCTATTTTTGTACATGTACTCCTATTTTTATACATGTACTCCTATTTTTGTACATATACTCCTATTTTTGTACATGTACTCCTATTTTTATACATATACTCCTATTTTTATACATATACTCCTATTTTTGTACATATACTCCTCTTTGTGTACATGTACTCCTATTTTTATACATGTACTCCTATTTTTGTACATGTACTCCTATTTTTTATACATATACTCCTATTTTTATACATATACTCCTATTTGTGTACATGTACTCCTATTTTTGTACATGTACTCCTATTTTTATACATATACTCCTATTTTTATACATGTACTCCTATTTTTGTACATGTACTCCTATTTTTGTACTCCTATTTTTATACATATACTCCTATTTTTGTACATGTACTCCTATTTTTGTACATGTACTCCTATTTTTATACATATACTCCTATTTTTATACATGTACTCCTATTTTTGTACATGTACTCCTATTTTTATACATATACTCCTATTTTTATACATGTACTCCTATTTTTGTACATGTACTCCTATTTTTGTACTCCTATTTTTATACATATACTCCTATTTTTGTACATGTACTCCTATTTTTGTACATATACTCCTATTTTTGTACATGTACTCCTATTTTTATACATATACTCCTATTTTTATACATATACTCCTATTTTTGTACATATACTCCTATTTGTGTACATGTACTCCTATTTTTATACATGTACTCCTATTTTTGTACATGTACTCCTATTTTTTATACATATACTCCTATTTTTATACATATACTCCTATTTGTGTACATGTACTCCTATTTTTGTACATATACTCCTATTTTTATACCTGTACTCCTATTTTTATACATATACTCCTATTTTTGTACATGTACTCCTATTTTTGTACTCCTATTTTTATACATATACTCCTATTTTTGTACATGTACTCCTATTTTTGTACATGTACTCCTATTTTTATACATATACTCCTATTTTTATACATGTACTCCTATTTTTGTACATGTACTCCTATTTTTGTACATATACTCCTATTTTTGTACATGTACTCCTATTTTTGTACATGTACTCCTATTTTTATACATATACTCCTATTTTTGTACATGTACTCCTATTTTTATACCTGTACTCCTATTTTTGTACATGTACTCCTATTTTTATACATATACTCCTATTTTTATACATGTACTCCTATTTTTGTACATGTACTCCTATTTTTATACATATACTCCTATTTTTATACCTGTACTCCTATTTTTGTACATGTACTCCTATTTTTATACATGTACTCCTATTTTTATACCTGTACTCCTATTTTTATACATGTACTCCTATTTTTATACATGTACTCCTATTTTTGTACATGTACTCCTATTTTTATACATATACTCCTATTTTTGTACATATAATCCTATTTTTGTACATATAATCCTATTTTTGTACATGTACTCCTATTTTTGTACATGTACTCCTATTTTTATACATGTACTCCTATTTTTGTACATATACTCCTATTTTTGTACATGTACTCCTATTTTTATACATATACTCCTATTTTTGTACATGTACTCCTATTTTTGCCCTTGGTAGTTTACTTTTATTTTGTAAATTCAGTTGATGAAGGAACCTACCCAGCATTTGTTAGGCTGTGAGATAGAAAGATGTAGAGAAAAACTGGGCAATATTGAGGACAGGCTAATTCAGTTGGAAGGTAAGGGAAATAACTCTATTCTCCTTGAATTGTCTTTAAATACTGAATTTGTAACACACCCTTGCTTGATACATATTTTATTGCATCAAGTGACAAAGAATTGTAGTGTATTTAAGGAATAAAGCAGAGTTTTACCTATGTTTTATGATATAACTTGTGACAGCTTTTTAGTTTATAAAGAATACTATATACTGCCCAAGTTATACTATATTGTATGACATACATGTATATGTAAAATTAGCTTCATTACATTTAGTCTAATGCTTAAAAGACAAATCTACAAGTCTTAGTTTATAAAAATGTGAATAAATGCTGATAATATGATCCAGAAGTAAATATGATGCCATCTGGTAAAATATGACACATGTGAGAGGCAGATCTAAATGAAACAAAACCTGCAAATATTTTATCTTTGTTTTACATTGTTATTTGAATATTATATAGTACTTGTATTGCATTGTTTTATGTACTGTTTTACAGCAAGAAAAAAATTATCTAACAAAAGTATCTTATTGTGCACATTTACTTTTGTTGATTTCTAGCTTGTTGGAATGAATGTCATGACCCCTGTGTCACACTTTAAGGAAAAACTTTAACCTGGGCTATATTTTTTTAACCAAGGGGGATAGGGCGTGTATATTGTTTTTACATGTAGCTTCCTCATGACCACTTCTTCATTTTGATCAAGTGACCTTGACCTTGGAGCTACTTTTCCAAAATTTTAATCTTAGGGATATCTTTTGATGTAAGGGAATTAGGGATTTGATATTTCCCATACAGATTCCTCATGACCAGACCTTTCATTTGGTACCAAGACTTTTGACCAAGTGACCTTGACCTTTGACCTACTTTTAAAAGCTTTAAGCTTGACTATATTTTTTGGAACCAGGGGAGATAAAGTGAGGAAAGTCATGCTTCCCACTAAACTATGTTGTCTTCTGACAATAATTGTTTATTTCATAAAAGGCCTACAGCTTAGCAGTGCTGCAATGTAAATTGAAAAGTAAAGAAAAAAATAGTGTTGGTTTAAAGAGACACTACAGCTCATTTTCCACATTTTAATCAAGTGATTTTTAAAACGTGTATCGATAGAATGATAAAGATTATATTGATGCTGATAATTTTGAACAATTTGAATGCATTGGTTTGCTCGCAGCTGCACATTGAAGATCATCTGGAATTCAAAGGTTCTTCATGCTGACTCAGACATTTTACATAACTTGATTTAGAATGACAGCAAACGTGTTGTGTAGAAACTTATTTAGATATCCTTAAGGGGTCCACACTCACTTTTCAAGGATGGTATTATTACCTGTTTCTTATAATTAGTAATTACACAAATCATTATTCTAACAAAACCCTTCCATATCCCTATATTGATTAAAACAATGTTTTTTAAAATGCATCAATGTGTTCAGATAAAAATAGCACCTACTTTGAAAACCCTGCTTGTGTGTCTCATAGCTTGTGGTTTATTAAATGGTCATAGTAATTCCCAAGTAAATTCCAGTGTGTGTACGAGTTGTATCTCATTCTATTTTAACCCCCTTTCTCGCATAATCTGTCAAAATTCTTAGTCTACACAGAGTATACTTTATCTCAGTGGAAGACATACTGCAATGTTTACCATCTGTATGAATGCGTCTGAAGACCAAAAAGAGGAGTCTCAATGTATTTTTTAAAGGGCCATTGAAAAGTATTACTTAAGTGAGAATTTTCAATTTTAGAAATATGTTATTTTCACAAAGTTTATATGTTCAACTATGCAACAAAATTTAAGAAAACTCTGGGAAAATTGTCATTTTATGATTTTTGTGCAAAATGAGCTTTAGTGTCTCTCTAAGTTGTCAAGAGTGTGTATCTTTATACCAATATAAATTAAATCTTTTCATTGTGCTCAGCTGATCAAATTGCATTTTACAGATAAAATCAAATTATTAAAATAAAACAGGTGTATGTTAGATACACAGGTAATTGGAGTCTTTTTGTATCTATGACATTGTGTGTATTTCAGGTGAGAAGAACATTATAGGAATGTACTGCATGGAGTTGTTTTTTGATGCACAGAATGACAATAACAAGCCTAAAGAGTTCAGACGGCAGCAGAGTTTTCTGTATAAAACTCTCCATCCCGACCCTGTAAGTTAACAAATCAAAAAGGCTAAAGACTTGATTTTGTTCAATTCTTGATATTGACTATTTCTGTATTGCTTGTGAAGCTTAGCAACAAATAGGGATGACTATCCATTGTCTGTCTGTTCATCTGTCTAGAACAGATAGGACTTTGATGATTTGGATAAGGATCATATGACTGATACCATGGTTATTGAGGCCATTGCAGGCAACAAGTCTTCCTTTAAAAACTAGTACTGTTGTTAGAGAGAATGATTTTGATTTTATCATTTTGGTATGATGTGTGCATATAAATACAAATAACTAAACTTTACTTTTATTTGCCTCTTTGTAGAATAACAAAACAGTGCACTTCTTAATTCATTCAACTTACTCTTCAAATGAGTTTTTTGCATCATTGCTGTTAGAACAAATTTTTCATATTTTTGACTTCTCCAGAACTACTAGACCAATTTCAACCAAACTAGCTGCAAGGCTGTTTTGAGTAAAAGGATTCAAGATTGTTCAAATAAAGGGTCATACCCCTCACCAAGGGGAGATAATCAAGTGAAAGTGAAAGTAGGGTGGGGTGTTTTAAAAATCTTCTCAATAACCACTGATATAGGAAAGCCGTAACTTGTGTGAAAGCTTCCTTATATAATGAAGATATAATGTGTTCAAACCATGAACTCAAAAAATAGTGTTCAAACCATGAACTCAAAAAATAGTGTGTTCAAACCATGAACTCAAAAAATAATGTGTTCAAACCATGAACTCAAAAAATAGTGTGTTCAAACCATGAACTCAAAAACCATGTTGTGCAACAGTATTGCAGAGGAATATACGTGTATGGTACAATTCTTTAAAGATCACCTTAACAATTGTCAGATTGATATGCAAGTATTCTCATGTAGGGTAGATTAAAATTTGTTTACACCATGATCCTGAGGGCCAGGGCTGATCCACATCAAGGGTTCAAAAGTTTACATAGGGTCAAATTCAGAAATGCAGAATTCTCAAGAAGAAGGATAGTGTAAATTAATTGTTCCAGCATCTTTGTTAGTAGTGTGAATTCAAGTCTGTTCAAATTTTGTCTCCAAGCCTCTGGCAAGAATAGGGGTTTAATTTTTACATACATGTACATGTACATGTACGTAGGCCAATTTAACAAAAATCTTTCTTTCAAGAATCACAAGAAGACAGTTAGTCTTATCAATATGGAAGTGTCCTCATGCAATGCAGGTTCAATTTTCTTCATTTCAGAGCAGTTCCACAGTATTTAGGGTTTAATGAAGTCTATTATGCGTAATAATTTTCTGATACATTGGACTAGAGTTGGTGTACTGTAGACATCTAAAGATTGCTGTGGGAATTTTTCAAAATCTTTCCAACAACAGTGTAAAAATTAAAGTTTGTCAAAATAATGTGTTAGCTAAGATATGTACTGAATATAACAATCAAATAGTAGGACTTCGCTTATTGTTGAAATGTCAAGTGTTGTAGTAAGATTTCTGTGTAAACAAGATGACTCAGGTTAGTGTTGTTGCCCATAGGACTTTAAAAAAAAAAAAAAAAAAAAAGACTTCTAGTTTTAAGATTAAGTATGTCCACAATGTTCATAAATTCTGTCAGAGTGATCCTTTACTTGTAGGATGATGAAATGAACAGAGAAGAAGTCGAAGGAGCTCTACAAATAGTAAATCACAACTTGCTGTCAGAAAATGAATTTGGCTATATGTATCATGTTAGTAGATTTTATTCATTTTTTGTCTATATACATTTTAACAATAAATCATATTGTTCATCAGTATTTTCAAAATACTTTAGTTAAATGCTATCATCAAACTCATTTTATGAAATGCCTTTCTTTGTTCTTTGTTTTTTTTCAAGTTTTTCCTAGTGTGTGAAATCCTTTATTTTTAGATATTAAACTTAACAGGAAGGAGGAAGATAAACTTCAAGCTGTTCTGTGTAATTGCTGCTTTATCAGAAAGGATCACACACATGGAGTGAGTAGAAAACACATTGGAGGAAGGGCTCATGTGATTAACATAAATATTATAAACGGAAAGAAAATCTTGTCAAGTGTACATGGTATTCAAAAGTCCTAATAATATGATGTGGGTAACATTAAATGAAGTTAAAAGTGTTATCTCCCTTTGGTTACAAAGGCATCTACTACTTTTTGGGGATGATCCTTTCCTTCTTATTTACATAGAAACAAATACCAAATTAATGTAATGTAAACAAAGATGAACTAACACCAAAACTAAACTATAAAGGCTAGGGGAAAAAAAGGGGCATTTACGTATTGAAATTGTTGAGTTTTCTGTAGAGCTATAAAATACATCTGTTCTCAACAAGAGTCTAACCTGAACTGCACTAATTAGCTGTTACATGGAATGAGAGCAGAAACAAAGAAGGGGTTAACAAATAGTTCATTAACTCATTTCAGTATTTAAGGCTATTCAGAAGTAACTCGTACCTGGAGGCATTAAGTTATATTACTAGTGTAGATAAATACTGGAGTTGAAGTATAATAATAAAGAGCAAAAAAATAATTAGGGAAATAAGTATGAATGTTGTAAACATTAATAAATCAATAAATGAAATATAGATTGGAAAAAATATGAAAATTATGAGGAAAAAAACCCAGCTGATGATGGTGCTACTCTGAGAAGAAAATGGTGAATTGAAAGTGTAAAACAGACAGAACAACATTGAGTAATAACAAGGTTAAGTTTGTTCATGTTCATTCATGGTGAAGTCATTGAGTTCATTCATGTCATTTGGACAGAATAACTTCAGTCTATGCATTCAGAATTTTTCTGTGCTCTTCCTCTCCTCATCGGTCCAGAGAATGTTATGGTCAATAACCACTACTGTCAGGTCGTCTCGTTTGTGTCCTGTGAGGTTGAAATGCTCAGCCACAGGGTCTCTGACTCTTGGTTTCAATGGTGGAGCAGTGATTATTGATCCTTCATTAGAGGTCCCTAGTATCACTTACGTGTTGTTGGTCACAGACCTTGCAGCTTATGAGGAAGATGCAGTTGTCCATGCAACAGGATGTCCTCAGGAATTTTGTGGGATTGGCTAGTGACAGGGCTTTCAGAACTTATCTATATTCACACTTTTGTTTGCTCATCAGGTATCTGCCATCAGAAAAAAGCTCTAAAGCCCCCACTAGGCAAAGTACAATCATTGTCAGTTTTTATCTCCCTGATTTCCATAAAAATTGTGCTAAAATTCATAAAAATTACAGGTAGAACTGCCCTGGTTTGCAATCAACAGGACTCTGAGTGCATCATAATATAGTGTTCTGTTTCCTCATATTCATACATTATGTTGAGGGTTTTAGTAATGATGGCTGAAAATTTCTATGCAGGATCTGAGTTCAGCTTTTTGAAAAAACTGCTTGTCAGATAGGTGACTGTTGGCTTCAGCTGTATATAATATTTTTGTCTAGAACAAGTATTTTAGGCTATCTGCGTCTTTATGACAATGTTGTCATGGGTTTTGAGTGATTGAAGGGGGAAGTCCTCTCTCCTCTTTGTTGAGGTCAGAAATTTTGGTGGTTGAGATGAGATCCTCAACATTGGACTATGTATATAAAGGACAGTGATCTCATTCAATTGTCCAGTCTTTCTATAAAGTCAATTTTCTTGTGTTCTCTGTGGAAGCATGTCTAATTAGTCATCAATATAACCTTCCCCCACCCTTGAAAATAAAATTTGGAGGATACATCCAATTCAATTAATGACTATAAATTACTAAATTTTGATAAAAATTAAAATAATTTTTTTTGTGAAAATAAGAATCTTCTCTAGACTTCATCTGTGAAAACTACTACCCTTAAAGTAGTGAAGTTGGCATTGCTAAAAATTTTCACACATACTCACATAGGGGCCTCCGTGGCTGAGTGGTTAGAGCATTGTGCTCAAAATCACAAAGCCTCTCACCTCTAGTCGGCGTGGGTTCGATTCTCGCTCGCACCGATATACGTGAGAAAGTTTACCAGTTTACTTTCGGAAGGTCGGTGGTCTCTTCACAGGTGCATTGTATCTGGGCTCTCTCCTCCACCTACAAAAACTGGACGCCACCAGATAACTGAAAAATTGTTGAGTGTGGCTTAAAACAACAATCAATCATACACACACACACACACACACAAATGCACACACATGCATGCATGCACACACACACACACGCACGCACGCACGCACGCACGCACGCTTGCTTGCACAAATGTACATGTCTTTTAAAGAAAATAGCTTACAAAGATCATGCTGATGCCTATTTATTAATGCCCTTTAAAGATCGCAGTGGTAGAAGATCTACAATCCCTTCACCCATTTGAACTAAGTTTGGTTGACATTTTATTTGAATTTTGGTTACATTTTAATTGTAAGATAAATCTCAATTCCATCTAAAGATAAAACTTAAAACACATGTAAGAAATGCCAGTGCAGTTTCACAGAAGTCCATCGCAATCTAGTCCGTTATGATATATGTATCACTGATTGAATTTGCAGAAAACAAGCTAAGCTAAACTGAAAATAACTTGTTTTAGATAAAACACTGAGATGATATTTGTGATGTAGTGATAATAGATTTCTGTTGTATCAGTTGTTTTCTACAAATACTTGAGTGAATTTTGATTCAATATTTTACAAGGATACACATGTAGTTTGTGTACTTCGTAGTGAAAGATCTTTATAATATTATTTAGATTCCGTCTTTTTCATTCCATAACCCTGGAACCAGTACCAGTCCACAATAAAAGTTTTAATACCGCAGAAATATCAAGATTTCTGTGGGAATCATTAGAATTTTTTAAATTGCTCATGTATCCTAATTATAGATTTTAAGAATATGTAAGCACACTTAAACACAGTGTAAGTAGTTAAATAGCAGGACTTTACTTACATACTGTGGAGCCCCTAGTCCCAGTATGATCTCCATATGTGCAAGGTGGTTCAGGTCAGCATTGTGGCCTATAGGCTTCTCGTATTATTTCATTTCTTCATTGTCTTGTTTTACAGCCCTGTTATACGAGAACTTCTGAATAAAGAAAAAGGTTGGAAAAGAGGCACCAATGATTACGAATCTTTAGATGTTAGGATGAATAGATCAAAGGTTAGTAGCATATATGTGACTATCTTATGAAACGTTTATTCCACATCGTATATTGTCTGGTATAATCTTGGCAAGTTTTCAGCCTCTTTTGAGTGACTGTGCAAATTCAGCCACTATACATTGGTAAAAATGTACTTCCCAAGTTGTCATAAGTTGTTTTATTGTACAGATAGTAATATTCCATGTGGATCATATCAGTGTCCTTCAGACTGCATACCCTAAATGTGGAAATCCTTTGTGTTGCTAAGCACACAAAATGAAATAACCGTACATGTGGATTGGAATTCTGCAATACCCATATACTTTGATGAATACAACAATACACTAAATAAAACAATACACAAACTATGTTAGAGAATATTTATTTATTTTAAAAGTTTTGTTTTTCATGTACTTGGAAGAAATTATCAACATGTAAATTACCATGTTTACAGTATCAGAGGATTTGTCATTAAATAAGCTCAAATGTTCCTTTAATAGCTGTTTAGTAAAAATCCAATTGTGATTAGTTTTGACTGTGTTATGTGTCATTACAATGTTCCTGCTCTTAACTTTTAATGTATTTGTGATGATTAATGATAAAAAAATGATGTTTAAGTTAAGTGTGCATTGTGATCCATGAACATTGTATGATGAAATATTATCACATCTGTAACATTCATACAAATATTTTCAATTTTCACAACTACTCTTTGTACTTTCTGATGGCATTTTGTTTTGTTACAGGAGCTTTTTCAGCTACTGGATGAGGGTGACTCCATTCCGTATGGGAATGCCCTGGCATCCAGTCTGGCTGTGGAACTGACCGCAGGGGGTCTGTCACCTGAGCTGACCAGCTATGTACGTATTTTGAAATTTTTAATGTAAATATTTTTGGAACAAATTGTTTGAGAAAGCAAATGAATTGCTTAAAACTATCATCAATTATATCTAGCTGTCATTGGGGAAATCCTCACAACTGGAACAGAATGTATAGTTACTAGTCCTTATGGTAAAAGCCAACACCGTAAAAATCCTTGCTGTAAAAGCTCACACTGAGAAAGTCTTTACTGTAAAAGCTCACATTGTAAAAGCCCTGGAACTATTTTTACTTACACTCAATTTTGACACTATGTGTTTCTGTATACAAATACATAACAATGGTAGACATAAACACTTTTCCTGCTTCCCAAAATGTTGACAAATGCCTAATTCTAGAATTAGAAATACATATACAATTAGAAAATATGCACATATGTGGAAAATTGTCCACCCTTGGTCTTTGTGCAGATGTAGACCTTGCGATGTCAATCCATTTTACTATGTAAAAACTGAGGGTGAATTTGTACTTCTCAATATTCTATCAATTACCTATGAATAATGCATACTTTCATCAAGTTGACTTTAAATGATTGATTTTTATTATGCTCTCAGAATTTGGGATCCAGGTGTAGTTTTCAATCTGTGACCAAAAAACTTTAGCATTTCTGAAAGTAAAGGAGAAGGCTTCAGTATTTAATAAAGAGTCTAATCCAGGAGACTGGGCCTTTCAAACAGTGTTGTGTATGACATTGTGACCTTGACATTTGACCTACTGAATGAAAACTTTAACTTAGCTCTATATATCTTCTGAACTGAGAAGGCTTTGATATTTAATGAGAATAATCCCTGTGACAAAGCCTCTCCAAAAATGCCACATTTGATGATCCAGTGACATATGACTGTCACTCTCTGCCCAAAACATGAACAATACCTAGTTGTGCAACTTTTATGCTATATAATAGAAGCTTTGGCATTTTATGGATGTACAAGCAATAATCCTTCTAACGAAACATTTTCATTTGGGTATGAATGATCAATTTGCTATAGATGTTATTTTCTTGCTTCACAGAAACATCTCTTTTTTTCTGAAACAGGTTATGAACAAGTTCAACAGAGAGGGCAAAGGTTATGTGGACTTCCTGGACTATGTCACCTATGTTCCATTATTCGTTGAAATCCATGAGAAAATTATCAGTGATCCACTCTGTTCTACAGTGAGAATTGAATAGTTTTGACGGTGGCAATATAGGAAAACAATCTACTGCGTTTACATGCAATGAAAAACCATACATCAAAATTCAGTGGATATGCTTCCTTGGTTTTATTTTGGAAAAGTAGAGACATTTACTTATTTACTTGAGCTTGTAGACCTAGAAAACTCTTCAATATAAGTTCATCGATCCCCTTTTTATGACTTCAAGTTGGTCATCACCCCCAAATAATTATCTAATTAATAGTCACTTGAGATAAACCATATCATATTTTTAGAGGAAAATGGCTTCCAAAAACTGCAATTTCTGAACTATCACTGTATTTTTTTTTTATTTTTTTTTTAAAAAAATGTATTTAAAAATTTATGTTGTAAGAGAAAAGTTTCTTCAAAATTTTCATCTGAAAAACTATGTAGGAGTACATTAAAATGAAGTCACAATAAAAATGTATATATTGATTTTATAATCAGAAGTATTATATATACCTACCAATAATGAAGATCAAAGTAATGAAATTAAGATTGAGAGGTATAAGATAATAAAGTATTCATTGTAATTAATGATTAAATGAAATGAAATTATCAGTACAAAAGAACAAATAACGGAATTAATATGAATTGCTAGTACATGTATAACAAGTCAGTCACAATGGATAGTAAAAAATTCATCCAGGCCAGAGTATTGAAAAAATTCATCCAGGCCAGAGTATTGAAGGATTGGAAGTAATCTTTATCCATTTTGGTTTAATTTTCCAAAATACTTTTGATGTAATTTGACCACAAAAATAAAAATAAAAACGACTGGGATTTTGTATGATGTGGAACATTGTACATGTTGAAATAAAATTGAAGCAGATCAGGGAGCAAAATGTATTGTGACATCATTCACAGGATGTCGTATAATGCAACCGAATGTAAACTCAGTTTATATGATGTAAAGGTCTTGATAAAGTCCAATAAACCCATCAACTTTTGCTTTACAAGCAAAATAAGATTATAACGATATGAAATCATCAAGAGATTCATTAAGCACTTGGTGTATCCCAACTCAGCATTTTATTGTATTTGTTGTAAACTTTGTTTGTTCCTTTATGAAATACATTTGTATTTTGTATCTTAGTCTATTTGGGAAGTGCAAACTTTTATAACTTCAATACATCCATTTTGCCTGTGCAATCTTTGTGTAAAGCATGTTTGTGGTACAAGGATTATGACATGGTGACACATATTAGAGTGAGATTTTGTTAGCAGGATGTAGAGAATAGAAACTTAAAAATCGCATATTATACTGAGTGCCCTGGAAAGAATTGGAGAAGCCATTGATAGTATCAAGAAAAATTATGCTCTGTAGAAGTATGCTGTCAGTGGAGTAGTTATATCATTGCTCTATTATTCCCTCACAATTCATTGGGAGAAGGGATATAATAATGGGACCATTCATTGTGTGTGTGTGTGCAACACTGAGCTTGTAGACACTACTGGCCACATATTTTGCTCAACTGAATTGATACTTCAGATATAGCTTTGTTATCAAAATAGAAAGAACCCTATTGACTTTCAGGTCCAAGGTCATTACAGGACCATAGAAAAAGCTTGTAGGTACTCTAGAGGTGACATTTGTTTGCTCCATTAATTTGATACTTCACATGTACCCTTGTTATCAAAAGAGGAAGAACCCAATAAATCCTATTAGGGTCAAAAGGTCAAAGTTCACTACAAGACTATAGAAAAAGCTTGTAGGTATTCTAGAGGCCACATGTTTTGCTCCATTGATTTGATACCTCACAGGTAGCTTTCTTATCAAAGAAGGAAGAACCCAATGAAATTTGGAGCCAAAAAGACCAAGGTCACCAAAGAATGTGATAGAAAATGTTTGTACATGTAGACACTCACTATGAGGGGATGTGTCCTGCCTTGTGAAGCACTTGTTTTGATTTAATTGAATGTTTGGATATGTAGACACTCACTATGAGGGGATATGTCCTGCCTTGTGAAGCACTTGTTTTGATTTAATTGAATGTTTGGATAATATTCAAATGAAGTTATATTGATGAAACACATTTATTGATGGTGTTGTTGCAACTAAATACTAGTATTTGATTACACATTTACTATTGATATCCGTTCATGTACTTGCATTGTACTGGTACTTTGGATTGACATTGCTCAGTATATACATTGATGGAAGCTGTCATTAGTAGAAGCTGATTTTGAAGGCCACTTGAGTATAACTTGATACTGTAATAACTTTGATTTAAATGTACTTTGTGATATATTGATATTTTGTGTTTGACCAGCCACAAAGACAGTATTAATTTTTTAGAGTTATTAGAATAGGCTAGATATGTCACATATAACCACACAACATTGCCTTATATTGACCATTTATGGCCATTTCTATTGTTATTGTTGATGCAAAGTTTACTGAGATATATAAACATGCACTGCTGTTCTGCATTCATGTCTATCAGTATTAATATAACTGTGATGGAATGTTTAGGTAGATAGTGGATATTTGCAATCATTTTTTCTATCAGATATATATTTTTAGAGATATTCATCTGGTCACTGTTGTAGATGTTGACTTCCAATTCATTGTGTAGCTCGCCTTTGCAAGTTTATTAATTGTCGGAGTCTGTTTGTCCAGACTAAGAACTAAAGATGTTGCGTTTTTTTCTTTCATGTTTTAGTTCCTGCAAAGCTTGTAATATATTTTCAGTAATATCATAAACCATCTACTACCAACTTGCAACCCCAGCATGTATGATGGAGTTCAGTATAACATGTATGTATTCTTTTGTCTACCTAAGTCTTTTTTATGTTAAATACTGTTATAGAATACAGAAACTGTATCTTGATCATTATATTTTTCTGGTGTTTGATCCCTGGGGTGTTTAGGAACTAGGACTAAAAGAGTTGGGGGGTGTCACTGTTTGGAGTATTTTCTTTTTTTCCCCGGAAGTTACATGCTGAATTACACAAGTGCACATGGGATTTGATTGGACAGGGAGGGCTGGGGGTTCAACTGTTTGACATGAAGGGTCCATCATGTAAATTTCAAAACAGTGACCTCATGGTGTGGGTTGTGCCAATGACATCAAAAGGCAGATTCTGTTTCTGCAAACTCCTACAAAGCATTGCATTGATACAGTACTATTATGTGATACATGTATGTGCATTTTTGAGTGTAGGCGAGTATAGAAATTCAAGCTGGCTTTGCACCCTGAATTGTACAGTATGCTATCATTTTTATGAATAAAAATTACACTCTTTCTTCAGGTTTGATTGTTAAAGAGAAATTGGAACTCCCCAAATTGCAAAATTAAAGTTGACTCCACTGACTGGTAGAAAATGTGTCAGCTCTCTAGCCAATGTGGCTAGCAAAAAAATCTGGAATCAATAAATTGCTTGAATTTTAAAAAATACTTACAGAGTTTTCCAGCATTTGAGTCTGATTTGTACTTGTCAGTTAATCATTATAATGCTTTTAAAGCATCTCACAAGTTACGTATTTTAAAATCGTCATGATTATGCCTTCAATATTTATGTTTTATCCATAATCTAGTGGGGAAAAAATCATACTGACATTGGGCTAGAAAACCTCAACTGAACTAGCCATCCATTATAACTAGTGTTCTATCTTCTACCTTCTGGAGTAAATATGAATATCACCATGTCTGAAAAAAAAAAGATACTAGACACAGAAAGCCATTTGCATTATCAAACATATGAATAAAGTTAAATCAAAGTACTGAAAGTACTGACACAAGATGATGCAAGACCAGAAATTCTGGAAGCAGTTAATGATTGAGGATTTATAGCAAGTGCAGCATGAAGCACTGGCTTGTACTGTGAGGTCTAATATTAGACTAAAGCACATGAAAAAGTCTAAGCTGAACCTGCACATTCATTTAGAATTTTTTTGTTGCAATCCCAGAAGTCAAAGATGGCAGAGATCTCACAAAGTCACAGTCCCCTCAGATTACGAACATATGTACTGGTAAATTATTTCAATTTCATCATAGTCTTGTATACCATATCAGGCCAAATGTATAGGCCTAATGAAATGTAATATTGTGACAAGACAATATGCATGATGCCACGGTCTGTGTTTTGATGTTATAATACAACTGAAACAGTGGCGGATCTAAAAGGCTGCAAAATTTAGGCCCATGCATGGCACTTGCAGCCTTTGTGCTGGGAGGGACCTTTATCATGCCACACCTGCTGTGACGCAGGATCTCAGTTTTTGCGGTTTCATCCAAAGGACCACCCCATTTTGTCACCTCTTATGACAAGCAAGGGGTACTGAGACCTGCTCTAACCCAGAACAAAGGTTGGTTGTAATTGTTTAACATCCTGCTTGAGAATATTTCACTCGTATGGAGACGTCACCATTGCCAGTGAAGGGCTGCAAAATTTAGACCTATGCTTGGCGTTTATGGCCTTTGAGCAGGGAGGGATTTTTATCATGCCACACCTGCAGTGACATGGTTATTGTGGTCTCATCCGAAGGACTGCCCCATTTAGCTGCATCTTGTGACCAGCAAGGGGTATTAAGGAAACCCGGATCTCCACGGGAGGATCCCCAAGGGAATCTAATTTAGAAGTAGGTAACTTTAGCATACACGCACATGACGATGAAATTTAACCTCATCACTTATACTATATGACAGAAATATTCATTATTGTACATGTCTTTGAAAACATTTGACATCAAATGATCATAATCAACTTGATTATTTCTAGGCATGTGAATGGATTTCAATGTCTTAACAACTAAAAAAAGACGGATATTGGGGTCAAATGTAGATTATTTACTATTATGCAAATACTGAAAATATAGTCATTGTATTCAATTAAAATACGTCATTGCTACATGATGATTATTAGATTTTTCAGGATAATTACCGCATTGATATCAAATAGAGGTTTTTGATAATTTTCATTATCCTATTGTGCAATTTTCAATAGACTTTTATTGTGATTGGTCTGCATCGTGCGTTAACAATTGAACATTTTTATCTTCTTGATAACTACCATTCCAATTCTTTTCAAATTTAGTACGAAACATCTTTGGGAAAAGGCTTATGGGGACATAAATTGTAAATTTCAGGACTCCTGCACCCCTGGGGCCATATGGAAGGATCAAAAACTGTCAAAATATTACCAATTTTCAAAAATCTGCTTTACAACCACACATGTTTAAGAAAAACTAAATGCATAGTTATGTAGAGCAGGAAGGACTCTGCCAAAATTGTTAATTTCATGATCCCTGGAGTAGGGGGTTCTGATCCCATGGTGGGGCCAAACTTGGTATATAGTGGTAATGTGTAACCACTTAAATAACATCTTCTTTAGTGCTATTGATACTAAATTGAAACTAGATGGATATTTAGGAAGAACAGGTAGGCCTTTACCAAAATTGTAAATTTAATAATCCCAGGGGTAGGGGTTTGGGTATCGGGATGAAACCCAAAATGATCAGTTATTAAATGTTTGCACAATAGAACATTTATAATTTCTTGATATCAACCATTCCAATTCTTTTTATATTTAGTATGAAGAATTTTTGAGCCATGGGGGACGTATATTGTAAATTTCAAAACTCCAGTGGCCTTAGGGGCAGGAAAAAAAAACTGCCAAAAAATTGACCAATTTTCAAAATTCTTCTTTACAATTGCACACGTGTAAGAAAAACTAAATGCATATTAGTAATGTAGAGCAGGAAGGCCTCTACCATAATTGTAAACGGGGTAGAGGTTCTGATCCCATGGTGGGGCCAAACTTAGTAAATAGTGTTTATGTGTAAAACTTCCTTAGTGCTATTGACACTGAATTGAAACTAAATGAATATTTAGGAAGAACAGGTAGGTAGTCCTTTACCAAACTATCAATTTGATGATCCTGGGGATTGGGTGGAGCCAAAACGGTCAGTTTTCAAAAGTGTGAATAATGGAACATTTTTAACTTCCTGTTTACTATCATTGGAATGAAGCATCTTTGGGACAAGAGAGACCTAAATTGTAAATTTCAGGACTCCTGCATCCCTGGAGCTTTAGGGGTGGGTCAAAAACTGCAAAATTGACCAATATTCAAAATCTTCTCAACAACTGCATAACTTTGTGAAAAACTAAATGCATTGTAATGTAGAGCAGTAAGGCCTCTGCAAAACATGTAATTTCATGATCCCCGGGGTAGCCGTTCCAAACTTAGTATTTTAGTATATATATGTCTAGGCCAGTCTTTAACCAAATCTGTCACTGGCCTTGGTAGACCTAAAGTATTGCAACACCAAAGTTATTCCTTTATAAAACTTTTGAGTAATAGTTTTGAATTCATTAACGCAATTCACGTCCGTACCTTTGTTTACAGTATACCTGTATTCAATTGTCTATTGTCCTCTCTGTTGGCCGAGAATCTTGTACTCACTTCCAACTAAATTGTGATTTAGTGCTTTAACTCTTTATGTAAACTGTACAGTTTTTCACTTATGATTACTTTTCATGCACATCGAAATTATAGGTCGTCCACAAGTCTCAAATGCAATCCGATGACAGATTATTGGAACAAGGGAAACAAGCATGTCATTGAGAAAAAATTGTCAACAGGTGCGTCGTCACCATTCAACAGTCTGTAGAATTATCAGAAATGATCAAATGACGTCAAAGATCGTACAAGATCTGGAAAACCCCGTAAAACATCAGATCAGGAATACAATGCACTCGGAAGGATCATTATACGAAACGTTTTGACCATTAGCTTAGTTTTGAAATAGGGAATGGTTGTCGCGTTGTTTGCTTTCAGGAGAACAATGCGAAATTGACTGAAGTCGTTTAACTATCGTGCAGAGACCTTTGCTTACATCTAATCACAGAGCAGAACGTATGCAGTGATGTTAAGTTCGCCAACGTTGGATTGTTTGTTTGTTTTACGTCCCGTCGAGAATTTTTCACTCATATTGAGACGTCACCAGTTGTAGGTGAAGTACGACAAATTTAGGCCTATGCTTAGCGCTCAGGGCCGTAGCAGTGAGGGTTCTTCAACGTGCCAACGCCTACCGTGACACGGGACCTCCGTTTTTAAGGTCATATCCGAAAGACCCGTGATTCTCACTTCTAAATGCCGAGCGTTTGGCAAAGGAGCAATCACTACCTATTTTTCGTCTTAGGTTTGACGCGGCCATGGCACGAGCGGGGCTCGAACTCACGACCTCCCGGTTGCGAAGCGAACGCTCTAACCACTGAGCTACCGCGACCGGTCAACGTTGGAAGCGAGCCTCTTGGAGGAAAGTCCATTGTTCGGACGAGGATCGCATTTTGCTACATATCACAGATAGGCAAATGCGTGTATGGCGGCAACAAAGAACTGCATACGCCGAACGGAATATTGTAGAGACGATTCCGTTTCGTGATGAATCAGTTATTGTGTGGAGTTGCGTTTCTTATGGCTGGAAGCTGGGTCTTACCACAGGGAAACCGTAGTATACAAAATTACCAAAAAGAATATTCTTGCTGCAAGTGTTGTGCCTCATTTTGACAATCACCCTGCACGACCAAGGTCAGTGTTCAAGGATGGCAATGCCAGACCTCATCGTGCTTGTGCTGTAGAGGAGTTTTTGTGTAGAGAATTGCGACACTACCATGGCCTGCTCGTTCATGGTGGATGCTAGACCAGTGGATGTGTTATGTAATGAATGCAGACACCACTTCTATAGAAACAAACAATTCATCACTGTATTCGAAAATCGTCATATATTTACTTTTGATGTCTAGGAATAAATATTATCTACAACATTAATGGGATTTACAGTTTTATAACTTCCTTTGTAATGTTTTGTGATATATGCAGATTCACTTAGAGGATTTGAGATTGAAATAATCATGCTAATTTGTATTACATGTAGTTGATGTAAATGGAGGAGTTCAGTTTGGATTACTTGATTTATATGTTTTGATTTCTTTTAAATTCAAAATATTTCATGAATGTTTTTCTTACAATGAAAGGAAATACTATTATGATATATAACTCCATAAATGAAGTACAGCAAAAGGTATTACAAAGTTAGAACCACAATAAAAAGGGGCATTAATAGAAAAGTAAATGTCAGTTGCCATTTTAAAAATTATACGTGTACAACATGTACAATATGCATTTCCTATGCATGTTGCACTGGTTCTGACTTGGTAATTCAATTTCATCCCATTTGTACAAACAGACAATAGAGCGACGTTGTTATTAAATATTATATAACAGTTACACATATTTGATACTAATGGGAAACAAATAATAGTTTATATTCCTTTACTTCGCTATACAAGAAAGGAATCAATTCTTTATCATGTAAAAATTTCTAGAGAATCAAGTAAAAAAAAATGTTTAAAGCAAACTTTTTTCAAGAGGTTCTCTACACTGCACACTAAGTTCAGGGTATTTTTTAATATATGTGGTATTTTAAATGAAATAGAGTAAATTGCCATCTGCATGCAATATTCCCGTTTTTTATATTAATTTAACTATTGTTAACTTTATATTTACCAAGTTGGAATAATTGAACACTTTATTTGCATGTAAACTTCTCATTTGAGTAAACAAACACCATTTCTGTTAATCATTTTTATCATTATATCTTTGAAGAGTTTTCCTCAGTGAGGCACGTGCCCTGTTAAAAATAAACTAAGTAATTATAATATGTATTTCTTTATGCTATGTAATTTTCTCTCATTCCATATAATTATTTTACATTCAGTGTATGGCCTCAGGGTCTTTACGTACATATTACCTTCTTATACATAACCTTTTCCTCATGACGCTAGAGTAAATCACGTCGACGTTAAATGACAATGAATATTTACTGATGGAGTTTCTAGGTATTCAAAGATCAAGTGATACTATTAAAGAAAATTACGTCAAACATGAAAACGTATTCATCTTATATGTGAAATTAATCATCATATTTAAACTGAGAGGGGAAAAATGATGTTGCGATGTATTTTCCACGTGGATATACAGTATAGCAGCATATGCACTGTGTAATCTGAAGAGCCTTATGGGAGAAAGCGCTGATTATGTTCCTGTGGAATTTGGATTGTATTTGGGAAAACCGAAGAGGCCTATCGGTGAAAACGCAGACTAAATTTCCGTGGAGCTCCCCTTATATATATACACACACTCAAATGATCCTTTTCCATCTATGTGAAAATGAACAAAAGCGATGCATCCGAAAATACTTGACAAAACCTCATCAACCTCTTGATTATCCATTTTCGAGTGTTGTTTATGTGTACGTATAACTTGTTATCAGAAATGTGGGCTAATTTTCAGTATCACTACAGTCATGACGGTGTGAGAAACCCCAAGTATAGAGGATCGGGAATTGTACGATGGAAAATTCTTGTTTTACGGTATATCTCTTACTTCGGTTGTAGATTTGTTTATTTTTAATGACACTTCGTATCTTTTACAAAACTCTTTTCATCCCTACGAAGCTGGTATTGTGTTGTAACTTTTCATAATGAATACTTCATCGCTGTCTGCCAATGTGACAATGGAAATTTTAGACGATCCAAAACTGCTTCAAAAAATAAACGACGAGGCCGTGAGAAGACACCTGATTCCGAGTGTTGTTTTGACAGTTTCTATGATTTTATTTGGCGTTCCGGGAAATATCCTCATAATCGCCGTATACATGAAAAGGTGGAGGAAATCTACCAGCAGAATATTTATTCTTGCACTGGCCTTCAACGATTTATTTAATTGCTTATTTACAATGCCACTTGAACTATATTACATATTTAACGTTTATCAGACTGATGATTCGAATCTTTGCAAGGTTTCTCGGTGCTTGACATTTTGGACAAATGACGGATCCTCCTTAATTTTGATGGGTATTGCTGTAGATCGATTGCAGAGGATATGCAAGCCGTTCGATGTTCAAATGTCTGTATCAAAAGCCAAAAAGATAGTCTTCATTTCCATGTTAGTTTCTTTGTTGGTGGCTTGGCCTTCTTTGTTCATATATGGAACAGCAAAGGTACCCTTACCTGTTGACGAAAATAAAGTACTTTATGCCAAAATGTGCCTCTATTCCGATACCCCTAGTGTTCGTTTAAACCCGATAGTTTTTGTGTTCTTTATTATGATTGGAAACTCCGTCCTTGATGTATTTTTCCTCGTTGTTTACGGAATTATTTTGCATCACGTCAAAAACTCGGACAAAGAACTTCGTAAGTTGTCTAAAATGGACCTGTACTCTTCCAATGGATTTCGTAAAATGTCAAAGGTAGATATTAGTACTCCTGATAAGTGGAAATGCAGCAACGAATTTCAGGAAAAGTCATCAGCGGAAATTAGCTCTAACAAAGAAATTGGCAAGGTGTCCAAGGAAGAGTTCAGTCTTCCTCATATGAAACAGGTCTCTGCTAGGGCTCCTTTAAACATGGCGGTAAAACGGAAACTTTTCTCTCAAAGTCGGCAAAAAAATACCAGCTACTCAAGCAGCACCGAAAGCCGAAGAACTATTTTTACATCACGTGATAATTACTGCAAAACAAAAACCACGATAATGCTGTTTTTGGTGACAATTTTATTTATCATATCTTTTGTACCATACACAGTGCTTATGACAATACGGATTTTCGATGATGGATATTACAGACGGCTGGATAACTTGGGGAAGTCGACTTATCATCTCTTCATTCGGTCGTATTTCCTTTCTAATGCTCTGAACCCACTTATTTATGGATTCATGAGTGGACATTTCCGTACCGAATGTAAGGCCGTTCTTAGAAACATCGTCTGTTGGTGAGAAATCATGTTTGGTGTACTAGCAAAGTGCACACGGACTTGCGTTTTAAGTCTCAATGCAATGAAATTTTTTTTTTCACATGCTTTAAAAAAATGATTTGTATAACCTAAAGATAAAGTTTGAAGAAACGAATTTACAGCTAAGGATTTCAAAGATTGACATTGTACATATTTATCACCATTGGGAATATTTGTTGACTATCATACAAGATTTTATTAAATAAGAGTGGTTGTTTTAATCAATTAGTACAGAATGTATATGTTGAATATGCTATTATATTGTTTTCTTTTAACGATCAGCATAGCTAGATTATATTTACAATGTCTAGTTTTACTATGGATACCAAAATAGATTGTTATATATGCATGTATATAGGAGAGAGCGTTCTAAGTTTTAAGAACTCTGTTCAATTCCTTTGTAAAATATGTTCAAACCAAACTAAACCATTGGGAATCGAAAAGTTATTTCTCGGATAATCTGTGTATCACGCAATTTCCAAATAAAGTGTGTCTTATGCATCATTCTAATAATGGCTTATTTACAAGGGTACTATTATGAAAAAAATGAGTTGCTTGTTCTCATGAGAATGTATGTAGGTCCAGAAGGAAATCATCGCTTACATATAATACTAAGTAGTGTACACACTCCTTGTACTAACTCACGGGGTTGTCAAACTGCACTTTAAACTTGCATGAGTTGGACCCATTAATCTGTGTTTCCTTTCAAACTATTCCTAAATAGTCTGTGTCGTGTGACATATAGTAATGAGATATGATTACACGTAGCAGATAATTTCTTTGATATATGTGAGAAAGTTTGTCAGTTTACTTTCGGAAGGTCGGTGGTCTCTTCCCGGATACATTGTATCTGGGTTCTCTCTTCCATCAATAAAAACTGGACGCCACCAGATAACTGAAAAATTGTTGAGTGTGGCGGAAAACATCAGTCAATCAATCAATCTTCTCTGAATTCCCAGGATGTTTATCATCAGATTATGATGAAATATTTTCATTTCAGACGCTTTATTTCTCTTTTTTCAAAGTGTCTTAAATTTACTGTATCTCTAGTAAATGAGTTAAAATGGCTCATTACAACATTTTATAGAAAGGTTAGTTAAACACCTCTTATGAAGTATGATTTCACCGTCGAAAGAGTGTTACAAGCTTTCAATTATTTGTGATTAATAAAAAGGGTGTTTTGTGCTCTCTATTTTTAAAATTCAATTAAATGTTTAATTTCCTGCAATATCAATATGTATATCGTGCGTTACTTTGAACAGCGGGGAGACAATTTATCTCTTTTGTACACGCTCTTAGTTTCACTCTGCTGGTCAGATCATCAAAACTGGATAATTTAGCTTTGTCTGACAACAAACCTGGGCAAATGTAGCTGTCTCATGATTATACAATAATCAAATATGCAACAAGGCAAACATTACAACTAATCAAAAAGGTTGTCTAAAAATACATCGTGCACTGTTTTGGTAAATTATGTACAACATAACAATATTTGTACATGTATTTTATAAAAAAAAAAATAATGAGACTAGTGCCCGTTTACCACATACGCTACACCTATCAGCCTAGTCAGTCATACAAGGTGTAATGATTCTACGTCTACATGTATTGTATTCATTAGACCTATCAGACTAGTCAGTCATACATTGCGTAATGGTTCTAGGTCTACATATATTGTATTCGTTAGATCTACCAGAGTAGTCAGTCATACATTGTGTAATGGTTCTAGGTCTACATTTATTGTATTCGTTAGATCTATCAGACTAGTCAGTCATACATTGTGTAATGGTTCTAGGTCTACATATATTGTATTCGTTAGATCTATCAGCCTAGACAGTCATACATTGTGTTATGGTTCTAGGTCTACATATATTGTATTCGTTAGATCTATCAGACTAGTCAGTCATACATTGTGTAATGGTTCTAGGTCTACATATATTATATTCATTAGACCTATCAGACTAGTCAGTCATACATTGTGTAATGGTTCTAGGTCTACATTTATTGTATTCGTTAGATCTATCAGACTAGTCAGTCATACATTGTGTAATGGTTCTAGGTCTACATATATTGTATTCGTTAGACCTATCAGACTAGTCAGTGATACACTGTGTAATGGTTCTAGATCTACATATATTGTATTCGTTAGATCTATCAGACTAGTCAGTCATACATTGTGTAATGGTTCTAGGTCTACATATATTGTATTCGTTAGATCTATCAGACTAGTCAGTCATACATTGTGTAACGGTTCTAGGTCTACATATATTGTATTCGTTAGATCTCTCAGACTAGTCAATCATACACTGTGTAATGGTTCTAGATCTACACATATTGTATTCTTTAGATCTATCAGCCTAGTCAGTCATACATTGTGTTATGGTTCCAGGTCTACATGTATTGTATTCGTTAGATCTATCAGACTAGTCAGTCATATATTGTGTAGTGTGTAATGGTTCTAGGTCTACATATATTGTATTCGTTAGATCTATCAGCCTAGTCAGTCATACACTGTGTAATGGTTCTACATATATTGTATTCGTTAGATCTATCAGCCTAGTCAGTCATACACTGTGTAATGGTTCTACATATATTGTATTCGTTAGATCTATCAGACTAGTCAGTCATACATTGTGTAATGGTTCTAGGTCTACATACATGTATATTGTATTCGTTAGACCTATCAGACTAGTCAGTGATACACTGTGTAATGTTTCAAGATCTACATATATTATATTCGTTAGATCTATCAGACTAGTCAATCATACATTGTGTAATGGTTCTAGGTCTACATATATTGTATTCGTTAGATCTATCAGACTAGTCAGTCATACATTGTGTAATGGGTCTAGGTCTACATATATTGTATTCGTTAGACTTATCAGACTAGTCAGTGATACACTGTATAATGGTTCTAGATCTACATATATTGTATTCATTAGATCTATCAGCCTAGTCAGTCATACATTGTGTAATGGTTCTAGGTCTACATATATTGTATTCGTTAGACCTATCAGCCTAGTCAGTCATACACTGTGTAATGGTTTTAGATCTACATATATTATATTCGTTAGATCTATCAGCCTAGTCAGTCATACATTGTGTAATGGTTCTAAATCTACATATATTATATTCGTTAGATCTATCAGACTAGTCAGTCATAGATTGTGTAATGGTTCTAGATCTACATATCTTATATTCGTTAGACCTATCAGACTAGTCAGTCATACATTGTGTAATGGTTGTAGGTCTACATATATTGTATTCGTATGATCTATCAGACTAGTCAGTCATACATTGTGTAATGGTTTTAGGTCTACATATATTGTATTCGTTAGATTTATCAGAGTAGTCAGTCATACATTGTGTAATGGTTCTAGGTCTACATATATTGTATTCGTTAGATCTATCAGACTAGTCAGTCATACATTGTGTAATGGTTCTAGAGCGACATGTCTTATATTCGTTAGACCTATCAGACTATTCAGTCATACATTGTGTAATGGTTCTAGATCTACATATATTATATTCGTTAGATCTATCAGGTTAGTCAATCATACACTGTGTAATGGTTCTAAGTCTATCTATATTGTATTCGTTAGATCTATCAGTCTAGTCAGTCGTACATTGTGTAATGTTTCTAGGTCTACATATATTGTATTCGTTAGATCTATCAGACTAGTCAGTCATACATTGTGTAATGGTTCTAGATCTACATGTATTGTATTCATTAGATCTATCAGCCTAGTCAGTCATACACTGTGTAATGGTTTTAGATCTACATATATTATATTCCTTAGATCTATCAGCCTAGTCAGTCATACATTGTGTAATGGTTCTAAATCTACATATATTATATTCGTTAGATCTATCAGACTAGTCAGTCATAAATTGTGTAATGATTCTAGATCTACATATCTTCTATTCGTTAGATCTATCAGACTAGTCAGTCATACATTGTGTAATGGTTCTAGGTCTACATGTATTGTATTCGTTAGATCTATCAGACTAGTCAGTCATACACTGTGTAATGGTTCTAGGTCTACATATATTGTATTCGTTAGAGCTATCAGACTAGTCAGTCATACATTGTGTAATGGTTCTAGGTCTACATATATTGTATTCGTTAGATCTATCAGATTAGTCAGTCATACATTGTGTAATGGTTCTAGGTCTACATGTATTGTATTCGTTAGATCTATCAGACTAGTCAGTCATACATTGTGTAATGATTCTAGATCTACATATCTTATATTCGTTAGATCTATCAGACTAGTCAGTCATACATTGTGTAATGGTTCTAGGTCTACATATATTGTATTCGTTAGATCTATCATAGTAGTCAGTCATACATTGTGTAATGGTTCTAGGTCTACATATATTGTATTCGTTAGACCTATCAGCCTAGTCAGTCATACATTATGTAATGGTTCTAGGTCTACATATATTGTATTCTTTAGATCTATCAGCCTAGTCAGTCATACACTGTGTAATGGTTTTAGATCTACATATATTATATTCGTTAGATCTATCAGACTAGTCAGTCATACATTGTGTAATGGTTCTAGATCTACATATATTGTATTCGTTCGATCTGTCAGCCTAGTCAGTCATACATTGTGTATTGGTTCTAGGTCTACATATATTGTAATCGTTAGATCTATCAGACTAGTCAGTCATACACTGTGTAATGGTTCTAGGTCTACATATATTGTATTCGTTAGATCTATCAGACTAGTCAGTCATACATTGTGTAATGGTTCTAGGTCTACATATATTGTATTCGTTAGATCTATCAGACTAGTCAGTCATACATTGTGTAATGGTTCTACATATATTGTATTCGTTAGATCTATCAGACTAGTCAGTCATACACTGTGTAATGGTTCTAAGTCTATCTATATTGTATTCGTTAGATCTATCAGACTAGCCAGTCATACATTGTGTAATGGTTCTAGATCTACATATATTGTATTCATTAGATCTATCAGACTAGTCAGTCATACACTGTGTAATGGTTCTAAGTCTATCTATATTGTATTCGTTAGATCTATCAGACTAGTCAGTCATACATTGTGAAATGGTTCTAGGTCTACATATATTGTATTCGTTAGATCTATCAGACTAGTCAGTCATACATTGTGTAATGGTTCTAGGTCTACATATATTGTATTCGTTAGACCTATCAGCCTAGTCAGTCATACATTATGTAATGGTTCTAGGTCTACATATATTGTATTCTTTAGATCTATCAGCCTAGTCAGTCATACACTGTGTAATGGTTTTAGATCTACATATATTATATTCGTTAGATCTATCAGACTAGTCAGTCATACATTGTGTAATGGTTCTAGATCTACATATATTGTATTCGTTCGATCTGTCAGCCTAGTCAGTCATACATTGTGTATTGGTTCTAGGTCTACATATATTGTAATCGTTAGATCTATCAGCCTAGTCAGTCATACACTGTGTAATGGTTCTAGGTTTACATATATTGTATTCGTTAGATCTATCAGACTAGTCAGTCATACATTGTGTAATGGTTCTAGGTCTACATATATTGTATTCGTTAGATCTATCAGACTAGTCAGTCATACATTGTGTAATGGTTCTACATATATTGTATTCGTTAGATCTATCAGACTAGTCAGTCATACACTGTGTAATGGTTCTAGGTCTACATATATTGTATTCGTTAGATCTATCAGACTAGCCAGTCATACATTGTGTAATGGTTCTAGATCTACATATATTGTATTCATTAGATCTATCAGACTAGTCAGTCATACACTGTGTAATGGTTCTAAGTCTATCTATATTGTATTCGTTAGATCTATCAGACTAGTCAGTCATACACTGTGTAATGGTTCTAGGTCTACATGTATTGTATTCGTTAGACATATCAGCCTAATCAGTCATACATTGTGTAATGGTTCTAGATCTACATATATTGTATTCGTGAGATCTATCAGCCTAGTCAGTCATAGATTGTGTAATGATTCTAGGTCTACATGTATTGTATTCATTAGACCTATCAGACTAGTCAGTCATACATTGTGTAATGGTTCTAGATCTACATATATTATATTCGTTAGATCTATCAAACTAGTCAGTCATACATTGTGTAATGGTTCTAGATCTACATGTATTGTATTCATTAGACCTATCAGACTAGTCAGTCATACATTGTGTAATGGTTCTAGGTCTACATGTATTGTATTCGTTAGATCTATCAGCCTAGTCAGTCATACATTGTGTAATGGTTCTAGGTCTACATGTATTGTATTCGTTAGATCTATCAGACTAGTCAGTCATACACTGTGTAATGGTTCTAAGTCTATCTATATTGTATTCGTTAGATCTATCAGACTAGTCAGTCATACACTGTGTAATGGTTCTAGGTCTACATATATTGTATTCGTTAGACATATCAGCCTAATCAGTCATACATTGTGTAATGGTTCTAGATCTACATATATTGTATTCGTGAGATCTATCAGCCTAGTCAGTCATAGATTGTGTAATGATTCTAGGTCTACATGTATTGTATTCATTAGACCTATCAGACTAGTCAGTCATACATTGTGTAATGGTTCTAGATCTACATATATTATATTCGTTAGATCTATCAAACTAGTCAGTCATACATTGTGTAATGGTTCTAGATCTACATGTATTGTATTCATTAGACCTATCAGACTAGTCAGTCATACATTGTGTAATGGTTCTAGGTCTACATGTATTGTATTCGTTAGATCTATCAGCCTAGTCAGTCATACATTGTGTAATGGTTCTAGGTCTACATGTATTGTATTCGTTAGATCTATCAGACTAGTCAGTCATACACTGTGTAATGGTTCTAGGTTTACATATATTGTATTCGTTAGATCTCTCAGACTAGTCAGTCATATATTGTGTAATGGTTCTAGGTCTACATGTATTGTATTCGTTAGATCTATCAGAATAGTCAGTCATACACTGTGTAATGGTTCTAGGTCTACATATATTGTATTCGTTAGATCTATCAGACTAGTCAGTCATACATTGTGTAATGGTTCTAGGTCTACATGTATTGTATTCGTTAGATCTATCAGACTAGTCAGTCATACACTGTGTAATGGTTCTAGGTCTACATATATTGTATTCGTTAGAGCTATCAGACTAGTCAGTCATACATTGTGTAATGGTTCTAGGTCTACATATATTGTATTCGTTAGATCTATCAGAGTAGTCAGTCATACATTGTGTAATGGTTCTAGGTCTACATGTATTGTATTCGTTAGATCTATCAGACTAGTCAGTCATACATTGTGTAATGATTCTAGATCTACATATCTTATATTCGTTAGATCTATCAGACTAGTCAGTCATACATTGTGTAATGGTTCTAGGTCTACATATATTGTATTCGTTAGATCTATCAGCCTAGTCAGTCATACATTATGTAATAGTTCTAGGTCTACATATATTGTATTCTTTAGATCTATCAGCCTGGTCAGTCATACACTGTGTAATGGTTTTAGATCTACATATATTATATTCGTTAGATCTATCAGACTAGTCAGTCATACATTGTGTAATGGTTCTAGATCTACATATATTGTATTCGTTCGATCTGTCAGCCTAGTCAGTCATACATTGTGTATTGGTTCTAGGTCTACATATATTGTAATCGTTAGATCTATCAGCCTAGTCAGTCATACACTGTGTAATGGTTCTAGGTCTACATATATTGTATTCGTTAGATCTATCAGACTAGTCAGTCATACATTGTGTAATGGTTCTAGGTCTACATATATTGTATTCGTTAGATCTATCAGACTAGTCAGTCATACATTGTGTAATGGTTCTACATATATTGTATTCGTTAGATCTATCAGACTAGTCAGTCATACACTGTGTAATGGTTCTAAGTCTATCTATATTGTATTCGTTAGATCTATCAGACTAGCCAGTCATACATTGTGTAATGGTTCTAGATCTACATATATTGTATTCATTAGATCTATCAGACTAGTCAGTCATACATTGTGTAATGGTTCTAGATCTACATGTATTGTATTCATTAGATCTATCAGCCTAGTCAGTCATACACTGTGTAATGGTTTTAGATCTACATATATTATATTCCTTAGATCTATCAGCCTAGTCAGTCATACATTGTGTAATGGTTCTAAATCTACATATATTATATTCGTTAGATCTATCAGACTAGTCAGTCATAAATTGTGTAATGATTCTAGATCTACATATCTTATATTCGTTAGATCTATCAGACTAGTCAGTCATACATTGTGTAATGGTTCTAGGTCTACATGTATTGTATTCGTTAGATCTATCAGACTAGTCAGTCATACACTGTGTAATGGTTCTAGGTCTACATATATTGTATTCGTTAGAGCTATCAGACTAGTCAGTCATACATTGTGTAATGGTTCTAGGTCTACATATATTGTATTCGTTAGATCTATCAGACTAGTCAGTCATACATTGTGTAATGGTTCTAGGTCTACATGTATTGTATTCGTTAGATCTATCAGACTAGTCAGTCATACATTGTGTAATGATTCTAGATCTACATATCTTATATTCGTTAGATCTATCAGACTAGTCAGTCATACATTGTGTAATGGTTCTAGGTCTACATATATTGTATTCGTTAGATCTATCATAGTAGTCAGTCATACATTGTGTAATGGTTCTAGGTCTACATATATTGTATTCGTTAGACCTATCAGCCTAGTCAGTCATACATTATGTAATGGTTCTAGGTCTACATATATTGTATTCTTTAGATCTATCAGCCTAGTCAGTCATACACTGTGTAATGGTTTTAGATCTACATATATTATATTCGTTAGATCTATCAGACTAGTCAGTCATACATTGTGTAATGGTTCTAGATCTACATATATTGTATTCGTTCGATCTGTCAGCCTAGTCAGTCATACATTGTGTATTGGTTCTAGGTCTACATATATTGTATTCGTTAGATCTATCAGCCTAGTCAGTCATACACTGTGTAATGGTTCTAGGTCTACATATATTGTATTCGTTAGATCTATCAGACTAGTCAGTCATACATTGTGTAATGGTTCTAGGTCTACATATATTGTATTCGTTAGATCTATCAGACTAGTCAGTCATACATTGTGTAATGGTTCTACATATATTGTATTCGTTAGATCTATCAGACTAGTCAGTCATACACTGTGTAATGGTTCTAAGTCTATCTATATTGTATTCGTTAGATCTATCAGACCAGCCAGTCATACATTGTGTAATGGTTCTAGATCTACATATATTGTATTCATTAGATCTATCAGACTAGTCAGTCATACACTGTGTAATGGTTCTAAGTCTATCTATATTGTATTCGTTAGATCTATCAGACTAGTCAGTCATACATTGTGAAATGGTTCTAGGTCTACATATATTGTATTCGTTAGATCTATCAGACTAGTCAGTCATACATTGTGTAATGGTTCTAGGTCTACATATATTGTATTCGTTAGACCTATCAGCCTAGTCAGTCATACATTATGTAATGGTTCTAGGTCTACATATATTGTATTCTTTAGATCTATCAGCCTAGTCAGTCATACACTGTGTAATGGTTTCAGATCTACATATATTATATTCGTTAGATCTATCAGACTAGTCAGTCATACATTGTGTAATGGTTCTAGATCTACATATATTGTATTCGTTCGATCTGTCAGCCTAGTCAGTCATACATTGTGTATTGGTTCTAGGTCTACATATATTGTAATCGTTAGATCTATCAGCCTAGTCAGTCATACACTGTGTAATGGTTCTAGGTCTACATATATTGTATTCGTTAGATCTATCAGACTAGTCAGTCATACATTGTGTAATGGTTCTAGGTCTACATATATTGTATTCGTTAGATCTATCAGACTAGTCAGTCATACATTGTGTAATGGTTCTACATATATTGTATTCGTTAGATCTATCAGACTAGTCAGTCATACACTGTGTAATGGTTCTAGGTCTACATATATTGTATTCGTTAGATCTATCAGACTAGCCAGTCATACATTGTGTAATGGTTCTAGATCTACATATATTGTATTCATTAGATCTATCAGACTAGTCAGTCATACACTGTGTAATGGTTCTAAGTCTATCTATATTGTATTCGTTAGATCTATCAGACTAGTCAGTCATACACTGTGTAATGGTTCTAGGTCTACATGTATTGTATTCGTTAGACATATCAGCCTAATCAGTCATACATTGTGTAATGGTTCTAGATCTACATATATTGTATTCGTGAGATCTATCAGCCTAGTCAGTCATAGATTGTGTAATGATTCTAGGTCTACATGTATTGTATTCATTAGACCTATCAGACTAGTCAGTCATACATTGTGTAATGGTTCTAGATCTACATATATTATATTCGTTAGATCTATCAAACTAGTCAGTCATACATTGTGTAATGGTTCTAGATCTACATGTATTGTATTCATTAGACCTATCAGACTAGTCAGTCATACATTGTGTAATGGTTCTAGGTCTACATGTATTGTATTCGTTAGATCTATCAGCCTAGTCAGTCATACATTGTGTAATGGTCCTAGGTCTACATGTATTGTATTCGTTAGATCTATCAGACTAGTCAGTCATACACTGTGTAATGGTTCTAGGTTTACATATATTGTATTCGTTAGATCTCTCAGACTAGTCAGTCATATATTGTGTAATGGTTCTAGGTCTACATGTATTGTATTCGTTAGATCTATCAGACTAGTCAGTCATACACTGTGTAATGGTTCTAGGTCTACATATATTGTATTCGTTAGATCTATCAGACTAGTCAGTAATACATTGTGTAATGGTTCTAGGACTACATATATTGTATTCGTTAGATCTATCAGACTAGTCAGTCATACATTGTGTAATGGTTCTAGGTCTACATATATTGTATTCGTTAGATCTATCAGACTAGTCAGTCATACATTGTGTAATGGTTCTAGATCTACATATATTGTATTCGTTAGATCTATCAGACTAGTCAGTCATACATTGTGTAATGGTTCTAGGTCTACATATATTGTATTCGTTAGATCTATCAGACTAGTCAGTCATACATTGTGTAATGGTTCTAGATCTACATGTATTGTATTCCTTAGATCTATCAGCCTAGTCAGTCATACATTGTGTAATGGTTCTAAATCTACATATATTATATTCGTTAGATCTATCAGACTAGTCAGTCATACATTGTGTAATGGTTCTAAGTCTACATATATTGTATTCGTTAGATCTATCAGACTAGTCAGTCATACATTGTGTAATGGTTCTAGGTCTACATATATTGTATTCGTTAGACCTATCAGCCTAGTCAGTCATACATTATGTAATGGTTCTAGGTCTACATATATTATATTCGTTCGATCTGTCAGCCTAGTCAGTCATACATTGTGTATTGGTTCTAGGTCTACATATATTGTAATCGTTAGATCTATCAGACTAGTCAGTCATACACTGTGTAATGGTTCTAGGTCTACATATATTGTATTCGTTAGATCTATCAGACTAGTCAGTCATACAATGTGTAATGGTTCTACGTCTACATGTATTGTATTCTTTAGATCTATCAGCCTAGTCAGTCATACACTGTGTAATGGTTCTAGGTCTACATGTATTGTATTCTTTAGATCTATCAGACTGTCAGTCATACATTGTGTAGTGTGTAATGGTTCTAGGTCTACATATATTGTATTCGTTAGATCTATCAGACTAGTCAGTCATATATTGTGTAACGGTTCTACATATATTGTATTCGTTAGATCTATCAGACTAGTCAGTCATACACTGTGTAATGGTTCTAGGTCTACATATATTGTATTCGTTAGATCTATCAGACTAGCCAGTCATACATTGTGTAATGGTTCTAGATCTACATATATTGTATCCATTAGATCTATCAGACTAGTCAGTCATACATTGTGTAATGGTTCTAGATCTACATGTATTGTATTCATTAGATCTATCAGCCTAGTCAGTCATACACTGTGTAATGGTTTTAGATCTACATATATTATATTCCTTAGATCTATCAGCCTAGTCAGTCATACATTGTGTAATGGTTCTAGGTCTACATATATTGTATTCGTTAGATCTATCAGAGTAGTCAGTCATACATTGTGTAATGGTTCTAGGTCTACATATATTGTATTCGTTAGACCTATCAGCCTAGTCAGTCATACATTATGTAATGGTTCTAGGTCTACATATATTATATTCGTTCGATCTGTCAGCCTAGTCAGTCATACATTGTGTAATGGTTCTAGATCTACATATATTGTATTCGTTAGATCTATCAGACTAGTCAGTCATACATTGTGTAATGGTTCTAGGTCTACATATATTGTATTCGTTAGATCTATCAGACTAGTCAGTCATACATTGTGTAATGGTTCTAGATCTACATGTATTGTATTCATTAGATCTATCAGCCTAGTCAGTCATACACTGTGTAATGGTTTTAGATCTACATATATTATATTCCTTAGATCTATCAGCCTAGTCAGTCATACATTGTGTAATGGTTCTAAATCTACATATATTATATTCGTTAGATCTATCAGACTAGTCAGTCATACATTGTGTAATGGTTCTAGGTCTACATATATTGTATTCGTTAGATCTATCAGAGTAGTCAGTCATACATTGTGTAATGGTTCTAGGTCTACATATATTGTATTCGTTAGCCCTTTAAGCCTAGTCAGTCATACATTATGTAATGGTTCTAGGTCTACATATATTATATTCGTTCGATCTGTCAGCCTAGTCAGTCATACATTGTGTATTGGTTCTAGGTCTACATATATTGTAATCGTTAGATCTATCAGACTAGTCAGTCATACACTGTGTAATGGTTCTAGGTCTACATATATTGTATTCGTTAGATCTATCAGACTAGTCAGTCATACAATGTGTAATGGTTCTACGTCTACATGTATTGTATTCGTTAGATCTATCAGCCTAGTCAGTCATACACTGTGTAATGGTTCTAGGTCTACATGTATTGTATTCTTTAGATCTATCAGACTGTCAATCATACATTGTGTAGTGTGTAATGGTTCTAGGTCTACATATATTGTATTTGTTAGATCTATCAGACTAGTCAGTCATATATTGTGTAATGGTTCTACATATATTGTATTCGTTAGATCTATCAGACTAGTCAGTCATACACTGTGTAATGGTTCTAGGTCTACATATATTGTATTCGTTAGATCTATCAGACTAGCCAGTCATACATTGTGTAATGGTTCTAGATCTACATATATTGTATCCATTAGATCTATCAGACTAGTCAGTCATACATTGTGTAATGGTTCTAGGTCTACATATATTGTATTCGTTAGATCTATCAGACTAGTCAGTCATACATTGTGTAATGGTTCTAGATCTACATGTATTGTATTCATTAGATCTATCAGCCTAGTCAGTCATACATTGTGTAATGGTTCTAAATCTACATATATTATATTCGTTAGATCTATCAGACTAGTCAGTCATACATTGTGTAATGGTTCTAGGTTTACATATATTGTATTCGTTAGATCTATCAGAGTAGTCAGTCATACATTGTGTAATGGTTCTAGGTCTACATATATTGTATTCGTTAGACCTATCAGCCTAGTCAGTCATACATTATGTAATGGTTCTAGGTCTACATATATTATATTCGTTCGATCTGTTAGCCTAGTCAGTCATACATTGTGTATTGGTTCTAGGTCTACATATATTGTAATCGTTAGATCTATCAGACTAGTCAGTCATACACTGTGTAATGGTTCTAGGTCTACATATATTGTATTCGTTAGATCTATCAGACTAGTCAGTCATACAATGTGTAATGGTTCTACGTCTACATGTATTGTATTCTTTAGATCTATCAGCCTAGTCAGTCATACACTGTGTAATGGTTCTAGGTCTACATGTATTGTATTCTTTAGATCTATCAGACTGTCAGTCATACATTGTGTAGTGTGTAATGGTTCTAGGTCTATATATATTGTATTCGTTAGATCTATCAGACTAGCCAGTCATACATTGTGTAATGGTTCTAGATCTACATATATTGTATCCATTAGATCTATCAGACTAGTCAGTCATACACTGTGTAATGGTTCTAAGTCTATCTATATTGTATTCGTTAGATCTATCAGACTAGTCAGTCATACATTGTGAAATGGTTCTAGGACTACATATATTGTATTCGTTAGATCTATCAGACTAGTCAGTCATACACTGTGTAATGGTTCTAGGTTTACATGTATTGTATTCGTTAGACCTATCAGCCTAATCAGTCATACATTGTGTAATGGTTCTAGATCTACATGTATTGTATTCGTTAGATCTATCGGACTAGTCAGTCATACACTGTGTAATGGTTCTAAGTTTACATGTATTGTATTCGTTAGACCTATCAGCCTAATCAGTCATACATTGTGTAATGGTTCTAGATCTACATATATTGTATTCGTTAGATCTATCAGCCTAGTCAGTCATAGATTATGTAATGATTCTAGGTCTACATGTATTGTATTCATTAGACCTATCAGCCTAGTCAGTCATAGATTGTGTAATGATTCTAGATCTACATATATTGTATTCGTTAGAGCTATCAGATTAGTCAGTCATACATTGTGTAATGATTCTAGATCTACATGTATTGTATTCGTTAGATCTATCGGACTAGTCAGTCATACACTGTGTAATGGTTCTAGGACTACATATATTGTATTCGTTAGATCTATCAGCCTAGTCAGTCATACATTGTGTAATGGTTCTAAGTCTACATATATTGTATTCGTTAGATCTATCAGACTAGTCAGTCATACATTGTGTAATGGTTTTAGGTCTACATATATTGTATTCGTTAGATCTATCAGACTAGTCAGTCATACATTGTGTAATGGTTTTAGGTCTACATATATTGTATTCGTTAGATCTATCAGACTAGTCAGTCATACATTGTGTAATGGTTCTAGAGCGACATATCTTATATTCGTTAGACCTATCAGACTAGTCAGTCATACATTGTGTAATGGTTCTAGATCTACATATATTATATTCGTTAGATCTATCAAACTAGTCAGTCATACACTGTGTAATGGTTCTAGGTCTACATATATTGTATTCGTTAGATCTATCAGCTTAGTCAATCATACATTGTGTAATGGTTCTAGGTCTACATGTATTGTATTCGTTAGATCTATCAGACTAGTCAGTCATACATTGTGTAATGGTTCTAGGTCTACATATATTGTATTCGTTAGACCTATCAGAGTAGTCAGTCATACATTGTGTAATGGTTCTAGGTCTACATATATTGTATTCGTTAGATCTACCAGACTAGTCAGTCATACATTGTGTAATGGTTCTAGATCTACATATATTATATTCGGTAGATCTATCAGACTAGTCAGTCATACATTGTGTAATGGTTCTAAGTCTACATATATTGTATTCGTTAGACCTATCAGACTAGTCAGTCATACATTGTGTAATGGTTCTAGGTCTACATATATTATATTCGTTAGATCTACCAGAGTAGTCAGTCATACATTGTGTAATGGTTCTAGGTCTACATATATTGTATTCGTTAGATCTATCAGACTAGTCAGTCATACATTGTGTAATGGTTCTAGGACTACATATATTGTCTTCGTTAGATCTATCAGACTAGTCAGTCATACATTGTGTAATGGTTCTAGGTCTACATATATTGTATTCGTTAGATCTATCAGACTAGTCAGTCATACATTGTGTAATGGTTCTAGATCTACATGTATTGTATTCATTAGATCTATCAGCCTAGTCAGTCATACACTGTGTAATGGTTTTAGATCTACATATATTATATTCCTTAGATCTATCAGCCTAGTCAGTCATACATTGTGTAATGGTTCTAAATCTACATATATTATATTCGTTAGATCTATCAGACTAGTCAGTCATAAATTGTGTAATGATTCTAGATCTACATATCTTATATTCGTTAGACCTATCAGCCTAGTCAGTCATACATTGTGTAATGGTTCTAGATCTACATATATTGTATTCGTTAGATCTATCAGACTAGTCAGTCATACATTGTGTAATGGTTCTAGGTCTACATGTATTGTATTCGTTAGATCTATCAGACTAGTCAGTCATACATTGTGTAGTGTGTAATGGTTCTAGGTCTACATATATTGTATTCGTTAGATCTATCAGACTAGTCAGTCATACATTGTGTAATGGTTCTACATATATTGTATTCGTTAGATCTATCAGACTAGTCAGTCATACATTGTGTAGTGTGTAATGGTTCTAGGACTACATATATTGTATTCGTTAGATCTATCAGACTAGTCAGTCATACACTGTGTAATGGTTCTAGGTCTACATATATTGTATTCGTTAGATCTATCAGACTAGTCAGTCATACACTGTGTAATGGTTCTAGGTCTACATATATTGTATTCGTTAGATCTATCAGACTAGCCAGTCATACATTGTGTAATGGTTCTAGATCTACATATATTGTATTCATTAGATCTATCAGACTAGTCAGTCATACACTGTGTAATGGTTCTAAGTCTATCTATATTGTATTCGTTAGATCTATCAGACTAGTCAGTCATACATTGTGAAATGGTTCTAGGTCTACATATATTGTATTCGTTAGATCTATCAGACTAGTCAGTCATACACTGTGTAATGGTTCTAGGTCTACATATATTGTATTCGTTAGATCTATCAGACTAGTCAGTCATACATTGTGTAATGGTACTAGGTCTACAGGTATTACTAATATTCATCTGACCATTGAATGATTTACTGACCGTCTTTCTAGATGCTGTCCACAAATTTACCGTAACTTCATGTGGTATTTATTTTTACAGATTTTATTTGACATAATCAATATTTTCAAACGCTGTAGTAATATCACACTCTTAATAGGATTTTAAAATGTTGAGTGCTATCTTTTTACATGTATGAAAAATGTATTAGGATAGATGTCGACACTTTAGGCAATCAATAACTGTTGAATAACAACAGAAACGGAAATATTTAAAAACGACATATACAACATTGTAAATATCTAAGCATAAACGTCAGTGTTGTTGGGAAAATACAGAGAAAGAGGGGTTACACGATCCGGTTATTCAGATGCTTTTTGTATTGCTCCGAGTTCGATTGATTATATATTGTTTAATGTCACGCTCGAGAATTTTTCACTCATATGGAGACGTCACCATTGCCGGTAACGAGGAATTTTGACCCGGATTGAAAACTGACCAGGAGGTCATTTTTCAACACTGAGTATTGAGACCAAATGTGTTGGATTTAAAATATGCAGGTAATTTATTCATATTGATCTTTTCGCGTTTAAGATTGTCATGAACAACCGCGGCCTCAAACATGGAAATAAAATAATCGTGTACTGATGAACAATTTTTATCACTCTGGAAAAATGAAAAGTTTGAAACTGAAATTTTGATAAGTAGAATCAGAGAAATCGCGTAGAACAACTTCCAGTTGAAAGACAGTTCAAAACTCTGTAGTTGGAGTCAGTATTCAACAGCGTAATTTTTCAATGTGTTGAGGTCATCAGAGATTAGAAAAAAATATCAAGGTGTTGAAAAATGAGTCCGGGTATAAATTTCACGACTTTTGGTCTCAATTTTCAAGGAAAAAAAAAAGCAACCCCAGTTCAATATTCAACGTTGAAAAATGAACCCCGGGTCAATATTCATTCTTCGTTACACCGGTGAAGGGCTGCAAAATTTAGGCCTATGCTCGGCGCTTATGGCCTTTGATCAGGGAGGGATCTTTATTGTGACACACCCGTCGTGACACGAGGCCTTGGTTTTTGCGGTCTTATCCGAAGGACCGCCCCATTTTATTGCCTTTTAGACAAGCAAGGGAGGTACTGAAAATCCATTCTATCAACCCAGATCCTCACGTGGAGCTCCGAGTTCGAGAATTTGTGTGAGTTTGCGTTACTACGTCAGAATATTTTTTTTTAACAATAACTTTTTGCATTCACTATTTCAACAACTTAAAAAGAAATAAAAATGAATTACATTCAAAACATTAGAATAGATTATTATTATCCCATTGGTGGAATGACTGCGAACTTGGCCTATCTGTTCACAGTCATGTGGCGTGTACAAACACCAAGTCAACTGATTTCATACCAGTGTGTTGTGTTGACAGCGAATCTGAAACTTTTTTGTGCAACTAAACTGTGACCGAGAACTAATTTTGTGACTGTAGTAAAAAAACCCCACAACTTATTACGTAATTAAGATAAATATTGGGTTAATCTAACATACTCTAATACGCAATTTCCGAGTTGCTCAATAGCTGTTTTCCTTTTTTGAACGCCGACTCACGATGACACGCTTTCCATCCACACGCGATGGATACAAATGCTTATCTCTTCGTTCCTACATGTATATTAGCTGAAGGATGACTACCAACTGTCTTGCAGCCAGTCGAACTGTAAGGACACACAAATTTAGCAAGTCTATGAGTACTTCATAATAGAATAGCTCAAACAAACTTCGATTATTTAGGACACGCAATATTTTTATCTTTTGGAAAAAATAATGTCGTACGCACGATATAATATCTCGTGCGCACTACATAATATCTCATGCACACGGCTTATTATTTCGTGCTCAGGACATCTATCTCGTGCGCATGACTTATTTTCTCGCGCTCACGACTTATTATCTGGTATTGTTTTGTTATATAAAACCATCAAAGTTGAATGTATGAATTCAGTTACTGGTGTAAATGTATGTATGATTTCCCTGGGGGAAAAATCTGGACTCCATATACGTATGAAGCGTATGAATCCGCGCCCCCTCTGATGGTAGCACTGTCAAGATATTCAGTGTATTATTCCCTTTCTTGGAGCTCCCCGTGACTGTCAGGTATCGTAACTGGTCGCGTTGGAAGTATTATATTATGATATCTTTGTGAGTCGTTATCAATTAAAATACAATATATCTTGAAGGTTTTTTTAAATAGCAAAATCATATGCTGTATGTCCTGTGTATGGTAGATACAAGATTATTACAACCGTGAACATGTCAAATAATGATTATAGGAAGCGATGTTATTTATGTGAGCAATGACCCCTTTAGTGGAGAAAACTATTAGCAGCTAGGAGAACGCTAGATAGTTGGAGACATCGCAAAAAGTGAAAATGCAAAGAACAGCAGCCATGGCATGTTTTCAATATGTCTCAGGTAGTACTGTAAAAGCACATTTTTCGTCGGGATATAATCTGAAGTACTGATATATCCTGGTAAATTCCAGAGTAAGACAAGGTTACCTTCCACGAAGATGTTGTTTTTTTTGCGAGCAAAGATAAAATTGTCCCGATGTTGCCTCTCCTTTAAAACAAAATATGTTTATATTTATTTTATGAAAAAAAGCACCACGCAATATACTCCCAATTTGTCGTGCAATATAATACATGAATCATTGTAATTAATTTTTGTGAATCAGATAGATCTGACCATCCTATGACCCTCTGCGAGTTAATCCGTTAAGCTAGCCCATCGTTAAATCATATTTCATTTCCCAAAAGTATTGCCATTATCTTTTGAAATCAATGCTGTCTTCATATAAACGCAGTTTTTCAGTTTGACAATCTACAGCTTGAAAGTTATTTGATATTTTTCATCATATCTGTAATGCATTTTTGTTTAGTAATGTAAATCGATAGTTCATCAATTTTGATAGTTAATGTATTTGTCGATCTCTCAATTACAATCATTAAATCGCTACAAATCCCTTGAAATTGATGCTAAGCCTTGTGTGTAAAATGTTAATTCAAGGCTCTTTGATTTTCATTTATGCTCTCAAATTTGCTAACCCCGTTGGGATCTGGGTTGTTAGAATAGATCATCAGTATCCCTTGCTTGTCGTAAGAGGCGACTAAATGGGGCGGTCCTTCGGATGAGACCGCAAAAACCAAGGTCCCGTGTCACAGTAGGTGTGGTACGATAAAGATCCAAGGTCCCGTGTCACAGCAGGTGTGGCACGATAAAGATCCCTCCCTGTTCAAAGGCCATAAGCGCCGAGCATAGGCCTAAATTTTGCAGCCCTTCACTGGCAATGGTGACGTCTCCATATGAGTGAAAGATTCTCAAGCGGGACGTTAAACAATATATAATCAATTAATCAAATTTGCTAAAATCATCCAAAAAGATCACAAATATACAATTAAAATCCCTATCAGAATTATTTGATACTAATGTTAAAGATATCGTTCAATATTATACACTATTACACTAAAGGTATGCATGCGAGACGGTTGTTACCATGTTTGTTTGTTGTTTTCCGCCACACTCAACAGTTTTTTCAGTTATCTGTTGGCGTTCAGTTTTTATTTGCGGAGGAGAGAACCCAAATACAATGTACCCGGAAAGAGACCTTTCTCAACTTTCTCACAAATATCGGCGCGACCGAGAATCGAACCAGTGCCGTCTAAAGGTGAGAGGCCTTGTGATTTTGAGCACGATGCTCTAACCCCATGTCACGGAGGCATGTCTATCTGTTACAAGCACAAATACCGGTAATGGATGCTATATGTTTTATTTTATTCTATTTGTTTATTGCTTACGAAAGCCGGATAGGTACAAAGGGCTTATTAATTAATACCAATGAATTAATTATCTCGTTATAACGAATTAATTATCTCGTTATAACGAGTTAATAATCTCGTTATAATGAGTTAGCTATCTTGTTATAATGGTTAGTTATCTCGTTATAACGAGTTAGTTATCTTGTTATAATGGGTTAGTTATCTTGTTAGAACGATTTATTTTTTTTCCTTTCTTAAAATGAGCTCAACCGGCTTTTGCAATTGCAAATATTGAACAAGTATTATGCAAACACGTTCGTGATAAACTGTTTTCAAAATTCTTGCTATTCAGTAGAAAAAAGTTCCTTGCAAACTTGATATTTACATTTTCAATGTAAACATCAAGCTATATGAAATTTTAGTGAGCAAAACTTTAAAATCTTCTACACAAAAGAACATTTAATAAGAAAGGTTGCACAATTAATGTCACTAAACACAAGTTGGGTCTTAAAGCATTCCTTCTAGAAATGTATTTCATTTTTGAAAATATATGTGGGCATGAACTGCGATATTTTACGCCGGGATGCGTTATCGCTTCATGAAAAGTTTGCTGGCGTGAAGCGTTGTAGTCTTCCCCTCATGTATTTTCAAAAATTAGATTTATTTTCATATTTACATACTTTCATTTCTTTCGGGGGTCCACCTCACGGACCATGAATATAATCATTGCTTTTGTTTGCTTGTTTTACTCCCAGTCAAGAATACTTTATTCATATTGCGACGTCACCAGCTGTAAGTGAAGTATACGTTCCACAAAATTTGACATATGTTTAGTGCTCAGGGCCATAGTAGTGAGGGTTCTTTAATGTACCAACACCTGCTGCGACACAGGACCTCGTTTTAAAGGTTGTATCCTAAAGACCCTTTATTCTCTAAAATGCCGAAGGAGCGATCATTACCTCAATCGTAACTACTCGGTTAATTCACTTTTTATTATGACTTTTAGGCAGACAGCAATGATGAACCATGCTTATACCGATCACCCAATGCTCATTCAGTTGGTTCCCGAACTGGAAAACCAGATTAATTAGCGATTTGCATGCCGTTTGAAATACCACAGCGAGGGGGCTGAATGACATTTGTGACTTATAAAGTTATCAAGGCAATTGTAGTAGGCGCTTCCGATGAAAATGGTAATGAGACGAAATTATGAAATATCCAAAATTTTGTGTATAGAGTACACACAATCCAGACCTCCTACAATAACTTTTAGAAATATTCTTTTGTACAATGAAAAGGCAAAGATAACAAAAAGTGATCAATCTCATAATTCCTATATTAAGACAAATTAGAGATATGGGCAAACACGAACCCCTTGACATACCAGAGGTGGGATCAGGTGTCTAGGAAGAGTAAGCACACTCTGTTGACCGTTCACATACGCCGTGAGTTCTATATCTTGATCCAATATCTTTAACCCAGTGAAAGGTTGTATTGGCTAATAGATCGTTATAACGGCCATAGAATTTGCGAAATGCTGACTTCAAAAGAGACTGTTGAAACCCCTGTAACACCAACGTGATAGTCAAAAGCCTGCCTAGATTAACTTCCATTTCACTTCTTTTCAAATTTGGTATGAAACATCTTTGGAACAAGGCGGACATAGATTGGAAATTTCAGGACTCCTGCCCCTCTGGGGCTTTAGGGGAGGGACTAAAACTGCCAAAAAGTGACCAATTTTCAAACATTTCTTCTCTAGATCTCCACATTTGTAAGAAAAACTAAATGCATAGTAATATAGAGCACGAAGACCTTTACAAAATTTTAAATTTCATGATCCCAATGGTAGAGGTTCTGACCCCAAGGCAGGACCAAACTTGGTAAATAGTTTTCAAGTTTAGAAAACATCTTCTTTAATGCTGTTGATAGCAAATTGAAAATCAGTGACTAAATGTGTAAACAACTGATTATTTTTAATTTCTTGATAACTACTATTCCAATTCCGAAATTTTGTATGAAGAATCTATGGGACAGGGTTGACAAAAATTTGAAATTTCATGGCTCCTGTTCCCCTGATACCCTAGTGGCGGGGCAAAATCTCTTACGGTAAGAAGAATGTATATTGTGAAATTTTAATGTGATCATAGCTCTCCAAGGACCTCATGATTGGAGTAAAAACTGCAAAACAAATGTGGGAGAAAACCCAAATGCATTGTTATTGTGCCCAATGAAGCCCTTTACCAAAATGATGAAATTCATTGCATCTTAGTCAGGAAATTATTGAGTGATTTAAATACCCCAAACATCATCTTCCCTTGTATTGTAATTGAATAGGAATTGTATACATACTTAGAAAGATCATAAAGCTGTGAACAAAAGACTCCAGAATGAGGCTTAAATGCAAATACGAGACTCCTCGACAGGTCTATGTATGAACTATGGTACTCAGGTGACCGTTACGACCTGTGGGCCTATTTTTTGATATTCACTATGCCATGTTTTGTCTGATTATAAACAAAGCTTTCATGCAAGTTTTGGCTTTTCTGGTTCAGTGGTTCTTGTAAAAACTTATTTTGAACTTCACTATTTCTCGGGAGGGGCATGGTCCTTCATTTGAACAAGCGCTTGAATTTAATTTGCTCTAAGACGATTGTGGAAAAGTTCACGCCATAATAAATTGGATACCACGTTTAATGCTTCCTTTTGTTTCTCTTGTAAATTATAAATAAATTCCGATTGGGCGGAAATGCTTTTCATTTGATCATTTCTAAAATCGTTTCTGTTGTAAAATGATCGCTGTTTAATTTTTTATTACAAATTTCGAACGACAGTATGACTGTTATTCAGTCGGATATTATTTAGTCACTTGTTCCATTTTAAACAAAGAATGGAGATACATTCCAATGTATTTGCATGTACATCTTCGATTACAAAGCCAATACCAACTACGACAGCAGTATCCTGTACAGGAAGGACAGCACTGGTTCACATACTCCCAACTGATTCGATACGCAAGAGCTTGTTCTGCATATGATCAGTTTTTTAAATCGAAGCGGGCTACAAACAAAGAAGTTGATGTTACAGGGGTTCGTACAGCCTCGTCTACAGTCAGCATTTCGCAAATTTTATGGTCGTTCTAACGATCTAGTTTGCCAGTACAACTTACAATAAAGTCAAATGCTGTCTGATGTGTTTCATACCAATTGTTAGGCCGTTCTTGGCACACTGATTCTGACTACGGATTACTCCTATTACCTGATCGGAATATAGGGCTCACGGCGAGTGTGACTGGTCGACAGAGAATGCTTACTCTTCCTAGGCACCTGAACCCACCTCTGATATGACAAGGGATCTGTGTTTGCCCATGTCTCTGATTTGTATTTTCTATAAAATTACAAGATTGAATACTGTTAGTTATCTTGGCCTTTTCATACAAGATCCTTTGACGGCTCAATGGTATTTTAATGAAGTCATTCAACCACACGTGGTTACATACTGCTTGTCCAACACGTGATGTTCTGAAAGACAAACTATCCAGGTTCTTTAGCTATCCAAAATCACCAGATTTGAACCAAATAGAATATGCATGGAACAAAGTGGATAGGCGCAACCGTCAAAGACAACCGCAGTATCAGAATCTGCAGCAACTGACTCAAGCTCTGCAGATACAGTGGAACAATATCCCCAGACAGAGTTTACTTGCATCCATGGAAAGACGTTGCCATTGGTCATTGGTGCTCTTGGAGGGCACACTATATTGAACTTGGGTGACGTTGATCTGTTAATGACTAATTATCATTAATGGTTGTGATACTTTGATTATTGATCCACTGTTTACATCAATTTGTTATCAATAAATCAATTATTAATTATTTAATGGATATGAAAATGTACTAGATGTATGCGTTTACTTTCGCTCTCTTTAATCAGTATTTTATCACCAGCCACAAACTGGTCCGGAACCTTTTGATCTGGGGCCTAGAGTTTCTCAAATTTGGTAGAGGTATCCAAACGTTCAAACTTATAATATGTAATCAGTTTATATGCTAGATGTTCTGTAACTGCAGAACTGTAGCTCTTTCGGAAAAAAAAATTGGAACAGATCAGACTATCTCAATTATTTGACCAGAGAACTACTGCTCTGTGGCAAGATGTTCTAGGGTAACTATTTTGAAGGTTGTCGTGCATTTGCACCATATCATTTACAACTGTGGTTGAGGTCTTCAACTAATGATACCAATACGCCAGTTTCGAAATAAGAGCTTTTCTGTGTAGGAGGTGCATTTAGTGGAACTTTGAATGCCTAAGTGGGACAGAGTGGAAATACAGTCAGTGAAGAAGACGATAGAGTGTATTAAAAACGGCTTCTATTTAAATATGTAAATATATTAAATGCAAAAATACTATCGAAAAAAAATGTACTAAAATTGAAACAAAAAATAATGTAATATTTGCAAGTAATATCCTGCATATGATACGTCTGACAAACAAAATAACGTGATAAACAAGGATTCTATGTATTAATAACTCCCTGAATACTTAAGCATCACTTACTTAGTTTGCATGTCTGTCAGATTTGGGTCACGAAACTGTGTATGAGAAGCTTATGGAGTACATTTACTTATGCAGTGATGAATATTTGTCCCACTCCCGCATGTAAACAAATTATTTCGCGCCTTACTATGAACGAGAGTTTTCCAAAAGGAATAACTCGGACGAATCTCGAAACTGGTGTATTCATTTACTTTATATTCTAGACGCTCTGAAGTAAAGAAGCAGTAAGGACAATTTTTAAAGATTTCACTTTGAAGTTATGGTCCCTCCTCTTGAACTCCTAAGGAACAGGAACCACAAAAGTCAAACATTTGATCCATTAACCAAAAGTATGATGCAATGATACAAACACGATTTCGTGAATGAAAAACGAACTATGATCAATCTCATAACTCCTATAAGGAATGCAAAATAAAGAGTTGGGCAAACACGGATTTGGATATACCAGAAGTGGTATCAGGTGCCTAGGAGGAGTAAGCATCCCCTATCGACCGGTTATGAATGTTAATTTTACGTCTCTTCGAGAATTTTCCACTGGTCACCAGCCGTATGTGAAGTACCATAAATTTAGACCTACGCATGACACTTAGGGCCGAAGTAGTGCAGGTTCTTTATCGTTCTAAAATCTGTCGTGGAATGAGACCTCAGTTTTTCAAGGTATCATTCAAAAGATTCATGATTCCTACGTTTGACAAAGGAACAGTTTCATTACCTATTTTTACGTCTTTTACAATCCCCGTCACTTGTAGAGAAATTTTGAAAATGGTCAAAAGGTTACAAGAACGCGGTTAACGACGAGACACAGACCGCACTAGGTCACCTGGATCGATTTTTCGCGAGCAAAAGTGACAGTTACGGGATATTAAAATTCAGCTTGTATTTCCCTAAACTTCATTAATCATTTAACATTTCAAATTTAGAATTCAGCTACTTCGTTCAACCCAATGAACATTTGAACTCTCTTTTAAAAGAATTTTGCAAGGTTACATATATGGTGATAATTACCATTTGTTAAATCTTTCATGCTTTGCAGTTGATGACATTCCTCAGGGTGCCCATTTTTCAAAGACCTTCTAAGTATGTCGTATAGCCACTTTGGAGAAGAAACTAATTTTTGCACTCGATGGTTTAGCTTTATCCCCACAATGCTCTCATATCCTTGCTCTAATCTATCGTGGAATCACTGAAGAGATTTTTAAATCTTCAATTCAGTGTCAGTGTTTTGATCTCCCGAATTCCGTACCAAGAACTGAATTATTGAATCAGAAGACATAAATAGTGGAGGCCTCGTGATTTTTGACTGCAAGATAATGAGGAGAAAATATTTTCATTTTCAGTATATCATGTACATATAATATTCCCTATCAGGACATGCGCAATACTGCTACATGGCTTAAGTGATGTTCTCCTGTAAGCAGTTTGTATAGACGATTCAAGAGTTAAGCAGAAAATTCTTACAGACTGTACACATTTCCATTATATAATTCTATAATGTTTCCTCTTTCTGGAGCATAAATCCTTACTCAGGAGTCATAGATTTTTCAAAACTGGGGAAATCCATCCATTTTTATTATAACTATACCGAGTATGTTTAGATGTTCAGGAATTAAAAAAAAGATAGCGATTTAATGCAATTTCACAGTTCATAAAGCCCCACACTATGGCCTGACAACTGATCATGAATTCCATAAGTTTGGTAGGAACCCGAACTCTGTATAATCACACACATAGTTTGTCTGTTAGATGACCATGAGTAAAATATTTAAAGGATTTCATTATGTCCTTCAAGGAGCATGGATGGAAAATTTGAAATTCACGTTATTTTGTGTTATGCACTACTGTGTGAATTGCATCAGGCCACCTGTGTTATTCCGGAGGTCTATTCAGCCTGAAAAAGATGATCCTTATACGCTTTCTAAATCGTGAACACATTGTTATATACACGAAGAAATTTGCACTGGCGTTCAGAACTGTCAATAGGTCGAGCAGATCCCCAACAGTGGAGTACAGTAAGAAATAGAAGAAGTGACTCTCTGCTCTCTTCAGTCCAGACAGGAAGGCCGAGATAGCTATGGGAGTCTCTGTCAATACATATATCACAACGATTATCACAAGCATTAGGGTTGTTCTATTGTACTCCATAGAATTCATCCTGCTCTTTCGATGAATTGATCTGTTTGTCATTTGGTCTTTTCTTTTTTTCGCTCGACGAATGGAATTTACCATGGATCCACTCAACATAATCATAAATGCGCAGGGGACTATTTTAAATATTACACCGTATGTCCACAGTAAAGGGACCTGAAAATCATACACATGTTCCCTGGCGAAGCCTGATTTCATGATCCAATATCCAGTCTGATTTTCAGATTCTTCTGCAAGATTATATATTTCGTAATAGAAATAAAATGGCAAAGCTACAAGAACAGTTACGATTAGTGCAAAACTTATAATGAAATATGAAATTCTGGTTTCACAAAATTTCGAATACCCCCTACAAACATGAAAATAGCGAATAGTGGCTAGAGATAACGTAAGAAAGTTTGAAAACATGTGAAAAGTGAGAAAGGAATGAAAACCGACCACTACAATGTACATTCCACGTGCTGAATGTTGCATGTTTTGACCTGGTCCAGAGACAATGAAAAAGTAAGCACTGTAGATTAGATACGATAGTAAGGAGAGTCCATCAGTCACTCCTAAGGCCGACAGAAGTACATCGGAAGCTACAGTATCTTTTCGAGACCACGCCCGGAAATTCACGATATTCAGCATTATTCCTATGCTGCAGATAATCACACTTAAGTAACCGTGAATATTGCGGTATACAGAATCCACACTTTCCGTTGCATTCTCCATCAAGAAAATATTTTCTGTATTTTAGCGTTGTAACACAATAAAGGTTGATAATTTAAAGGCTCTTTGGGCGTAGCTCTGCTTTCACTGATAAATTCTATCCGAACGAAATATTCTGGTAATTTCAAAAGTAGATGAACATGTGCATAATTTCAAATTTTTATCCGCTTGCTGTTTGTGAGCAATGTTAACAAAGTCAATCATTTGTAATATAACTCCGCTATTTTAAGATCAATAGACAGCGACAGTCCAGAACTGAACATGTAGCAAGAGCACTATACGCGATCTGTCGACATCACCGATTTTGAATGCTGCAGTTCATAAATTGCGGCAGAAGGTCTTGCAGTTTAAAAAGTAATTTCGCTAAGTAATATCTTCTTAGCCATACATGGGGTTACACTTCATAAGGAGTCATGATGCCTAAGGAGAACACTGTTTCATGAATCACCCGTTTAACTGGGTTTCCTAAATTAATCAACTTTTTCTATTGATTGTTAGCAAACCTCAAATGAACCAATTCCTCGCAAACGACATATCTATAACTTAACTCTAATAACTGAGCTGTATTGAGCATGGTGTCATAGGAAATCTCAGAGTAGTAGTAATGTCTTGGGTGAGTTGTAAATAAGAGACATATCATGATGCTATTAGTTCACACCCTTATCATGAGTAAAATGTAGTATTAGTGAATGAAACATCAAGGAGCATAAAAAAATGGCTATTAATCACTTATTGATTACCGGTTAAAAAGCATTTAATGGGAGTTTTTACTATCGACATTAGAAATATGATTAAGTCATCAAATTTCCTCTTTAGGGAATTTTTTTTTTTTTAAATTCCTCTTTAGGGAAGAGCCTCGTGGGGGGATCCGGGTTAGAATACGTCCTCAGTACCCCTTGCTTGTCGTAAGATAAAGATCCCTCCCTGCTCAAAGGCCCTAAGCGCCGAGCATAGGCTTAAATTTTGAAGCCCTTCAACGGCAATGATGACGTCTCCATATGAGTGAAAGATTCTCGAGAGGAACGTTAAACAATATACAACCAAATCAAAACAAATCTTTAGGGAAGAGCAATTTTACGATATTTCGAAACGATAAATTGAATTTAGATCTCATTTTCCTTTCGAACATTTTGATGGAGATTACTTAACCGATATAAGTAAATTTCGAAATTTTTAGGTTGCATGAGATCACCAGTTTCAACACTTAATTTGAATGTCATAAAAATAAATTTCATTGGAAATTTTGCAGAAAATTGGAAGTACTACATAAACAACTACCCTAAAAGTAAATAAACCTTTTGTTTTACACTTGCAACTACAACAAACAGAACACAAGAAATGGATTTTACATCGAGATATCAAAAGGTATGTTATATAAAAATACAATAATTTACTGAACAATTAATATCAAAATTTTTCAAACAACGGACTCTTTTTCTTTCTAGTTTTAAAAGTTAAATTAGTCAGTTGGGATTTTTCAGAAAATGGAATAAATCCCACGTGATCATACAGCTCTTGGCACTCTTTGTCTACCAGTTGCACATCCTTCCACTTCATGCGCATGCGCCATGTTATTGATGTCGTGGTCGAGTTCCCACGGGCTGTACTGTAATACCCCCTATAATGTTCACCTGTCATGGTATGATTGTAAATATATTCCTTCATAGAAGACACAACTGTTGTGTTTGTAAAATTGTGTAGATCGTACAAAGACTCCAGGGGATTTTCTGCCAGATATTCATACAACTGTGTTCTTATTCTGTGAGGATATTTCAACTTCAGCTGGTAACTTCGCATGATATCCATTAATATTCTACTACAAACTGACTTGGCACTGGCTTTGAAATTATTATCGTTGACAACAAGACCTCGGCGGCGTGAGAACATAACTCCACGAGGATCACGGATTAGATGTATGACCTTCAGGTCTGGAATTAGGTCAAGGAGAAGTGCAACAACTTCCATAGTAAGACGTATTGTCTTTATAAACACGTTTTTGCTAGCGCATGTGTCCTGCATTTTCTTTGTACATAATTCGACACTTTTAGTTTTATTATAATCCTGTAAGCAGTCAGCGAAGTGTGCTTGAGTACTACTCATTTTTCGTGACGTCATAATATGTAGAACGTTTCTATCAACATGTTGAAAGTCGCATAAAAATAAATTCAAGATATTTCGCACAATGTAGCTTGCATCGTCAAATTTTGTTTTCGGTAATCTGAAAAACAGAGATATTTTTTTAATAAAATGTAATTAAATTCATTACGTGAACTTTTGAATGTGTAGTATTAAATTTAATTTGTCATCATGTTTTACATTGAATAATCCCTGCATTCAGGACATTGGTTTAATGGATCAAAGATGGTATTTGTAAGTTTCATTATCAGGGAGTTGTTGCTTAGCAGTTTTGCTGGATCAAATGATAGTTAATAGAAGGGATGCTGGGTGGAATTTTTATAGTTACTCATATGTCAGTCGTGTATAGTTGTTTAAACAAACTGCATTGTTATAAAGCCATGGTGCCAATTGAATGCCTTGGACTTTTCAATGTGCATTGAATAATACCGTTTGAACCAAACAAAGATGTATTAAATAACTGTATTAACTCGGCGATATAAGATAAACCCAGGATAATATTTTAGTAGCCTATCAGTCCGTCACTTTAGAGGGTCATTGTTGTTCGTACAGTCTACACACGTGACTCGTATGGTTGTAATACCTGTACAGTAGTTCCTTCATACTACACACAAGTCAAAAACTGTTAAAGCTAGCGGCCCGAAGTGAGCTATAATGGTAACACGTTTAAAGAGAATTAAGTTTGGGTTACTATCTTTATTTACCGTCATTTTCTTTTTTTCGAGTCATGTGATTTGTGCAAGATGTCAACGTAAAACCATCAGCACAACTCATACCAGGATTTTTCCAATGACTAGCGTTAAAGAACGGAGCATTTAGGCTTTCCCAACACACAGAAAACAATAAACAGTACGACATTTAATTCTAGACACGACAAAGTCCAGACTTTTTGCTACCCTTTATGACAAAGGTTTTGTAAAAAATCAAGGTGCATGTGGTGGGATGTTTTTAGCAGTATGTCATAGTCCAAGGTTTGGCTTACACATCCTTGTAGAAAAACAGGTACCAGCCTCCAAAGACATGAAATCCTATGGAGAATGGCAGGATTTTAAACCCTACAAAAATCCTATCATAATCCTATGGGAGAAAAATCCTAATATTTCCATAATTTTCAGTATATAATCCTATATAAAGTGTGTTTGGAAGAGATCTTCTATTTGGCACATAGTAGGATAAAATATCCCATGCGTTTAATATTAGTCCTATGTAATATTATACATGAACATTTTATCATATCAACGTACTATATGTATGTAGTATAATAATGATAATACAGTGGCTCCATCCTACCCCCCGGAGACATGATGTGAACAAACTTCAATCTGCACTATTTGGGAATGCTTGCATAATAATATGAGTATTTATGGTTCTGTTGTTTTTGAGATTTTAAAAGGTTTATCCTATATATTCCATGTGAAACTTTAATCTCATAATTATACCCCTAGGGTCATAATTTGACCAAACTTCAATCTGCACTACCCGGGGTGATTGCATATTAATATGAGTATTCATGGCCCTGCTGTTATTGGGAAGAAAATTTCATAAGATTTCCCCCTATATATCCCAATGTACATGTAATATTTGATTCCCTGTTGTGGCCCCACTCTACCTCTGAGGACAATGATTTGAACAAACTTGAATCTACCCTCTGTCAGGAAGTTTTCGTGTAAATTTCAACATTTCCAGCCTTGTGGATTTCAGATTTTTAAATGACCTCAACCTATATTTGCCTTTCCTTGATTATCTCCCCTTTGGAGGAAGCACAGCCCTTCACTTGAGTCCTCTTTACCCGAAGATAATTTGTGGCACGTTTGACTCATATTGGCCCAGCGGTTCTGGAGAAGAAAATGAAAAAGTGAAAGTTAAAGAAGACAACGATAGTAGCCGCCGGACAGAGCTCACGTGAGCCTTTGGCTCTGGTGAGCTAAAAACGATATACCAATTGTTTGATAACTCATTATTAAGTCCATTATCACACATAATGACTATATGTGTAGTCTCGCTTTCCCTAGACTCTCGCTCTCGATACTTTAGAAATCGAAAGTACTATATGTGTGACAGCAATGTCAGTACTCATTTAGAAATATTTCTCTAAACTATGCATAATTAAGCAAGAAAATTAATGTAAACATCCATGACGTCCATTTAAAAAACACATTTGGATACTAAAGTGGATTATTTTCAACCAATACATTTGGAAAAAAACACCAACTATTCAATTATTCGTGCGGAAAAAGACGCCATAACAGTAATAACTGTATTCCTGAATTTATTCAGTTCATCATCAGTCCCACTGAACACACTAAATTTGAGATAGATAATGTTTGACACCCTGGTACGTTTTGCTGTTGTTGATATGACCGTAACAGCTAATCTAAATATGACGTTACGATGTACTGTTTACACAAACTACGATATATATCCTGTGTTAAATGGAATAGGTGGACCAATTGTTTAAAGTCGTGTTGCAAGATGTTAAGATACGTGTATCTGTAGCCGTCTGAATAACTAAGTAATTTTTTTGATTCTACGTCGCTGTCATGGATAAATCTGAACATACATGTATAAGTATACACTGTCTGCACTCACTACAACGATAGCACAATAAACATATTTTTGTTCAATAGAAGAACATTATTGGTGTGTGTAGATTATTTTGACAAATCTTAATTATTTTGCTAATCTGTTGTTACTGTGTCAGTATGCGTAACCCTTTTCTGGAAATAGCTGAGTCACGTGGGAGCTGAACAAAAATGACTTGACACTACATGAAAATGCATTTTCATTAAGAAACCGATGTTTACGCCTAGTGGTCTTGAGAAGTTTTCCTCATGTAGGAATGAGCTAATTTCAACTAAAATTTGAAAAAGGCATTCTTGGATAAAGGGAATTAAAGTTGCTTCAAATGAAAAATCGCGTGTTTTTTTTTCACAAAAGAGACAAGGAAAACCAATTTGGAAACAATAGAATTTTTTTCACTCGGAAGACGTAACTTTCTTCTCGAAACAATTTCTGACAAATTTCTTACATATTTCTATATTGAATTTATCCCTAGTGCTGGAGATGTGATCCGACACTTATAGGAACATGTTTTGAAGAAAACGATAACTTCAGTTAAAAAGGAAGTGTTGTAATTTCGAACTGTTATTCTTGCAAGTAAGATTTTTAATGAGCTCATCTTCATTATTATTATTCATGGGAAATTTGATAAAGCGAAAAATTGACGATGGCAACAACGTCAAAGAACAGACTCAGAACATATTTGGATAAGAAAAGCTTTCGTGAGCCTTCGTTCAGATGACCTAAACCTTTTCAGATAATGTTTACCAGTATTAGAAAGATAAAAGAAAGATGTATAGCTTGAATATGCAGTTCAAATTATAAAATGAGTATTACCTACATCCTTTATCTGTAAAAGAACATAATTTTGACTGAGTATAATAATACTGGTCTGTAAAAGCTTTGAGTGGCTCATATATATAAAACACGTCTGGCGACTGTTGTATGACGTCAGCTGTAAATGTTGAACCACTGCGCATGTATGTCAGTAGTAAAATGGGGGGTTTCCTGTTCACTGGAGGATCTGGAATTTAAAAGTTACGAAATGTCATCCATATCGACAGTGTTAGTTGTTTAGAATGAATACATAATACAAAAGCTTGTTAAGGAAGTAATGGCTTTAAGGGTGATATTCAACCCAAATTTTTGTAAGAAACACAGATGCTGATTAAACATTTTCAATGTAAGAGTTCTTCAAGTGAATAAATATTCAAATAAGTAAAAGTTCCGTTTCACATTTGGAAACAATATAGGGCAGCTATTAAAGATGGTTTCATTCAACAAACCTGGCAGACATTCCTCTAAAATAGAGAAGCTGTGTTTTAAGTTAACATGAGTACAATTCATTTAGTGATTAATTGCCCGAACACGTTTGGTCATTTTTCATAATTCTTTCACAATGAATTCACTTTCTTTAAGATATTTTGTACCTGAAGACAAGAAGTTGACATTTTAAGATGAACCAAGTTTTCTATTACAGCTTTTATTCAACTACAGCTGTTTTTGAGAGTCTGTACGCATTACCTAGTTTGTATGAATAAATATAATTCAACAAGACGCATTATCATACATGTAATTTGTAGAACTTGTTTGTTTGTTTTTATCTCCATAGAAATAAATAAATAAAGTGTAAACTCTGATTGAAATGTGAATTACGTTCGATGATAATGATTCTAGTCATATTTATAGACGTTCTGAGCCCAACATACGAATAGACGAAATGATGCAATTGACAATGGACTGTTATGAATGGACTGTTGTATTGTAGTTTACCAGAACTGACCCTTGGGTATTGTGATAAATGGTACTGTTGGTAATGGTTCCAGTGGCTGGAAGGAAGGTGTATGTTTCAAGGTCACTTTAGTAGACAGGAACACCGTTCTGTCTTTATCTGTAATTTCTAAAGAAGGCATATGTGTAAACATACTTAATTCAACTATTCAATTTCGATTAGGATACAGATAAAAAGAAATTAGTGATAGTACTCAAAGATATTAATATTGTGCTATTCATTGATGTAAAAGGTACTTTTAGACTGCTATAGGAATGATATTATTTAGTACATTATTTAAATCAATTAATATTTCACCGATAAATTCCTTTTGACATTTAAAGCTTCAAATTAGTCAATAATCCTTGACTATAAGTCGTAACTAATCTCTTGTTAGTAACCAGTTTGAAATCCATGCAAACGTAACTTTCTCTCTCGTTCAAAATGATAATTCACACACGAAAGCGGTATATGTAAAACAAAAGTACTTAATTTTTTTTTTTAGATAAAATATATACAGTCTCTTTCATTGTATAATAAACAATGAAATTTATTTTATCAACGTCTCGTATCGATGACACAGTATCTGGCTTTCTTTATATTTTTGTAAGACAAAACTGCATCCATGCATGTATATTAATCACTAGCTGGAAAAGGTGTTAGTAAGTTGGTGGAACGTTTGTCCTGATCCTATATAAAATATGATTAAATCAAACTGCATTTATCGTTGAAAGAGGAGTGTATCTGTTGTGGGTTTCTCATTATCAGTGTAAAGATCTTCAATCTGAAAATGTCTTGAAACTGGTATTTCTGAAATTCTTATGTAATATGATTATTTTTTACGGCCAATTAATTCTTACATAATTATGGAGTGTTTACATTGTTCATTCATTCAAAAATATTCATTTAATTTTAATGCTTTGTCCGGAAAGTTAATTTCATATTCATGTAAAACCAGATTGATCATACAGACGACTGAGAAATGGTTAGAAGGATAAGAAACCTACCTTTAAAGCTTGTGAACAGCATGAAAATAAAGACAAGTATCACCAAAGAAAGAATATATAGTTTCGGAGGTCTTCTGAGTGACTGTAGCCCTTTACACAAGATTTTCATGATCTCAGATGTCTAAGAATATAAAGATACACACATAACATTAATTTACATGATCTCAAATGTTTAATGATATACTACAGCTAGATAAATACATAGACACATTTTTTTTTGGGATATGTTAAAAAAAAACATTTTGGAAACCAAAAGAATTTGAAACCCATGTTCCTATTTGTGTGTCTGGTTGTACAAGACACAAATGTACAATCATATATTGTATATGCCTAACCCTATCCTCTTGAATTGCCTTTATACCCACACTTTCTAACGGAAGTTATTGTTGTTACCCTGGTCCGTCTGTCACACTTTCTTCTTCCTCAAACTACTTGCCCAAATGAGTACTCAATGTATCTTGACATATGCATAAAAAATATATATGGTATAGGTTATGTTATGGCAACTATTGTGGCTATATCATACGTATGGTAGAGATTAAACACTTGTGTGCGGGTATTACTGTCTTATGACAGCATTTTATCATTTTTGGTTAAATTTCTTTTCATATGGCTTTACTTCGTTCCCATTAGCCCCCTCTTTTCCCCATTCTCTGCTTTCTTTAGTTTACAATGCATTTGAAATATTTGCATATACTCCCTATATTATTACTGTACTTTTGGTGACATAATCTTTTAAATCATATGTATTGAGATATTATCAAACATTGTCACAGCAGGTGTGGCACGATAAAGATTCTTCCCTGCTCAAAGGCCACAAGCGCCGAGCATAGGCCTAAATGTGCAGCCCTTCACCGGCAATGGTGACATCTCCATATGAGTGAAAGACTCTCGAGCCATACGTAAAACAATTTATAATCAATCAATCAATTTTGAATAGATGTGTTCTTTGTCAATAACCGGGAACAGATACAAAATAATTGAGTTTCTATTACTTGTGAGAAAGTATGTGCTAAATCATATGCTATTTCTTCCAGGATTACAATTCGAGGAAATTCGGAATTCTTACATCGATTAATTCTCAAGATCGCACTCTCGTAAACATTCCATTCATAACATCATCTGACAAATTTCTTAAATATTTCTATATTGAATTTACTAACATTCTGGCGATATAGTGGATGCGGTGAATATAAGAGGCACAAGTAACATCATAAAATTCCCGGCATGTGTGTATGTGACTTAGTGTATACTTAACCTTGATCCGCTGTGACTTACATATACATAAAAACATAACAAATCTATTTCGTTTCGACGTATCAATGCTATTGATCGTGATAAGTTTTCATCAGAAATCAGTGAATCTTTTAAGTCAGGTGTTCCAAATTCAAATGTGAACATACTGGTCGAAACCTATAAGAAATCTATCTGTTTTATCTTGAACACACATCACATATACTAATGATAACCAAAGTGTTCACTCTTAGACCGAACACAGAGTTGTACTCTGAAGACCTACAGTAGCAAAGAACGAGAAACGTAGGTCGGAACGTGTGTGGAAGAGAACAAAACTAGAGATATAAAGACAGATTTACGTTGAGAAATGCTGCAAGAACACCGAACTACTCAACCGCAGCAAAAGATCAACTATGCTACGATTGATTGCTTGTTTCTTTGTTTTCCGCTACACTCAACAATTTTTCAGTTATCTGGTGGCGTCCAGTTTTTGTAGGTGGAGGAGAGAACCCAGATACAATGTATCCGGGACGAGACCACCGACCTTCCGAAAGTAAACTGGCAAACTTTCTCACATATATCGGCGAGAGCGGGATTCGAACCCGCGCCCACTAGAGGTGAGAGGCCTTGTGATTTTGATCGCAATACTTTAACCACTCGGCAACGAAGGTCCCCTCTAAGGAACGATTGATTGATTGGGGTTTTACGCCGTGTTGGCAATATTTCAACCATTTTACGGCGATTAAACAACTGAAACATGGTTTGCAGAATGTGGCAATGATATAAAAATATACAGTCTTACCAACAAACTTTCAGGAAACACTGTTTCCACTAGTTTACCAACGAGCGACTTAAATGACATTTTTAAGGAAGATGTAAAATTTTCTGGATTTCCATTTTAGAAAAAGAAAATTCAGTCCAGCGAGCAATTGAAGACATGAAGAAAATTTTAATGAAATCTCCATCGAAATCATGCGATATTGATCCCCTACCAACTTGCTGGTTAAAGCAGTGTAGTGACAGTTTTCTTCCCATTTTGGTGACGTTCATCAACGCTTCGTTAACGGAGGCAAAAATCCCACTGCAAATAAAACAGGCAACAGTCCCACCGCTTCTCAAGAAACCTGGTTAAGACATGGAATCGCTAAAAACTTACAGGCCCGTGTCGAACTTGCTTTTCGTGTCCAGGCTGATTGAGCGTGTAGTAGCTAATCGCATAGAGGATCACCTCGTGAAGAACAAGCTACACAAGAACCTGCACTTAGCCTATCATTCTTGTCATTTTACGAAAACAGCCTTGTTGAAAGTCCATAATGACATAACAACAGCTCTGGACAACAACAGCTGCGCAGTTTTAGTAATGTTGGATTTTTCGGCGATCATGTGATCGATCATGGGATTTTTTTTTTATTTTATTTTTTTTTTTACATATACTGGAATTCTCTTTCGGCATAAATGACGGGTATTGTCATGGATAACATCATATTTAGATAGCAGAACTGAGCGCATCGCTATTGCGTCATCATTATCTGATGTTTAACAACTTTCCGTTGGTGTTCCTCAAGGTTCAGTCCTTGGTCCAAAAGTATACTGCATGTTTTCCAAACCAATAGGCCAGATATACAGTAATCATCAAATGAGATATCACTGTTATGCAGATGATATTCAACTTTACTTAGTAATCAAACCAAACAACACCTTGAGTGAATCCTTAATAACCCTAGTACTTGTCTTGAGGATATCACTGATTGGATGACAATTAATTTACTGAAACTAAACCAAGACAAGACAGAATTGATGGTCTTTGCTCTTAAACAATGACCCAACGATCTGGAAATTGGCAGCCTTGTCTTTGGACGTAACATCATTTACAAAGCAGACATAGTGCAAAACCTAAGAGTTTTGGTTGACAGAACACTAAGCCTGGAGAAGCAGTACAACACAGCTGCTCGATCACGTTACCACCAAATTCGTCGGATTGGTCATACAAGACCGCTCATTACTATCGATGCTTGCAAAATGCTTGTGAACTATTTAGTGATATCGCGCATTAACTACAATAATGCCCTTCTCTATGAAGTTGATACGTCTTACATAGAAAATCCTCAACGTGTACAGAACACTGCAGAGCGACTGATAACGAGGACAGCGAGAAGTGGTCATATTACACCAATTATGAAGGAAATTCTAAGGCTTTCAGTGAAATTCAGGAGTCAATAAAAATTACGTCTATATGTTTTTAATCTTTACATAGTCTAGCGCCAAAATATATTGCGGAGTTCGTGTAGGGTTACGTATCAAACCGTTCCCTTCGTTCAGAAGCGCCCATGTTATTAACTGTTCCAACAACTCGGACGACAACTTATGATGAACGACGTTTCGACAAGGCGGCTTCTGGAACTCGCTTCCAGTACATACTAGGAAATCAAACGCCACTAAGGGTTTTTAATCAAATGTTAAAACTCACCTTTATGATTGTGCTTTTATATTGTGAATTTTCATGCATCTGACATTTCTTTTTTCTTTAAATCAGTTTAAAATACCCCAGTTAGTATTTCTACTCATTTCAATCCTTGTGTTTATATGACTTATTGTATTTACCAAGTTATCTGTGTATCGTCAATTCTACGTGTCTAAATGCCCAGGTCAGTTGTTTTTTTTTCCATTTTAGTCCTTTGTGATTTATCTGTGTAATATTAAATTTATGTAATGTGGTGATCAGGCTTGACAACCACAGTGAAAGGAACAAACAAAATCAATACATGTTTGGTGAAAATTGTCCTTATTAAATGATAATATGATAATGGGGAGATCGCCATACATTAACTTATTACAATTAAGAATCCTATGCTACATGAATTTGCTAGGTGAAAGATCTCCCCTGACAGACTTAATAAGAAAAGGTTTTCCAATTGTTGGATAAAATTACATTACTATATTTTCGATTTACACCGAGAACAAGAAGGTGTAGTAACAAAGAAAAACACCAACACAGACAGCTACAGAGGAGCTGTATGACACAATATCCACAAATTATTGTATACCATTCACAACACAGACAGCTACAGAGGAGCTGTATAACAAAATATCCACAAATTACTGTATACCTTATACAACACAGACAGCTACAGAGGAGCTGTATAACAAAATATCCACAAATTATTGTATACCATATACAACACAGAGAGCTACAGAGGAGCTGTATGACAAAATATCCACAAATTACTGTATACCATATACAACACAGAGAGCTACAGAGGAGCTGTATAACAAAATATCCACAATTTACTGTATACCATATACAACACAGACAGCTACAGAGGAGCTGTATAACAAAATATCCACAAATTACTGTATACCTTATACAACACAGACAGCTACAGAGGAGCTGTATAACAAAATATCCACAAATTATTGTATACCATATACAACAAAAACAGCTGATTTACACGAAGAACAATAAAGTGTACTAACCCCCCCCCCCCCCTTTTTTTTTGTTAGTACACTTGAGTGTTCTGTCAATACACTGAAATGACAACAAATAATAACAAAGCCATATGGCGAATGAGGAGGATGGTGGATGGGAACATTTTCTCGGAGATAGTAGTTCTGACAGTACGTTTGTTTACAAATGTGACGACCGGTTACTAACTATGACGTAATACCGATACAGGCGCTACTTGACTGAAAGAAATTCTATGCTAACTCAAAATATACCACTAAACAGTTAATTGTCTAAAATATCTTGTCATAAATTCCATAAATACAATTATTTGCAATAATGCTGTACTATGTTAAAACGCCCCAGTTAGTCCCTCCTCTCAATTTCTGTATATATTTATCAATCTATCTCTGTATATATCTTGCAGTCCATTTCATTCCATGTAATGTGATTGTATTATGCATTTATCCTGTTAAGCGCCTTGGGGTAACTTGTTAAATGTGGCGCTATACTAATCTTTGTATTACATTGTAAATAAATAGACAGACCTAAATGAAAATAAGTTTGGGTCAATTTAGTGTTTCTTAATGCGTCTACAGTCATACACTAAATTAGTCCAGGTTTGTTGTATTTATGGAGAAAGGACTGACTGGTTCAGCTCAGTTTTACCGTAGAGATGATTAATATTTCATTGGAAGCATGTGAAAATAAATGTACTTGTTGATATTGACAATCAATCGCTAAGTAGACGTCACATATAGTCCGTCAACAAAACTGCATCTGGTTTGCTATGAGTATTGTTTTATTGAAAAGTAGCCCTTCCACTGAAGACGCTGTTTAATTAAATCCTAAAGAGAAGACCCTTCAGCCAACTTGAGCTCAGCAGAATTCGTGTTGAAATAGAATTCACCATATCAATTACAACTTTGCAGATAATATGGGACTATTGTCTTTATCTATTATTACGATATGACATAACATCACACATAAATGCTATAGTCCGTTGTACATTGTTTTTACAGAAAGAAATGCCTCTTTCAATTAGGAAAATGTCTTCTGAAATATTTTGTTATCCAGAATTTTAAACTGAAGATGACATTTCCAAATTTTCTAACTTTTAAAAGAAAGACGATATGAAGCGTGTACAGTTTTAGCATTTATCGTTTATAATTAAATGACAAAGTACTAAAATCAACAGTTTGTATTGAAAAAAAGATCATCCTAGCATTTAGATCTAAAACAATTGACAGATAAATAGGAAATATAAATAGCAAGAAATTAGTTAAAGTAAAAATTCGGAACACACATCTCCAACCAAATTAAATTATCTGCAAGAAGCCCACAGGCCTTATCGGTCATTTGAGTATTGATAGTAGTTAAAAGTATCACTATTCCCAAGGGCTACGAAATCTATAATAATTTCCCTGTTCTGCATTCTAATATTCAGCAGCAGTTTAAAACAAGATATGTTCTTTAAAAAAAACCTCACAAATGACCCTAAAGGTGCCCATACTGATAAAATAATCTACTTCATATTTGTACTTGTATATGTTATATCAACACTATATGATTATTTCAAACCTGCCTTAAAGTCGGAACCCCAAGTTTGCGAAATTCACAATTTTTATACATTCCTTTCAGCTGTACTTATATATGCATTTAGTTTTATCTAATATCAGCAATTTTTTAAATAAAAGTCTTTTAAATGATGAAGTCATATAAATACTATTACCATTTAGCTTTACCCTGGTACAAGAATCCCTGAAATTTATAATTTTTATTTCCCATGTCCCAAAGATGCTTCATACTAAATTTGGAAAGAATATGAAGGGTACTTTTCAAAACTTAATACTGTTCAATTGTTAATGTACACATTGCCGTACCTATACTCTATTCCCAAACTCCACAAAAACCCTTACAGAGCCCCAATCTTTGCTCCTCACGAAAATATTAACTGATGCGAGGAAGTAACGTCAAATGTACTGTGCCACTACATATGCCAGAAGTGGTGTAAATCAAATGTAGATTCTAAAACATTCTAAATAACTTTTAGTAAATTTGAAATCGAAAAACTTTTCTCAAATCAACTGCATTACAGCGTATGACTTTAACACTTTACTCGACCACACGTCGCGATAAATTTAAGATTAGACTTTTTGACATCATAGGCAATTGCTTATTCAACAAAAATGGTAAAAAGAATTAATCATACCTATTAACCAGTCATCCAAAAATTATTTTGTTAACACCACTCTGACTACACGCACAAGTACTCTGAAGTTGATTTTAAAAAGATGCTAGAGTTCCTCATTGGCAATATCTTCGTAGTCTTTCGTAATAGGGTCTTCCAACAGTCAGTTGGAATTCCCATGAGGACAAATTGCGCTCCTTTGTTAGCTGATATGTTTTTATATTTATATGAAGCAGAATTCATTCAAAAGCTTCTACATGAGAAGAAAAAATCTTTTGCTGTGGCTTTCGACTCGACATTTAAATATATTGATTACGTTTTGTCCGTTAACAATAATATTTTTCATTCATATGTCGATTCGATATATCCCAGTGAACTCGAAATAAAATATTACATCTCTGCTACGTACTTAGATATTTTATTGAACATAGATGCTAATGGCAAACTAACAACTTAAGCTAATGATAAACGGAATGATGCCAGCTTCTTCACCCTCAACTTTCCATATTATGTAGCAATATTCCATTATTACCTGCATATGGTGTTTATTTCTCTCAATTGTTTTGATACACAAGAGCTTGTTCTGAGTACGATCAGTTTTTAAACGAGACCGCCTACTGACAAACTAGTTTATGTTACAGGGATTTCAACTGTCTCGTTAAAAGTCAGCATTTAACAAATTCAATGGTCGTTATAAAAATGCTATCTGACGTGTTTCATAACAATTATTAAACTATTCTTTATACACTGATTTTGACTACGGATTGCTCCGTTTACCTGATCAAGATATAAGGCTCATATAAGTGGGTGTGGCCGGTCGACTCCTAGGGACCTGACAGCACCTCTGATATATCCAGGGCGTGTCTGCCCAACCCTTAATATCGTATTCCTTATAAGAGCTATGAAATTGATCACTGTTCGTCATCTTCACCTTTTCATCATGATTCATGCTGTCAAAGTTCCATGAGATCTTTAAACTTTTGCCGTAATTATAGACCACCAACCACTTGAAATATGTTCAACATATCAACAAGAATAAAAATGTTGACAATCAAATATAAAACGAAAACAATAACAAAAAAGTATGTTTCAAAATGGTCTTTAATATAAAAAAAACAAAAAAAAACAAAAACAAAAAAATCCCCAAGAAACAAAACAAAAGAAAACAAAAAAACAAACAAACAAACATAACCCCCCCCCCCAAAAAAAAAACCCCTTCGCCTAGGCTCCTCCACTCAATCATAAAATTTTAGAGGTTATCTCCACAGTCTCACACTGGGGAATTTCTCCCAAAAAGTCAATTATGAGACCTATCTTTGGTGAAAAGTTATTTGATTTTCAATCATGTTTTGCTTAATCCCTCTAACAAGCATAAATATAAACATAACTTGCAATCGTAAATGCAGATTCAAGTTGGTTACTTAAGATACATTAAAAGTGATATGCCAAAATCAAAATATTTCTTCCACTTTCCACCCCACTATTTTGCCTTACAAACATGTTTGTTGTTCTACGTCGCGAATTTTTCACTCATATTGAGACGTTTCCAGCTGTAGGTGATGTAACAAATTTAGACCTATACGTAACACTTACGGCGTAGCGTTGAGGGTTCTTTAACGTGCCAACACCTGCCGCAGCACAGGACCTCCGTTTAAAAGTCATATCTGAAAGACTCGTGATTCTCACTTCTACATATAAATGCCGAGCGTTGGGCGAAGGAACAATCATTACCTATATTAGACATTATCCCATGCAAGCACGGGTGAATATAAAATAATTATAATGTATTTGGAAATAAAAATCGCAATGCCGGGACATGCTGCTTTTCGACCTTTGTTCTTATCCCCCCCACCCCCACCACATCCCGACCACCCCTATGTGAATTAAATAAAACAAGACCTCTCAATCAAGTGATATCCCCCATGTAAGTTAAAAATAGACTTTCCCCCCACCCATGTGAAATAAAAATTGACCTGATAATTGCTTCAAAGATCATCTCTCTAAAATGTGTAATACGGTGTTCACGAAATTCGTAGGCCTACCGTATATATTGCAGCATTGTTTGACGGTCCTTTTGAGATCCACCCCTTTATTTCTTACTGTGTTAGCACGCGCCGATTTTGAAAATCAAGTTCTCTCGGTTAAAAATTCCGAATTATTTTGTCCTTTTTATTAATTCATTAATCAATTATCGGTAATAGATAAAATACGAATTCAAATTTGAAAACTACAGTAAGGTACAATGTTTATTATATTAAAAGTAAACGACAATTTTCTCCCGATTAGCCGGCATTAAAGGACAAAATTTGAGCTCATAACAATTTATTACCATTTATGTCTTTGGTTTAATGTTATTAGCTCTCTGACTCACGAAGCAAACGCTCTAACGCGACCGGTATATAGGCAAGTAGGTGATCTGCATTAAAATACTTCATAATTAAAAGCAGTTATTTCGTATTTAGAAATAAAATGAATATCGTTTAAGAGAAAAGTAGCAAGAATATATTTTTATAGTCAAATAATACGGAGTCATGACGAACAACACCTTTCCAAGTCCATTCTCCCCTCACAAACCAGCTGAACAAAAATAACTGTCTGATTACTGAAAATGTAAGGTCCATGAAATGAGGGCTGTCAATGTAACACATGCAAATATGCAAAAAAAAAAAAAAAAAGAAAAAAAAAAAAAAGAACGCTGGTTTCAGACGTGCACTGCCACTCGGTGTACACACTTCAGCTTGGTAACAGAAAGCAATAAATGTATCACAAGTTGCGTTTAATTTTCGGTAACGTTCTGTACTGAGCTCGAGAATCAGGTACAATCAGAATTTTAAATAAACCCCAAACAAATAACATACACAAACAAACAAACAAATAATCCAAGGCAATGCATATAACATCCAAAGTGCATCCTCTCATCCCCCCACCCTCAAGTCAAACCCCTACCACAAGAACAAATGTATGTAGAAAGATGTTATGTATAGTGTAGGCCTCAGAGAGAGCATAAAGATAAAGACAACTAGATGCTGTCATAAGACTAATACCTGCACGCAAGTGTCTGCCTTCAAATTACTCTCCATCGTACTTGTGTAATAGCAAAGAAACCACAATAGTTACCATAACCTAACCTATACCATATATATTCTTGCTGCACATATGTCAAGATGCATTGAGTATTCTGTTAGGCAAATGTCCGGGTGTCACCTCAACCCCTATTTCATGTGTTGAAATATTATTTAAAATAATTGAATGATGACCCTAGTAAGCCATAACCCCGTGGGGATCCGGGTTGTTAGAATAGATCCTTAGTATCCCTTGCTTGTCGTAAGAGGCGACTAAATGGGGCGGTCCTTCGGATGAGACCGCAAAAACCGAGGCCCTGTGTCGCAGCAGATGTAGCACGATAAAGATCCCTCCTTGCTCAAGGGCGCTAAGCGCCGCATATAGGCCTAAATTTTGCAACCCTTCACCTGCAATGGTGACGTCTCCATATGAGTGAAACATTCTCAAGCGGACCCAAAGCATCCGGTTTAACCTCGCTTATATATTTTCTGTGTGGAAAGGAATTTTTGGTGAGGGTATAAATAGAGGGAGTGTGACTTCGTCGGCATAGGAAGGTTTATTCTCTTTTACAGGTAAGACCTTAACAGGTGCGGAAGGTAAACGAGATTAAATGGTTTATCCTATGTTGCGCATTAAAGTTTTTCATATTGAATATTACTAAGTTAATATGTTTATGTAAGATTAGTTTAGTACTGATGCTGTGTATTATAATTATCATGTGTAAAATTTATTTTGATGTCTTTATAAAAATATTCATTTATTTGTAAGTCTGTTCTCTTTCTCTTTCAGTTACCCCGTGGTGATCCGGGTTGTTAGAATAAATCCTCAGTACCCCTTGCTTGTCGTAGGAGGCCACTAAATGGGGCGGTCCTTCGGACGAGACCGCAAAACCGAGGTCCTGTGTCACAGCTGGTGTGGCACGATAAAGATCCCTCCCTGCTCAAAGGCCATAAGCGCCGAGCATAGGCCTAACTTTTGCAGCCCTTCACTGGCATGGTGAGGTCTCCATATGAGTAAACAATTCTCGAACGGGACGTAAAACAATATCTAATCAATCAGTCTCTTTCAGGTTTTAAAGCTTGGCTACAGAGATAAATTTCTTCTCGAGTGCAGTATGTGTGAAACCGCTCAAAATGTAAAAATAATTGATTGTTTGTTTGTTTTACGTCCCGTCGAGAATTTTTCACTCATATTGAGACGTCACCAGCTGTAGGTGAAGTACCACAAATTTAGACCTATGCTTAGCGCTCAGGGCCGTAGCAGTGAAGGTTCTTTAACGTGCCAACGCCTACCGTGGCACGGGACCTCCGTTTTTAAGGTCATATCCGAAAGACCCGTGATTCTCACTTCTATTTGCCTAGCGTTTGGCGAAGGAGCAATCACTACCTATTTTTCGTTTTAGGTTTGACGCGGCCATGGCACGAGCGGGGCTCGAACTCACGACCTCCCGGTTACGAAGCGAACGCTCTAACCACTGAGCTACCGCGAACGGTGTAAAAATAATATTATATAGCGATTCCAAAACAAAGATACCATACCTAAATTACTAGGGTATCGAACTTTGTTGCTTCAGCATCAAAATGTAAGTGCAATATGCGACTCTTGAGACGGCAAAATATTGGCTCTGGAAAATAAAATAAACGAAAAAATTTTGGTACAACCACAACTTTCTTTGTTATGAAAAAAGTGTCCATATACAAAAAACTTCGTATACACAATTTTTCGTTTGCACTCTTAGATCGACAGAATTTATTTGATTTATGACTCTCTGCATTAATGAATTAAAATGGCTTTCCACGTTCATTTGCGCCTTGCGACATTAATGTATTACTGTTGCATAGTTGCATACATTGTACATGTCAATGCAATGGCGTCCGGTAGCAAAGATTATTCCAGTCATTTCATGTGCACAAGAAGAACAAAGCCTTGTATTTGTCTACAATGAACCCTTTCTTTAAGTTAAACCCCTTCAGGCACTATAACATCAACATAGCGAGCGTCGAAAAAAACAAACAAGAAAAAAGAAAAAAAAAAACCAAACACCTCCATAAACCTAATTTTGACTGTCCTTGTTGACCTGAGATTATAAATTTATGTGGATTATCCCAATTTCATCCTACTTTTATGATCTTCTCCACAATGCATTGCGCCATTTTGATTTAAAATAAGTACACCTAATGTACTGGTATAAGGATCATATTATTGATCATGAACGAGACAGGGCACGACGATAGATCAATTAGAACGTTACTCGGTCTTTTTCGTCAAGCTGACACAAAAAAAAAAAAAAATCAGATGTAATATATGTACGTCACTATATGAAAATTACTTTGGGTCACATGACAAGAAAATGGCCAGCAATTTACACAATTGTTTTTCTGCAATATTCTGTGGAACTCAAAATTTTGGCGTCTACATGGTACAATTTGACCTCTGACCTCAACACATGAATAAGTGATTAAATGTTTTTACAACTGAACAATTTTAACAAAAACTGGCCAATTTTTCAAAACTCTTCTTCTGAACAACTACACATCTGTTAAAAAATCCTAGATGCATAGTAGTGTAGAGGAGGGAGGCATCTACCAAAATTGTAAATTTCATGATCCCCAGGGTAGAGATTCGAACTCCAGAGCGGGACCAAACTTGGTATACATAGTGTGTATGTGTAAAACATCTTTAATTGATACTAAATTGAGAAAGGCCACGCGAACCGATCTTTTTAACCTTGTTGATCATTGTATTTATTTGTAATTCCAATACTACTGTCTCCAGTCTTTATGTTATAATAAACAGAAATAATTAATATGATATGAAAAATGGATAATTCCTCTAGACGTATAAGCTAATGAATGTTGAAAAGCAATCATTGTCCATGTTAACATCGAGACCCTGGTCCTCGTCCTGTCGTTCCATTTTAACACTTCGATTACGAAGTGCAAAAATGGAGTGGCGGGGACGGGGACCAGGCTGATGAGAGTCGTAAATCCAATAAACAAAACTATCTAAACAAAACTTTATTAACCGAACTAAAATTTTCTCATGCAGAATATATTGTTTTTCGCCACACTCATCAATTTTTCAGTTATCTGGTGGCGTCCAGTTTTTATTGGTGGAGGAGAGAACCCTGATATAATGTACCTGGGAAGAGACTACCGACCTTTCGAAAGTAAACTGACAAACTCTCTCACATATATCGGCGAGAGCGAGAATCGAACCCGCGCCAACTAGAGGTGAGAAGCCTTGTGATTTTGAGCGCGATGTTCTAAGCAATTGGCCACGGAGGCCCTCATGTAGAATATATACCTAAAATATATTTGTGGGGAAAATAACGAACATGTGCAGGATTGTTTCCAAAAATATAGAGATTGTTTGTTTGTTTTACGTCCCGTTGAAATTTTCTTCAAAATTTAACACCTTCCACAACACCCCGATTTGAAGGTCAAATCCGAAAGACCTGTGATTCCATTTTAAAACAAAAAACAATCACAACAATCTCCCATATATCTAATTACTATTATTATTATCATTAATGTATTTCTTTTTTTTTTTTTTTTTTTTTTACTTTTTTTCAGTTTTTTATTTAAGGAACGGGTCGCGGTAGCGTTGATTTGAACATATTTTATTGCATATATACTATACAATATAATATACAATAGGTTTGAACACAAGTTCTAACAACTTACGAGGTTCTCACCTAAGATTAATTGATAACAATTGTCATAAAACATGTGCATTAACACAAAAATACCATGATTATACATGTACATATAGCATGAAACATATTACAATCATGAACACATGAAAGGAAATGATTTGTGAAATTTTCAGCAGCTTCTGTAACATTATTTGCGTCACACATAATATTTGACCAATTGTTTTCTTCCATCATTAAACTGAACTTATCAAAGTCGGCGTTTTTGCAATCCCAAACTTTACGTTCATGAGTACGATAAATTGTAATTCAAAGCCAGCGAAATGTATCTAGCTTTGTATTAAAGGTCCTCTGCACCCTTTGCTTGTCGTAAGAGACGACTAAATGGGGCGGTTCTTCGAGCATAGGCCTAAATTTTGCAGCCCTTCACCGGTGAAGGTGACTTTACATATGAGTGAAAGATTCTCGAGAGGGACGTTAAACAATATACAATCAATCAATCATAATCGGGAGGTCGTGAGTTCGAGCCACACTCAAACTTAAGGCGTAAACGTATGTAGTGATTGCTCCTACGCCAAACGCTTGGCATTTAGAAGTGAAAATCACGGGTCTTTTGGATATGACCATAAGAACGGAGGTCCCGTGTCGCCGCAGTTAAAAGAACCCTCACTGCTACGGCTATGAGCGCTAAGCATAAGTCTAGATTTGTGGTACTTCACTTACAACGGGTGACTTCTCATTATCAGTAAAGGTTATCAACGAGACCTAAAACAAACAAACAAACAAACAAACCAATGAACTGCCGCGACTGGTTCTAAATATAAAGCTCGAATTGACTGGTAACCCAAAATGGCTACGTCAACAAACGGATTCTTTTTAGGTCATCTATTGTCATTGGTCTTCGTTCGTCTTCATGCATCGTCCATTCACAATTTTATATTGTTAATTTCTTAAAAACTACAGGGCCAGTTGTTACCAGTTTTGGTGTGGAAAAAAGCTATTAAAAAAAAATAAAAATCTTCTCTATTCCGACAGACTTGGAAGAAATCCAAATGCATGGTTATGATGTCTATGAATCCCATTACGAAAAATTATAAAATTCACGGTCCTTTGGTCAGGGGTTCAGTCTCTAGGGTGGAGCCTATATGGCGATATAGTAAAGATATATTAGATTTAGAAAATAATCTCTTCTACTCTCAGACATGTGTGAGAAAAACTAAATGCATGGCTATGACGGTCATGAAGATTTATACCTCAATTGTGAAAATCATGGCACCTAGATTAGTGGTTTAGGTCTTTAGAGTGGGATCAATATGACTCTCTAGTGAAATGTATTAAATCTTAGAAAAATCTCTACTCTCAGACATGTGTGAGAATTACTAAATGCATAGTTATAATATCCATACAACTCTCTACCTGAATAGTGAAATTTATGACCTGTGATCAGGGATTCACGTCCTAGCTTGACCCAATATGGTCACATAGTGAGATGTCTTAAATCTTACGAAATCTTCTCTTCTCCCAGATATGTATGAGAAAAACCAAAAGTGAGTAACATGTACTTACATTATGAAATACAGAAATCTCCTTTTCGTGCATAATGATTATGACAATATCCATGGTCTTAATGGTCAGGTCAATTGAGACTTGGGGGGGGGGGGTGTGTCTAACTTTGCCATATTATAGTAAATAAGTGTTCTATTTTAGAAAACCTACTTTCATATCCTATGCATTGTAGGTTTCTAACACTATAAGCATGTTGTATGCTTTAATTTTAAGTGAAACTTTGAATAAAAGAATGGAGGTTTACACATTTTTATCTTGAAAGTATTTTACTTAAAACTTGTTAAATTATTTTCGTCTTCGTCTTTCACTCTTTCTTACATACACTATTGATTTTTAATGGATTATTTGGTATTTTGTTCTCGCCCTTTTGAGAATATACAATGAATTTTTTTTAAACAGCTAAAAATGCAAATATGAAACTCTCTGACAGGTATATGCATGGACTATGGTAATCAGGTTAACATTGAGGCCTGTCGGCCTCTTGTTTTTTGAAGTTGTGATATGCTTCATATATGTTTGAAGTTATGTCTGACACAAGTGTAGTGGGTAAAATCTTGGTAATTATGTAAACATTTGAGACGACGATGCAAGAATACAGCGAAAAGTTGCTTTTTAAATAGAAGGATATTATAAGGGGTGCGCTTGTAAGTCCTGGTATATCCTATTTTTTCACAGAGCTAGAATTCTGCGGCTGTGCAGATAGGGATAAAAAAAAAATCAAGATATCTCTACCTTGCTATCAAGTAGACATTTTTAATTTTTTGTATCGATATTCATTACTAGTACACTACACAGCCCCCCCCCCCCCCCCTTGGTTTTCCCCCAATTAAACATCTTGTTTTCATTGATATAGACTACGTCTGGGGCGCAAATGGAGAGGGATGTGTCTCTAAGCTTGGTAGAAAATAAATATATTTGTCTATTTTCAAGTACTTCCAGTTGTAATATATTAACCATTAGTCCCTAGTACAAGATGGACTCCTGAAAAAAAATTACATGAGTTGAAACTTATTTCCCTTGGATTCGTACACGTGTGTGTGTGTGTGTGTGTGTGTGTGTGTGTGTATTTGCGCTATAGGTAACATCATCAACATATTATCTCAAAGGTTTATAAGTCGATTACAAATATAAACATGTGTACACATGTAGTAGGGGAAAAATCACCCTCTATGGATAACATGCGTGTTCTCATAAATTAAAATTATGAGAGAAAATGTTTAACATTAGAATATGCAGTATGTTACAGAATTCGAAGTTGTTCCCATAGGTAAGAGAATGATATGCCTCGTGGGCAACCCTTGATTATATAGAATAAACAGCTTGAAATTCGTGAAACATACAAAGATTACATTTCATCAGAGAGAGAGAGAGAGAGAGTTTGTATCACCATTTTTTGTAACGTATACATTTCATAAAATCTTTACTTACCATTCCGTAGAATCCCAGAAACGACAGTTTAACAACAGTCACTCTCTTTAATTTTCGTAAAAATTAAGAATGCAAGAGTCGGACAGTAATGCGTACACAGCCAGCCCTCATTAATCAACCAAGCAGAACTTAAACAACATTAACGATTAATGAAACACCTGGCGCGAATACCTGTATTGTCATCGACTTTGTTGTTAAAAGAATCAACAAAATGATTTCTGATTGACTAATATAGTGTATAGACTATTATAGTACATAACTCTTAATTGCTAGTCCATTTGAATGGGTGTGGTCTAAATTTATTAACAGATAATTATATTGATTTCTTTGGAAAAAAACCCCTTCTACTTTCATGCATTGAATAAACCTTACAATGAACTTCGACTGGAAATCAATGCAATCTGTATATTTTCCTGGATAAATAAATATTACCATTGGCACATTCCTCTCATTAATGTAATGGATTCGTTATTCGACGATTTAACTTAATCACCGTGCATTGTACTATATATGTGTGTGCATACATTCAACAATGAACGATAGACTTGTAAATAATATCAACTATATTCGATATGCTGACCAAAGCTTGAGCCTGTAGGACACCAGAACCCAGTTGGAGGGAATTTCTGCAGATAATATGCAGGTGGAGTTTGAAAACTTTAAAAATGTTTTATTGTTGGAAATCACCGAATTGATGTACGAAGCAGGAATCACTGCATTAAAAAATAGAACATTTAAATTGAAAATGTTTGGCCTACATCAAGACGTCATATCGTTATTTATCGCTACATTTGTAAAGTTTTTGAAAGTAAAAAGATAGCTTATGAAGAATGTCACATCAAAATTATTCGACTTGCATTTATTTTCGTATTTTTACTTATCCACATTTCCCGTGATGAGCCCCATAATGTTTTATTTTTAGTCATTTGTAAATACCCTTACTGAACCTCAGTTCACTGGACCTTAAACCCGCCAGTCCGTGCAGTATCAGTTTGGATTCTGCAGTCCAGAGGGAAGGACGCAATTATACTTCCCTTAGTCTTTGTGACAGTGTAAATCATCCAGCTATGCCATGATCGTTATTCCATGTATACTTGCTGACTCTAGGGTGAACCTGGTCCAGCTTTTCTGAAGTGAGGTTTATTATTTCATAGTTTTACCTTAATTTCATTCATTAGTTCTAAAACACCCAGTCGTAGTATTCGCATCGTTTTTTATGTTTATTTGTTATGTTGAATTTAAATGTTTGTTTTGAAACACGTGTTTGAATCTTTTATAAAGTATGGCGTCCTATTTTGATCATAACCGGTTGTCCTATGAGTAGTAATATGCAACATTGTATTTTCGTATACATGTAGAAGTATTTTGTGAGTATTAAAGCTAAGTGCGTTAAAGGTAGTCCTCAAGACTATATTAGTAATTTGTGTATAAAGTGTATGTGCTTTAAAGTGTGTCAATCATGACCGTGTAATATACAAGGTAAAATGTGCAAGTAAAGTATGGTGTGTATTTGTGTAAAGCCACTGCTGCTTACGTCATGTACTTAACATTGTGCATGTTGATTCAGGTCCCTTTATGGCCAGGATGCACAATCTGTGTGGAATCATAGGTCAAGGTCATCAGCGCATGTGCCATTGGAGGACATTACTACTGAAACTATAGAAGTGTGAACCAGTGTAAGACATTGCCAGGCTGGCGCCTCGTGTTGACTGGACATTAGGACAACGAAGAAAGGAGGACCATTTATATTTGTATCGATTCAAACTATTGTATTAAATGTGTAAAAACAGTATAAAATTCTTCACAAAGTCTTTGTATTCAAATAATTTTTTCCAAAAACAGTATTCCGCTCGAAAATCTGTGACAAAGAGGAATTTAGGCGAAGATTGTTAAATTCAACTTTCATTCTGCTTTGAACCGGTCGCGGTATCTCAGTGGTTAGAGCGTTCGTTTCGTTATCGTAAGGTCGTGAGTTCGAGCCCCGCTCAAAAAACCTAAGACTAAAAATGGGTAGTCATTACTTCATCGGCAAACACTCGGCATTTTTAAGTTTCGGATATGAACTTGAAAACGGAGGTCCTGTGTCACGAAAGGCGTTGGTGCGTTAAAAAGCCCTCATTGCTACGACCCTGAGCGCTAAGCATAGGTCTAAATTTGTACTTCACCTACAGCTGGTGACGTCTCAATATGAGTGAAAAATTCTTGACAGGACTTGAAACAATTCTGCTTTAAGGACATACGCGACATTTCTCAATAATATATAATTTTCTGTGAAATTCCACGTACAATGCACTTGGATTCTATCTTATTTCTACAGAAAAAATTTGAGTATGTTACCATGTCTGTTTTAAGAGTTGGCATATTTTGATAGTTCCTGGTTGTTGCAAGTAAAAATATAAATTCAGCTGTACTGTATCAATGTGTATTACCTTCGTAAAGGAGAGGGAAATCTCTGGGTCAATGGGGTATCGAACCCGGGGCGCTTACATTACATGTTGGGTAATCTAACCACTGAGCTACCCAGGCTGATGTAAAACATTCGGTAATATTGCCACGTTACAAAATTGAAAACCTATCATACGAGAAATCTTCATATCAAGATGAAAAAATAATTTTAGAGAAAATGTCAGAAACGTTGCGTATATCCTTAATGTACATGAACATTTTAGCTGCTTATATTTTGCATGTAGCGTTCTCTGGGTTTTATGGGTTGGAGGCGTCTCAATATGGAAAGACAGCGGTTTATAAGTATTGATGGAAAGGGGTCAATATTCTTTCGGACAAACACTTCAAGGAATACCATTCAACGAGTAACTATTTTCATGTAAAAGATTAGGGATAAAGCATGTCCTGTTAAGCATACAGTAGCAGGGACACCTTCAGTTCAGCCAGGGCTTGACCTTATTTTTGGCTTCAATTGGCCATGTGGTGGGATATTATGGTGAACTCGTTACCATTTTCATGCAATTTTGCATAAAGCTACAGGTTTGTTTGGATTGCAGAGTAGTAACTGTGAAATAAAGAACTGGTGCAGCTGCAAGATCATAAATGTAGACTTGACTCTTTCAAAGAACGGGTTTTACAGGGTTACAAATCTTACATTTGCCGTTTAACATTTTTAACAGCTAAGCGATGCCATTGACATTCCCCAAGCTGTTTCAAATATTTTTTATAATTGTTTATTTTTCAGTATTTTACAATATGCATATACATAAGACATTACACTAATACAATTATACACACATTCCTACATACATACAATCAACCGTACAGAAATTTTAATTGCATGTAAATAATATAGCACAGAACATTGTTTTTGTCAAAATCAGCAAATTATTGAAACCAAAAGTAATCATATTATATACAGATCTAGAGCTTTGGTTTTCCATCATTAATTATTATACACAAGATCATATGTCACCCATTTACTAAGTATTTTTGATTCACATTGAAATACATTTTCACAATATTTTTCCATTTCTCTATAGTACTTGATTAAATTGACTGCTTCAGAAAACTTTGGCTTAAGGCCTTGTGATCTTGAGTAATATATGTACTTTTTTGCAACCAGTAAAAGAAAGTTTTCAAGACAGTTTCCATCTGTGTTACCGAGTAAGACAATTCTTCTTGAAATTTTATAATCATTTTCAATTGCATTAAACCATTTCATAAATTCATTCCAAAACAAATGAACATGGATACAATCGTCGAATAAGTGAATTATAGTTTTGTTTCAGAGTTACAAAATGTACACATTTTATTATCTGAAATCTTGATTTTATGGAGAAAGGAGTTTGTAGCATTGTAGTTCATAACTATTCTGTATTGAAAGTAAATTATTTTTGTATCTTTTGGTCATAATGCTGCATTCACAAAATAAAATTCCCAATCTTTTCCTGAAATTGGCTCACCTAGTAAAATGTCCCACTTATCCTTCTTTGATGTTGGGGCTATAAACTCCTTTCTTATTAAAATTTTATATAAAAAATTTATATTACATGTTGACATCATTGTTTGCAATACACACACTTTCACATTTGCACCATTTTCTTGAATTCTGTATGTATCATCTTTCAATGCAATGATATCTCTTGACCTTTGAAGGTATATCTGATATCACATGAAAATAGTCTAAAAAATGATTAGTACCAAATGTTGCTTTTATTTCATTAAAACATTTAATTTTTCCATTTTCAGACACCAGGTCCTCTAAGTCTTTAACACCATTGTCAACCCATTTGGTATAAAATGCCCACTTTTTCACACTGCAGAAATATCTATTGTCCAAGCAATAATAATTTGATACCTGTTCAGGGCTTTTCTTAACTTTAACTAATGCTGTAAAAATATCTCTCCAAAAGTCATTCTTGATAGTAAAGACAAATTCTTGAAGTTTTTCTTTTGATAAGTAGAAAATGAATTCTATATTTTTAAGATTAAAAATGATTGATTGATTGATTGATTATTTATTGCTTTCCGCCACACTCAACAATTTTTCAGTTATCTGATGGCGTCCAGTTTTTGTTGGTGGAGGAGAGAACCCAGATACAATGTACCTGGGAAAAGACCACCGACCTTCCGCAAGAAAACTGGCAAACTTGCTCACATAACGCCGCGGCCGAGATTCGAACACGCGCCGACAGATAAATAAATAAATAATCAATCAATCAATCAATATCACCTGAAACCATATACTCATTTATAGTTTCAACTATACACTCTCTTACTCTGTCTGTAAATTCATTTTCATACAATAACTGAGAATTAAACTTCCAGTATCCTCTACCTCTATTGCTTTCATTGGTATAATTGCTGAATGATCAGTTCTATATCCAGGAATTATTCTAGTATCCAGTACTTTACTGAATATATATTCTGAAATAAGGAAATAATCAATTCTACTTTGAATAATAGGATTTGACCTTTCTCCATGTAAACTGTCTTGCTTCTTCATTCCAAATTCTCCAGGAATCAACAACCTCTTACTCTACCTTAATATTTGATATTTTCATATGTACTTTAGCATTGTTGAGATTTTTAACATTGAATGTGTCCTTTTCTTTATTCTGAACAACATTCCAGCCACCACACATAACAATTGCCGCCCGCGTGGCGCAGTGGTTAGAGCGTCGGGCTCAAAGATCTGATGATCCTTGAGTCGGGGGTTCGAATCCCACTGTGGGACGTGGGTGCCGGTCTTTCGGATGAGACCGTATAAACCGAGGTCCCGTGTCGTAGTAGGTGTGGCACGTAAAAGATCCCTCCCTGCTCAAAGGCCCTGAGTGCCGAGCATAGGCCTAAATTTGCAGCCCTGTCACCGGTAATGGTGACAGCCGCCGGATAGCTGAAAAATTGCTCAGGCGGCTATAAACAAACAAACGCATAACAATTGACATATTTTCGAGATTGACAACTTCAGTCTGTATTTTCCGAAAAACTTCTGGAGCATCTGTATTCGATCCATATAGGTTGACTAAAGTCAATCTTACCTTATTTGCAGTAATATCTTATAAAATATATCTACCCATGGGATCTTTTTGTATAGAGTGAATTTCAAATTCAAAATTATTTTTGAACAGTATTGCAACTCCAGCAGAGCTACTCGTATAACTACTGAAAACAGATTTAAACCCCAATTTAGACCCCCCATAACTTTTCAATTTCCTGTGTACTATGAGTTTCTTGAAAGCAAATAATAGACACATTTTTGTTTCTAACCCAATTAAAAAATCTCTCCGTTTCTGATTGCTTGATGAAAAAACCCTAACATTCACATTCAATATATTTAAGCTTTTTGTCTTTGACATATGAAAACATTTTCTTTAATCAGTAAGCTGTCGGTGCTATAAATCTTATGTATATTCATGAGATGTTGACATAAAGATACACACGCGTACACAAGCAGACAAAAACTCTCTCTTACACACACACTATGAGATTGACATGTTATATTCACATATATATTGCTAGGCATACCTTAAAGGCCTACAGGCAAATGTCACACTTGTTTCTAGCTACTCCTGTCTGATCTGATCATTTCATTCGGAGATCACTTTTTCACTAATGATTTTTTTGGTCAATGTCATCAGTGACATCTAATTTATGGCGTTTCCCACTTTTGTCTATGGCGATTATGTACCCATTAAAGTACCATGCACTATCTATCACATGTGCTTTTTCTTCTGCTCGTAGCTTTTTCATTAATTGCGCATTCATACTGGTGATGTGGTCGACCATGGTAAAACTGCTCTTGAACTTTTCCCTCTTTGTGATGACTGCTTTCCTGGTCTCACTAGTAAGAAACTTTACTATCACTGGTCTGGGATGGTTTCTATTGCTGGATGGTATCCTATGTATTGCCAGGATGTCTCTTGGATCTACCGCTACGCCACTTTTTTCCTTCACCACAGTGCAGAATTCCTCTTTTAAGTTCTGACCTTGGTGTTCTCGCCAATTAAGAATCTTTATGCTGTTTTTTTGTGAATACTGCTGGTTAACATTTCCCATGCTGATGGCTGTATTCGCAAGTCTGGTGGTCTCTTTAATCTGGTTGTCCAAGTTTTTTAGCCAAGTTTTCAGTTTTCCAATGTTATCCATGTTGGTCTCATGGCTGTTTCAAGTATACCCATTGTATGGGCTCATTCATTGTGAAATATTATGACTTGAACGTTTGATGGCAAGGTCTGAGACTTCTGAATCGTCATACCACATATCTACATCATTTCTACTATGCTCATGTCATCAATTCATTGTGGGAAAAACGGTTGAAGGGTTCGTCGGGTCCCTCTGTCTCGGTGACTGATTGAAGTCTCAGGCCCATCCTTCTCAAAATTTCATAACTTAATAAATGCTATATTGCTTAGGTCAAAAATTCTGCCCCGCAGAATTTCAGATACTTTTAAGACAGAAGCAATGGAGTGAATAATAAAGAGGTTTTATTAATGGAACCACCGCATGTCTTAAGATAGGCAATGGGTGTATAAAATACCCGTATTCGACAGGTAGTATAGTATGAAGCAGAATTGATTTAAAAGCTTCTACACGAGAAGAAAAAATCTCTTGCTATAGCCTTCAATTAGACATTTAGATAAATCAACGTTTTATCTATTAGCAATGATCATTTTCATTCATATGTCGATTCGATATATTCTAGTGAACCTGAAATAAAAGCCACCACCGAATCTTCCACATCTGGTTCGTACTTAGATATTTTATTCAACATAGACCCTGGCGGCAGACTAACAAACTCAACTTTATGACAAACGTGATGATTTCAATTTCTCCACCGTCAGTTTCCCTTATCAATGTGGCAATGTGCATAAGGTCTTTATATCTCCCAGCTGATTCGATACGCAAGAGTTTATATATGCAAATGACCAGTTTTTAAATCGAGACAGGCTACAGTCTCGTCTAAAGTCATTTTGCAAATTTTATGGTCGTTATAACGATCTAGTTTGCCAATACAACCTTCCATTAGGTCAAATGCTGGCTGCTTGTTAGACCGTTCTTGGTACACTGATTCTGACTGCGGATTACTCCGTTTACCTGATCAAGATATAGGGCTCACGGCGAGTGCTTACTCCTCCTAGGCACCTGATCCCACCTCTTACGTCCAAGGGTCCGTGTTTGCCCATCTCTGATTTATATTTTCTATAGGAATTACGAGATTGAATACTGTTTGTTTTCTTGACCTTTTCATAGGCATGGTTTTAGACAGTCACAGGTTTCATTTGAAATCTGTGTAATTCTGTGTTCCTCTTTAGTGTACAAGGGGGATTTGGGTATTTCATTGAAGTATTAGGATCGATCTATGGCGGGTATAGGGTTTTAGTACAAATTCTTCCTTCTTTGTTGGTCACGGAGCCAAATGAATGGGGCTTCCCCCAAGTTTTTGTAGGATGACTTGAAACTGGTGATTCGAAGTCATCCATGCCATTCAGACAGACTGCTGTTCATACATACTACTAATATGCTATGTTTAAGGTTTTTATAAAGTTCAATTTAAACAATATTTATTTGCCAAATACTCCGTAACACAAAGAGCCTATGTTAGCTTTCTCCCGGGGTTTTGCGTTCAATTATGAACAATTAAAGCCCTGTAATAGTTTTTTTTTTAAAATTTACTTTTTTTAAATATTACTTTAAAATACCCGACATATAATTACATCAAATACATGAATGTGGTTGAAAAATTTATATACTATGGTTAGAAGATTTATTATATACTATAATTTATCATATTTCTATTGAGTAACGTGAAAATTTGTCAATAAATTAAACTGAAGTATGAATATAAGAGGGGATGGTCATGCAAGAGATTTAGACACTATGTACAATCAAGAATTCACTGCCCTTTTTAAATATCATCCTTCCCTCTCAGCTGGACCTTTTCCTGGACCATGTAGATTTTCAGATGAAGTTTTTCAGGAATTACCAACGTGTCTTAGTTTCGTATTTGCACCCATCTATCTATATGGTGACGTGTTCATGGTGCCACCTACATGTTGCATATCAAATTTCTCATTAAGCACTCAGCTGCACTTGACATGTATCCTAGATTTATTTTACTCATTTTTACACATGTATTATCACTTCAAACATGGGATATTTCCATTTTTAAAGAAAATTGGCGGGATAGTGTGAAACTATCTCCAGCCACCTTGATACAGCCACCTTGATACAGCCACCTTGATATCGCCCTCCGAGAGTAATAGGTTTACATAGGTTTAATATTAATTAATATATTGTGAAAGTTTTGTTTAAAGCAGATTTTTTTTTTCAATTTAAAAGTTCATAATGGAAACAATTAAACAGTCTCTTTTAAAGATATTTTCTATTAAGCAGTATTTTAAGTAGACTTTATTATCATGTAGTCTAAACCCTCTGTATACTACACACACTATATCCGGTATTCATTCAAATATAGTGTACGATATTTAAGAAGGAGGACATATGAACTATATACTTTCTCCATTGTTGGAAAACCAGATGTACACGTATGTACAAGTGACGCAGAGAAGAAAACTCATGGAAGTAGCGGTGATGAAATTATCAGGCGTCTGTTGGATAATTTCACTACAGATCTCGGATTCTACACAAACAAAACTATGCCCTCAAAAAGAGTAAGTAAATTAGACCAAAATGGTTTCCTTATTTTCGGTTTGCATGGAGACGTTCGTATTGTGTAACTTTCATTTTCAAATTCTAGTGATGCAAGTAGATGTTGTTCTGGGGAAAGAATGGTAAACAAAACATGTGAAAGTGAGTTGTTATTATCTATGCCCCCGTAATCGAACATTCGAGGGTATATATTTTTTGGTCTGTCCGTCTGTCTCTCTGCCTATCTGTCTGTGGCAAAAAACTTTCTGGTCATATCTTTTACACCGTAAGAGGTAAAGCTTTCATATTTGATATGTGTATTCCTTGTGACAAGACCATTCCATTGACACCAAGATCTTTGACCTGGTGACCTTAAATTGACCTACTATTAGAAAATGTGAATATAAGCCATATCTTTCAAATCGTAGGAGGTACTGCTTTTATATTTAGCATGTGCATTTCTTATGAAAAGAACTTGTGACCTTCACTTAGACCTTTTACCTAGTTTTTGGAAATTTTGGAAAAACCCTTTAACCTTGGTCATGTCTTTTACATCATAAGAGGTAGATATTTCATATTTGGTATGCGTATTCCTTGTGGCGATACCCTTTCATGGACACCACTATTTCACCTGTTGACCTTTACAAACCTCACAGTTCCATTTTGGTGTAGTCCAGGGGCATCAGTGTTTCACAAATACATCTTGTTTACTCATAGTTTTCAACTCTCAATACAATAAACAAAATATTTTAAATCAAAATATACAGCTTATGCATATGTTCATGTGCTTTATGGTTACATATCCGCATTGTTGCAACGTAATTTATGAGAATATACATACAAAAACTCTCTTGTGAGAATGTTCCTCGATCAATTTTGTGAAAGAAAAAACACGTATCAGGTTATTTTAATTATGCTTTTTATTTGTGGGCGATTCATACATGGATATACTTCTCATTTAATACATTAGATATTAATTTTTATAAAGAGTGTGTTGGTTTCTTTGGTGAAAATTGCAAATTTCCATGTCCATCCAATTTCTATGGAACACAGTGCACTTCTCAGTGCAATTGTACAGAAGACGAAGAGTGCAATTCTTTTGTTGGATGTCTTCCAGATCTGGTCACGCAAGGTATTTTACTTCATTATACAATCCTTCTGAGAAGAAGAATTTGGTAAAAAAAAAAAAAAGAATTATTTGAGATAAATGTATGTCAACTGTAGTTCTGTAGTTATTTTTCACATAAAGAATTTTATAAATTGTTTTTCATGAAGGTAGACTCTAACACATAAATTCAGGTAATATTTCAGAACGTGTAAAAATGAAGAGTAAACATAAACATGCAATGGAAATGAATGTGACCTCTGACTAAAATTTGTTATAGAAAATTATAACCATATATAGCTTTTATTAAATAGGTGGCAATCAAAGCAGCCCTGAGCGAAAACTTCCGGGAAGCCGGAAGTGTGGAAATCTACTAATGACGGTGTTCGCGATTGGTGGATTAAATATTTTACTCCTGACATTTGGTGGGATAGCAATTTGCATAAAGTGGTATGTTCCACAAATTTACATCTCAGCAATCGTGTGAATAAGCATAAATAGCACACTTTATGAAATATTAAAAATGCGAAAATGAAAGCATGTATAAACTATTTAACGTGTTCAATTTATATTAATAAGAGGGTCCTGGGGTGTAAAAAATACAATATTTAAGGATAATTTTTCTATTTATATATTGTACTTACATAACCTTAATGACTTTTATCTATGTAATGGTGAACACAGAAGATAAATTAGTTACATAGTTAATATATCTAATTTAGTATAAGAGGCATTGCATTGTACATTGTACATGAATTCACAACCAAATTATTGTTTAGCGAAGGAGCAATCAATACCTATTTTTACGACCAGATAGAAAATAAGAATTACTTTAATCTACATGTATAACAGCACAACAGTCTATGACAAAAGTTGGTGAGACTTCTAGGAGGCAATCATGGGTGTTAATGTGTTTTAAATTTTTTTCGTAGGCATTCCTCTTAGTTCTATGATGTTCGTGGGCAAATCTCAATGTCAAGAAAAATCTGTCTGGCAAAGCTGATGACTTCCCACGACCATGACACATTTCGCACGATTTAATTTCAATTCCCGTAAAAATATTAAGAGGGTCTATTATGTACGATAGTGCTGTAAATATCCTATATTAACCTCACAACAAAGGATTAAATAATTTACATATTAGTATATGAATGTTACATATGTACTAGACACCTTTCATAAACACAAAATACAAAGTCACTTCTATTGTAGATATACTAAATCCGTAGTCCCGGCAAATAATAAACCGTAGGTTGACAACAGGTTAAATCCAAACTATGTAATACGAGAGCTGAATGATATGTTGTGAGCCTAATATGTAAGGGTTTGAATGTTGGCGGATATATTGCATTATTCTTCAACACAATCCCCTACAGTATCTATACACTTTCGCCATCGATATTTAAGGGCCTCAATGCTACTTTCAAAGAAGTCCTTTTCTTGACCGTTCAGAAAACCCCCACTACAAGTATGACGTCATCAACTGACTGAAAGTGGGCCCCGGAAATGGTCATTTTCAGTTTTGGAAATAGGTGAAAGTCTGATGGAGAGAGATCAGGCGAATAAGGCGGATGCTCCATCAGTTTAAAATCACAATCGTTAATGACAGCCATGGCAATGATACACTTGTGAACAGAAACATTGTCCTGGTGGAACAACACACCTTTACCGAGGTCCCATGTCACAGCAGGTGTGGCACGAAAAAAATCCCTCCCTACTCAAAGGTCGTAAATGCCGAGCATAGGCCTAAAATTTGCAGCCCTTCACCGACAATGGTTACGTCTCCATATGGGTGAAAGATTCTCGAGCGGGACATTAAATAATATATAATCAATCAATCAATCTTGTGAAATGCCAACTGTACTGGCTATATATCTTTCTGTAACTCGCCTGTCAGTCACAACAAAATCATGGACTTCAATAACCATTTCTGGGGTTGCAACAGTGACAGACCGTCCAGGACGGGGGTCCTCCTCAAGGCTCTGCCTGCCATATTTAAATTCCGCCACCCTCATTTTTACTGTAGCATATGAAGGGGCATCTTTCCCTAGTGTTGCTACCATATCAGTATGGATATCCTTAGGTTCTAAACCTTTCTTATGCAAATATTGGATCACTGCTCTTTCACCGACTTTGTCCATTTTGCAAAGGTCACTTGCCTTGTTTACTTTAGAGTGCTACCTCGTCGATATTAACTGGCCAAATAACACCAGTCTTCTTTTACACTGCCTTAAATAGTCAAGGAATAGTTGAACTGAAAAAGGACATCGATGCTTACCTACTTCAATAGAAGACTGACAACATATCAATCAGCCCTCGTATAATGTGAAGTCACTTTCTTTTATTTTCAAATCAAAGACTGCAAATCTGTAGCTCTGATAAAATATTGGGTAAAATCCTCCCCGTATCTGCCTCAATGTATTATCAGAGAGCTACAGTTCTGCAGATAGCAAATCTGGTGATGTCTTTTAAATATCCATCTACAACAAAAATAATCTTATTGTAGAGTGATGTCAACTGAATACTTGCTCATTACTTTCACTACATGTCAGAATAAAATTGTGTTATATACAAAATATAATACAATGTCATGTTGAAGTAATTAAATGAATTGAACAATAGTTACAGGAGCTCACCACAGCGTGTACACAGAGAAGAAATGAATAGTGATCCCGGTAGTATGGGAACAAGCGAATCTCTTGTAGAGCAGAATGTTATATGTAGCCACAATTCAAATTCCATTCTTAGAACTAGAAAGAACGGTGCCATAGATCAGGGAAACATAGATTTGATCGACAATGAAATAGCACCTTCTCCGTATTATGATACAACTATTTCAGCCAGCAGGATGCAGATACCATATTAATGCCAAGAATAATCTAAGCAACTAACAATATATATAATTTAAGATAATTTGTGGATCACTCCTATTTCCTAACAAAGGGAGATTAAAAAAGGAAGCCCCTTGCTTCATTTTCGAAATATTTACCGGTCGCGGTAGCTCAGTGGTTAGGGCGTTCGCTTCGTAACCGGAAGGTCGTGAGTTCGAGCCCAGCTCGTGTCATGGCCGCGTCAAACCTAAGACGTAAACATAGATAGTGATTGCTCCTTCGCCAAACGCTCGGCAATTAGAAGCGAGAATCACAGGTCTTTCGGATATGACCATAAAAACGGAGATCCCGTGTCACTGCAGGCGTTGGCACGTTAAAGAACCCTCACTGCTACGGCCCTGAGCGCTAAGCATAGGTCTAAATTTGTGGTACTTCACCTACAGCTGGTGGCGTCTCAATATGAGCGAAAAATTCTCGACGGGACGTAAAAGAAATATAAATCTTCTTATTTTTTATGTGCGATCGCTAATGATGCTTTCCGTTTTACCGTGTATATGTGGATACAAAATGGATACCCTGAAGAAATTCGCCAAGGCATAAATAAATATTTAGAGTCGTCTCCTTTCAACAGAAAATTTGATATCAGGAAACATTCTTCGTTTACTGACAGTAACACATCGTCACTGTTCACATGTTTCAAGGCCGTTTTAATCTGGAGGCAAAAGAATATGGAAGGGAGAAGTGGTTCAACACCCTTTTAATACCGGACACTGACTTGAATGCCTTGTATACCAATATGCACCTTGCCATTGTTACCACTGATTCTTTTTTTAACTGTTTGTATTCACAGATACTGTTGAAATATTGTTTTTTATTGAGAGAAATTACTAGCATTTACGAACATGTACAGTTGAATCGTATAATGTTTTTTTCTTATGTTTCTTTTTTTTTTTTTACTAGTCGTGTTACATTCGATATCTTGATAATCAGTTCTTGTACATATGTCAACTTTGTATCATATAAATAGTCGTGGAGAAAATAGATCACTTGTTATCTATGTTTGTAATTGACTGTCTACGGATGTTGTACTGACTAGTTTCAGCTAATGTTTAATATTGGTTTTTATTATATGATTGAATAATTCCGAGCCTTCTCACTGACCAAGATTTAACAAGCTGCAAAAAATAATATACAGTTATTGACTGGGTCCGAGGAAAACAGACGTTTTGTTTGTCTCAAGAACGGATATGTTGTCCGAAGCTGTTCGAGGGTCAAACAAAATAACCATTGTCTGAGGATACAATTTTTAACTGTTATATACCTTATAATTAATTATTTATAAATAATTAGAATATTGTGTATGCTTTCTTTAATTAGTAGATGTGTTAATAAATGTTCGCAATCACACTTGTCTTGTTAAAAGTTCGTTAACACACCATGTGCATCTAATAAAAACAACCTAAAATTGAAGGTATATAACAGTTATAAACTGTATCCTCAGACAATAGTTATTTTGTTAAATAATATACAATCAATCAGCAGCTATTACTTTGTAACAATCGAAGTTAAAACTTAATTGTATATTTACGATATCGATAAAACGTGATTACTAAATTTTAACTACATGAAAGAAACAGGCTACGACAATTATAAATCAACAGCTGCAAGTCTTTCTTTTTTGTTTCTTGTTCTGTTGGTTTTGCGGTCTCATCCGAATGACCGCCCCATTTAGTAGCTCTTAGGACAAGAAAGGGGTACTGAGGACCTATTCTAATCCAGCTCCCCACGGGATTGCTTGTGGAAATTTCATCACATAACTCACACATGTCGTCATCAGCATTACATTTATACTCGCCATCACTTCCACTCTTATCTTCAGCAACGTTTTCGAGTTCCGCTCGTGCCAAACTTGAGACGTAAACATTGGTAGTGATTCGCCAAACGCTCGGCATTTAGAAGTGAGAATCACAGATCTTTTGGATATGACATTAAAGACCAAATGTCAATTAATACACACACTGAGGCAGCCTTTGTTAAATTCTTTTTCAGTTCATTTCTAATTTCATTGGAATTTTCTTGATTTGAACATATTTTTATTGTATATAATATATACAAAGGATCGGAAACAAGTTCTAAAAGCTTACTAGTTCCTCTCCTTGAAATATAATAACATGCACAATTGTCACTGAATATTAGTACACAAATATGTTATATGTAAGAAATTATTAATGAAAAGGCCACGATAACTAACAGTATTCAATCTTGTAATTCCTATAGAAAATACAGATCAGAGAGATGGGTAAAAACGGACCACTGGTCATACCAGAGGTGGGATCAGTAGTTTAGGAGGAGTAAGCATCCCCTGTCGACTGGTCACACCCGCCGTGAGCCCTATATTCCGATCAGGTAAACGGAGCAACCCGTAGTTAGAATCAGTGTGACAAGAACGGCCTAATAATTGGTATGAAACACACCAGACAGCATTTGACTTAATGGTATGTTGTACTAGCAAACAAAAAATCGTTATAATGACCATAAAATTTACGAAATGCTGACTTTAGAGCGACTGTACAAATTAATATACAGACAATACATACATACATATATATATTTATATATATATATAGAGAGAGAGAGATTCCATGTAGGTATATCCTATAGACAGGTTATGTGTGCATCATTTGAATCTTTTTGGTTTCTTGGTTTTTTGAACAGAATAAAAAATACAACTATTTAGTTCAGTAGATAAGACATTAATGACCCCAAAGTAGAAGATGTGTATCAACAATAACTAAATTATCTGTTCTCAACAATCTATCCATTAATTTATATCTAGCATTAGAGTATTTCTTACAAGTAAAGAAAAAGTGAAATGCGTCTTCACGTATACCACAGGAACATAATGGAGAATCAACAATATTGCGTCTATATAATAATATATAAGGATTACAGATTTAGAAACTCTACTCGTCATGTTTATTGTTAAAATTGTCCATTTTAAATTGTGTAACCTTAACGCTGGTATATCATAACAGTTCCAAAATAACAATGTCTATTTTATAACCAGAGTATATCAAGGTTTACTGTTATACTAGAACAGTACCAAAATAACATTGTCTATTTTATAACTAGAGTTTATCAAGGTTTACTGTTATACTAGAACAGTACCAAAATAACATTGTGTATTTAGAGTTTGTCGAGGTTTACAGTGATACTAGAACAGTAACAAAGTAATAACGTCTCTTTCGAGTTTATCGAGGTTTACTGTTATACTAGAACAGTACCAAAATAACAATGTGTATTTAGGGTTTATCGAGGTTGACGGTGGTACTAGCTATAGAACAGTATCAAAACAACAATGTCTATTTAGAAATACCATTATAGTAGGAAATATCACTAATGGATTTCAAGAGGAATAATAAATCCTGGACGGTTGTGAGTTTTAAAAAACGGTGTAAACAGGAAACTGCAACATGTTCACTAATCATATTTTACAAACCTCTTAAACTGAATGATTTTAGGAAAGAGGAAGGATTAAGTTCTTATTACTTACATACAGGAAATCAAAAATAACATCAGTTGTGATTTCCTCGAACATAAGATCGCTGATTGAGTGAACAAATGTTTTAAAATAGACTTAAATCCTCTTGTCTTCTCGAAAGATGAAAAAAAAAAAGACATCAAAAGCAAACTATTACTGCATCCTAACTCTGGTTTACAAACAGCTTCTCCATCCCATATTTGTGTAATAAAATTCCATTATCATCGGAATGTGGTGATTATGTCTCTCAATTGATTCAACACATGAGAGACTGTTCTGCGAATGGTCAATTTTAATTAAGGCAGGCTACTATAAAAGAAGTTGATGTTACAGGGGATTCAACAGTCTCATTTAAAGTCAGCATTTCGCATCGCAAAGTCGATGGAGGTTACAATGAACGACAGATTTTATTTGCTAATACAACCTGTCATAAGGTCGAACGCTGTCTAACGTGCTTTATACCTATTGTTACCCCGTCTACCTGATCAAAATATAGGAATCGCGGAGGATGTGATTGTTCAACAGGGGATACTTACTCCTTCTAGGCGCCTGATCCCACGTATGGTGTTTCCAGGGGTGCGTTTTTGCCCTGTTACTAATTCTATGTTCTTTATGGGATTTATCAGATTGATCACTGTTTGTTATCTCCACGTTTTCATGAAATTAAATTGTTTACGTTGCATAAGTTATTATATAACTCCATTAAATTATATTTTTTGTTTGTGAATTGTTCGCTCTGTTGTTTTAAAGATAGATTTGACGTAGTCCTATCAATATCAGAGGGAATCCTTGATCCCTTTAATGTCAGATTGGACATGCAAGATAGTTGCTTTCAGAGGTTGAAGGGTTTTTCCACTTTCAATGCACCAACTGTCTGACTGATAACCTGATGGTTATGAATAACAAATATCCCTTCTAGTTTTCTCTTCAAACGTCTGGGCTTCTGCTTTGCATATTCTTGTAGCTAACAAACATCACGGGCAGTGTTCGAAATTAGCATCGGTGGGTCGGCCCAGCGCCGATGTACACATCAAAGGACTCGCTAACAGTGTGAATATTTGGGTCCTTCACATAATTTGGGGGGGGGGGGGGGGGCTCCGTGGCCAAGTGGTTAGAGCATCGGGCTCAAAATCACAAAGCCTCTCACCTCTGTCGGCGCGTGTTCGAATCTCGGCCGCGGCGTTATGTGAGCAAGTTTGCCAGTTTCCTTGCGGAAGGTCAGTGGTCTCTTCCCAGAATTGTATATAGGTTCTCTCCTCCACCAACAAAAAATGGACGCCACCAGATAACTGAAAAATTGTTGAGTTGGCGGAAAGCAATACATAATCAAACAATCATAATTTTGGGCAGACGCGGTTGCCGGGGAAAAAAAACTTTACAACCTGCATTGTTTTACGCATTTCGATTACCTTGTTTATATCTATCCAGCATTTTGATTGAATTTGTTGAAATAAATGAACCAATGAACGTCTTTAAAAGATATTACTGTGAAGGGTGTCTGTTACAACTCATAAGCATTCACAGTATGAAGCAGTTAAACATTATAAGTAACATAGCACATGTACAGTTTTAAATGATCATGTGTATTTCAAATATTAATTATATTTTAATTTAAAATGCCGTTTAGAGACGTATGAAAAATACGACTGATTATATCATGACACACTAACTAGTTTTACCAATATCGTACGTAATATCTTTTATCCGGGTTGTTAGAATAGATCCTCAGTACCCCTTGCTTGTCGTAAGAGATGACTAAATGGGGCGGTCCTTCGGATGTGACCGCAAAAACCGAGGTCCTGTGTCACAGCAGGTGTGGCAGGTTAAAAATCCCTCCCTGCTCAAAGGCCATAAGCGTCGAGCATAGGCCTAAATTTTGCAGCCCTTCACCGGTAATGGTGACGTCTCCGTATGAGTGAAAGATTCTCGAGCGGGACGTTAAACAATATTTAATCAATCAAACAACCTTCGTGAAATGGAACTTGTTTCACCCAATCCGGTTGGGAAAACAATGTGTTTTTCTAAGTACTTTGTTTCATGCTTCGAGTCTGATCATTCTGATGTACATGTAGATATTATAGCTGCAGCAAATGATCTCAGCCAATAGTTATTTCCAGAATACCTTACTTAAACCACGTATCATGAGCATGCTTGAATAAAAGTCTGATATCAATTTCAAGTCTTCATTTTTCAAAAAAAAAAATCTGATAGGTAATCTTTGGGCCTACATTGCCTTGGAAGGACTCATGTAGACCCTATTGCTGAGGGTTCTTTAGTCCTGTAGGAAATAATTTTGAATTTCAAACACTGATCACGGGTAGTTTGGTCACAAGAAGATTTTTGTGCCGACAGGTGTATATCCACTTGTACGGGCCTCTCTTCCATGGTAACAAAGGTTGATATTGCTCACTTGATACTTGTATGGAGTATGCCTGTACATCAATTACAATTTAAATATCCGGACACATCAGTTTTTGTGAATTTGAGGAAGGGGGAAGTTGTAGTACTGTAGAGATATTTTTTCACTTAATTTATTATCTGGTAGTTATGCTAGAAAAAATTGTTTTGGTTCTTTGGATTTTACTGTTTAGCAGAACACATGCCCAGGTTTGCCCACTTCCAAAGTGAGTTTTTAGAACATGCATGTACATGTAACACAAAACAATGTAATTTTCTTCTTTCTATACATATATAGTATAATTGCGTTCTGTTATTTAGCGACAACACTACAGAAAGATGTTGTACTGGTTATAGAAAAATAAATGGCAACTGCACAGGTAAGAGAATTTCTATATGGAGCAACGACAACAAATTTTAAATTACATTTTCGTAGCTTGTATATACTTTTATTTCATTTTTCATTTCATCTAATAAACGTTGTAATGAAGTCAAAATCTATAGAAACTCATTATTTACAATACGGTAAAATATATACAGCAGTGCGGCCAGCCTTTATTCATCAGTTCTTTGGGTGAGTCGGAGTAACGGTCCCGACATTTTGTACATTATAATTTTTTATTAATTCTATTTAAGTAGAGAAAACAAAATCTGTTTTCGATGATGTAGAGACGAGATATGATACAATACGTTTAAAAGTACATTTAGGATTGATTTACACTACCCCCTACTGTATTACACAGTTTTTGTTTAGTCATTTAATAATGTAAGTGTTTGATAGCTGAGGAGTCGTGGTGTATACAATGTATACACATGTACACTTTATCAGCACTTAAGCTTTGTTTGAATTTGTCACCAGTGTACATCTCTCTCTCTCTCTCTCTCTCTCTCTCTCTCTCTCTCTCTGTGTGTGTGTGTGTGTGAGATCGTTCTATATAACGAAACAACATGTAGTGTTCATCTTATTTACTTAAAACATTTTTAAATTAATTTTTAGTAAATCAATGATACAATAAATTTCAAATGATTGAAGCCCCGTCTTGACTATTTGCATGTAACAGTAATTATAAATTGAAATCTATAGTAGATCCAGAGTTCTATTATAGCACAAGCAGGGAATTTTACACTTGTATTCAATAAATTTGATGACCTAAATTTTACAGCGTGTATTGGCTTCTTTGGAGATAACTGTGAAATGTCATGTCCGGACGGCCATTATGGTACGAAATGTGAAGAAGCCTGCAACTGTGCTACGGAAGAATATTGCAACAAATATGTCGGATGTCTGCCACGTAAGACAGTACATGTGACAGGTACAATAAAATAGCACAGTAGCATACAGTACATGCAAGTTATTAGAAATATTTGACTGTCGTTTTCTCTCCAATTGTAAGAGAACTTAAAACTTGGGGGATTATAACATACCAGAGGGATCTGATATGGATGAAAAGTGGAGAATATGAACAATATTTTGAAATTGAAAAGTTTACCATATCTAGTTGGTTTTTTCCCTAAAAACGCAGTTTTTACTAAAAGTAATCTGAAAAAATTTAAAACCCCAGATTGACTCGGGGGCCTCTATGACCGAGTGGTTAGATTGATTATTTATTGCTTTCCGCCACACACAACAATTTTTCAGTTATCTGGTGGCGTCCAGTTTTTGTTGGTGGAGGAGAGAACCCAGATACAATGTACCTGGGAAGAGACCACCGACCTTCCGCAAGGAAACTGGCAAACTTGCTCACATAACGCCGCGGCCGAGATTCAACACGCGCCAACAGAGGTGAGAGGCTTTGTGATTTTGAGCCCGATGCTCTAACCACTCGGCCACGGAGCCCCCCCCCCCCCCCCCCCCAATTATGTGAAGGACCCAAATATTCACATTGACATCGTAACTTCGACCTTATTTCCATTAATCTGTGTTAACGACAATTGCTACAAACTTTTATCCCCCAAAATTATTAAAATGAAAACTAAATTTAAGCTTTTATAAATAAAATGAGTGCAATTTATTTCTATGATTTCTTAATAAAATTTATATACGTAATGGCTCGTTGAACACCTCGTGTAAAATACGATTCCACCATCGAAAGAGTGACCCAAACTCTCAATTATTTTATGAGGTGTTTTTTTTCGGAATAATAAAAAGGTTTACAAAAAAGAGATTTTAGAGTCTAAAGAAGTTGACCCACAACATGCCATTTTTGGCCTCCCAATGTTGGGGAAATTAAAAAGCACTTTACAATAAATGTATGGAGATAATTTTCACCTACCAGGTGTGGCATGTTATATTGCGCAATCATTTTCTCACACCGGATGTGTACAACACTGGAGTAAACGCCCAAACCTATCGTAGATCAGCAATTTCCGGAAAATTCGCGTAATTCACCAAATTGTCTTGAAATTCACACGGGCCCTAACAGCCTGGAATCAAATTTTAAAAATAAGATTGAAATGCTGAGTTAGATTAACATTTTTAAATAAACAATATACTTTAAACTTCAATGCGGCCATACCAGAAAAAAAATGATAACAAAATATTCCAAACGTCGAAGTGTCGTCTGGAAACGTCAAACGTGTCGTCTGCAAACGTCAAACGTGTCGTCTGCAAACTTCAAACGTGTCGTCTGCAAACGTCAAATTCATCGAAAGAAGTGAAACATTCATCGGCGATGTAATACATCTAGTGCAGTTGAAAGATACACCAAAGAGGTAAGCTTCAATGATGTAATATATTTATTTAAATATAGAAATCAATATGAGGTTAATAATTTGTTTCGGATGGATTTGACAGTACTAGTTGAAACTAAAGGCCTTTTGTCTGAAATAGTTTGTAGCAATTTACAATAATTCGATATAAGTCAACAGACACACAGTTTCATTTTTTTAGAAATTGTAAATGATTTAAAATTATATTTTTTTTTAGATCATTATATGCAAATTAGTGCTAAGCCCATATATGTATGTACATATACACTGTGTACAATGAGGAAATCTTTGTTGTAATAACTATATATAAGACCACAGATTTTGATAAATTAGTTGTTCTAGAAATTTTGTTGTATTTGTTTGTTTTTTATTTATAGTCGCCTGAGCAATTTTTCAGCTATCCGGCGACTGTCACTATTACCGGTGACGGGGCTGCAAATTTAGACCTATGCTTAGCACTAATGGCTTTTAGCAGTGAGGGTTCTTTTACGTGCCACACCTGCTGCGACACGGGACCTCCGTTTATAAGGTTCCATCCGAAAGACCCGTGACTCTCACTTCGTAATGCCGAGCTCTTGGCGAAGGAGCAATCACTACCTATTTTACCGTCTTAGGTTTGACGCGTCCGGCCCGAGCGGGGCTCGAACTCACGACCTTCCGTTCACGAGGCGAGAGCTCTACCACTGAGCCACCTATCGGTCTAAATTTTAATGTAAAGTATATAACCAACCTGTTTTCCATATTGAGATTTTTTTCACCAACATAATTGATATTTCCCTTGGTGTTATTTTTTCACAAGGAATTGTCCATGTACATGGTAGCGATGTGCAGACAGAGTTGGAAAACCCCATGCGGGCTGCATGCTCCACTCGGAATACGAGTCCAGCCACATGATTGCAAGTCTGGCCTAATCTGAAATTAATACATTATTGCGGTAACGATTGAACAGCCTCTTTAATATCAAAATAATTGCATACGTTATAAATTAAATACAAGTTCAAAGATGTTCATTTAGAACTGCTTATAATCAATGACCATTTTGATTCATTACTGGGACTAGTAATGTATTGTAGAAGTAAAGTTATTATAATTATCATATTAGTTATATGGTTTCTTCCTATCATACTTCTTTTCTAAGGTTAATCACTTATACACCTAATCTGGGTAGGAACTGTGACAGGTGCATGCCCGAAATATACTAAGCAAGTCATGCTGTGATTTGATGCTTGATATGAATATTTAATAAAACATGCGTTAAAAAAAAATGTGATATACATTCTAATTTTTGAAATAAAAAAATATTTATGCAAATTGAAAACGTTAATTGTTAATATTTTTTAAATCTACCACTATAGTCTTTTAAAAGAAATGTCATTTATATCAAAAATATACTCTGCAAAAAAAGAAACGCATAGCCCTTTTGAAATTTTAAAAATGCAAATTATGTATTTTACCAGGTAAACTGAAATGGTCAATTGAGTAATTGATTTTTTACAGGTAAGTATGAAACTTTAAAGGTCTGTTCATTTGATTTGGCTCTCTGCCAAATTAGCTCGGCGACTCTCTAAAATTGCACATCACCTCTATCGCCATGGAATTTGGCTTACGTTTTTCACGAGAACTTTGTGCTTAATTCAACCACTACATTAAAGCGTATAAAAGGACGAAGTTTGAAGCTTGAACTCATCATAACGTTAAAATGCTGTCATGCCAAGGTTGGACCCTGCTACTCGAAATATCGTCATTGACCGTCTCCAGGCCGGAGTATCCCAAAGTGAGATTGCACGAACTGAAAACGTAAATCAGAGCACAATTTCTCGGCTGTGGAAACGATTCCAGCAGACTGGCTCTACTAATGACCGACCGAGGAGTGGGCGACCTCGCATTACGACTCCTGGACAAGATCGCTACATCCGGGTCTTTCATCTACGGAATCGAACCGTTGCTGCAACAGCTACTGCAGTCGGAATACCTGGATTGAGAAGAATCAGCTCGCAGACAGTCCGCAACCGACTTCGACAATATGGCATTAGACCCAGAAGACCGTATTTTGGAGCAGTTTTGACACCGTTACACAGACGAGAAAGAGTCCGATGGTGCAACAGATTGAGGGGCTGGACATTCCGCAACTGGCGTAGAATCTGGTTCAGCGATGAGTCCCGTTTTCTGCTACAGAAACGTGATGGAAGAATCCGTGTATACCGGCGCAGGAATGAACGTTTCTCTTCCTCGTGTGTCCAAGAAGTGGATAGCTTCGGTGGAGGTAGCGTCATGATGAGGGCGGCGATCTCTAATGACCGTAAAACAGAACTGGTACATGTCCCGGGCAATTTAACGGCTCAAAGGTACAGAGACGAAATTCTCCAACCTCACCTTATGCGCGTAATTGACCGACAGAGGGAGTTATTCCAACATGACAATGCTAGGCCTCACACAGCCCGCTTAACAATTGACTACCTTCAGCAGAACAACATTAATGTGCTACCATGGCCTTCCAAATCACCGGATTTGAATCCGATTGAACACTTATGGGACCAACTGGATAAACGTGTGCGCCTGCGCCAACCTCTGCCTCAGACCCTCGATCAGCTCCGTCAAATGTTACAACAGGAATGGCGAACAATTCCACGCGATAACGTAAGAACATTGATTGACTCTATGCCAAGGAGATGCAGAACTGTGTTGGCAGCTCGAGGTGGTCATACACGGTACTAACTTAAACGTGACAGGAAGTGTTCTTAACTGTGATGATCTGACTTTTTTCACACCAATATCTAAGGTTTGGACTGTAATTTTTTTCAATTGAAACAATTCTAGTGAATATCTACATTTTTTTATTGTAAAATCATAATCCAAAATACATCTATAAAATCTTAAAAAATCCATTATGCGTTTCTTTTTTTGCAGAGTATAGATACATCGGACAAATGTATTTTAAAAAGAAATTGAAATGAAATGGCCAAAATTCAGAAATACTTTGATTTTTCAAATTCAAACCAAGCCCAATCGGAATTATAAAAAAGCAGTGACAGAGAAGAACTAATTTATTGATTAGATAATACATAAAATTAGCAATAATTTTCGGTACATTTTTTTCGTTTTGGTTCAAATAGAAAAATAAATACAGCGATATGTTTGAAGTTTGGTTATTTCATTTCAATTTAATTTTGTCTGTTACTGTATATCTTTCTTGCAATTGACATGTTTCTTGAAGATTTTTGATGTAGATTTAAAAATATTAACGAAAAAAAGTTATAATTTTTATAAATATATTTTGTTAGAAATTAGAACATGGGTCTTCTTCGCAGGTTTTATTAAATATTTATACCATTCATCAAATCAAAGCGAAGTTGGATTTTAAAATCTCTTATTTGCAAACAAAGCATCTTTTTATTATTCCGGAAAAAATTACAAAAATTTTATATACTTTTGAATATTTGAGAGCTTTTCAATGGCGAAACCATCCTTCATAAGAGGTGCCCAAACGAGCCATGCATTAAATAAAATTTTTGTGTAATGAGTCACCTGAAAGCGCCTTTGTTGAAATAGTAGATGACATGAAATTAATATTAGGTGAAAGTTTAGGAGTATATAAGAAGTGCAACAGTGCATTTGATATCAATAGAGAATGTTATTATTGATGGCTATCAAGCATTACATATATCAGGTGTTGGTCATTTGAAACCACTAGAATATCCCCACTGGCTCTCATCATTTTAATGGCCCCCTTCAAAGAAGATGGACATATTGTTTTGCACCTGTTGGATGTGTGCTAACATTGCTTATGTTTGACCTTTGTATGGTATTATCTACAAAAATAATGTGTGAAATATTTACCTTTCTGTTCTTAGAACGGTCATTTTCTTATTACAATATACCAGATACACCGTGTTATATTTCCTTTACAAGGTAACATTTACTCATGGCAAGGGATCTGAAGGCAGGGAGGGAACGTATAATACTTCTATTATCATAGCCATTATATATCTATAAATAAAAAAGACGATACAGTTTAACATAAGCTCCATTCAGGTCGTTTATTGACCATTAGTAATTGCTTATTCGGCTGTTGTGCGAAGTGATATCCAATTGGTGCAGGGGTGGGGGGTGGGGGTGCTTAGCCCAACACTTTTTTGTTGTTGCAAAAATAGACATAATATAGGCATTGAAAATCGGGCTTAGCCCCCCCCCCCCCCCCCCCCCCCCCAACGTTTTTCGCAGAGAGTTTGCTCAATTCTCTGATTTCATTTTGTATTTATGACATTGACTGTTCGTCAAATTAGCAATTTCATTTAAACTGTATGAAAATAAAGTTGATAACATTGTTGTTATTATTCAATTTCTTTTACCCAGTGTATAACATTTAAATTCCACGGCCCATGGGGATCCGGGTTAGAATAAGTCCTCAGCATCCCTTTGAGTGTCGAAACTAAGAGGCAACTTAATGGGGCCCGTGGAAATCCGGGCTAATATACGTCTTCGGCATCCCCTTGCGTATTGTAAGAGGAGACTTACGGATCATGAGAGCGGAAATACTGACGCCCCTTGACACAGCATGTGTGGCACGATGAAGATCCCTCCTTGCTCAAAGGCCATAAGCGCCGAGCATAGGCCTAAATTTTGGAGCCCTTCACCGGTAATGATGACGTCTCCATATGAGTGAAAGATTCTCGATCAGGATGTAAAGCTAAAAATAATCAATCAATCATTTAAAGTGCACCACTAAGCGGTTTAATCCGAAAAAAATTAAGTTGAGCACAAGTATTCTAAAACTACCTTTAAATTAGCGTATACACCATTCATCCTGTCATATTAGTTGTTCGCATTATCAGAATAAGTATTTTATACTAAATTGTTTTTGAGAACGCCTTTATGGTCTGTTATTTCCGCAGCTAGTTTTTTGATCAATTGAGTGGGAATAAATAATAAGGATGAGTGGTTGAAAGTCATTTATTCTCTTAAGATAATAAATGACAATACAAGCAAAGCTGGGATGTAAGGTTAAAGCAAATATGATACAATAAAAGTAGACTCAAAATACTTCATCCCTGCAACATTGTACGTAAATATATAATAAAAGATAGAAACTGGGATGAAAGTTTACACACATATTCATCGTACATTCTAAAACGTTCCAGCCACATAAAAAACTACTAGGTCATAATGGAAAACTCCATAGCACAAAAGGTGGCGCATCAAACAGCCATAAGCTTTCAGACCTGGACAAGGAAAAAGGGTGAAAGCAGCGCCATCTAAGGAAATGACATCATTTTGAGAAATAATTTAAATTTCCACATCATCCTTCAGGTTCGTAAACTATATTACTGAAGCCAATGATAAAATTATTACATAGTGCCCTTACAACAACTAAATATGCAGACGAAAATAAAGGTACGCTGTGATTTATAGACGAGTCGGTGGCAAAATGGGGATTCAAATATTAAATAAAGAAACAACATATATCAAACCCGTAATAGCAACCTAGACAGACCTAGCAAAATAAAACAAACTAAAAGTATTCTCATAAATGTGATAGTTACATGAGTTTACTCGTAAATTTGTAAGTAAAAAAGGCCAGCAAACATCATTTGACCTGTTCTTGATTAAAATCGACGTCTCCATATGAGTGAAAGATTCTCGAGCGGGACGTTAAATAATATTTAATCAATCAATCAATCATTAATTAAAATAAATAGATTGAAAACCCACATGAAAACAGCAAACACAATGAACTGATTCTTGATTTATAAATAATTTTTCAATGTACGGATAAAGAGGACAGCGAACATAATTTGACCTGTCTCTTTTGAATTGTAACATGCAGTTGAAGAATAATGGAAGAATAATAGCAGAGTTGAAGCCCTACCAATGGAAGGCGTTGATACGGATGTAGCGTGTTATGGCATTGGAGTGCCATCTACCTAGTTGTTGGATGAGATTTCCCAAGTTACCTGCTGCAGTAGCCGCACCCATTCGAAAACTGTGGCCTTTGTAGAGATTACAGTGTAAACCACTGAATTTTTGCGCTGATCTAAGTTGTTGTACTACGTAAGAATGTGTGACCGAGGAACCTGATCTGAATGTAAAAAGGGACCCACTAGTATGGGTAGAAACTTTCACAAATTGTTGCAGTTTTTGAACATGGGATATTGTTTCTGAGCGACTTGGTGGGAGTAGGATGGTGATAGGTTAATTGTGTTTTATGTTTTTAAAATGTTTCAAAACTAACTGCAGACCTTGATCTTCAAAATGGCTATCATTCCTCTGTAAAACACTATCTAAATGGGCATTGTTGCGTACAGCTAATTCTCCTAGACGCCGGAAAGCATGAAAAGCTCACAAATAAAGGGACTTCAATAGTCATCTGTTGTAGAAATCAGGAACCGTATGATCAAGAGCATGTAAAAGTTTTACAAGGATGGGTTTTGTAATGGGCATTCGAGTGACAGGACTTGTTCTTGTATTCTGGGATCCTTTGAGAATTTTTTCCACAATGGATGTGCTGGTAGGATCTGGTATTGCTGCTAATATGTGGAGATAACTGATTGCAGAAATGTGGGTTGCAATAGTAGCAGAAAAGCTTTTATTAGATAAAAAGCCAACGGAATTACAAATCAAAGAAATGTTACATGGAAATTCAAATATTTGCTGATTTGATTTACAAAATTCTAGTAGGCAATGCCAAGATCTGAGGTAGGCTGTGCGAGAAGTAGGGGGCAATGCAGTGCTAAGAAGATTCTGACTTGTAGGACTTAAATATACCGAGAAATATTTGGGATTGAAATTGGATGTTCGTCCAGCCATGATGCTTCATTCTTGGCTGCCTGAATTTTAAATCTCTATAAGTAATCTGCTATTAAGTTATGTTTTCCGGGAATATGCTTAGCCTTAAAAATATGTTGAACTTCATTGCTGTTATTACTAAACGTCTGACAAGGCACAGCAATGTCTTTTCTCTACTTGTTTGTTTGTTTAAAATATCGACCACTGCCATGTTGTCCGAGAATAACATTTTATGGTTACGCAATGTAAAACCCCAATTTTCCAGGGCTAATTAAGACAATATGAAAAAGTTCCTTAATCGTTATATGGTATCTTTCTAGTTGAATATTCCACTTATATGCGAACCACTGTGATCCACGTACTGCTGCATACCCTATCTTCCCTGATGCCTCACTGTACATTTTCAGTGTAGAAGATGGAATCCAATTGTCATGTAAAAAATCTGATTTTCCATTGGAATTTTCTAAAAAGGTTAACCAGGCCTTTATATCTTACCCAGCTTCTGTATTTAGAGTTATAGAAGATTTGGGTTGGGACACATGGCATGTAAGGTCTATGATGCGGCGCAGAAAAGTTCTACCAGGTACAACAACCAAACAAGCAAATTGAGCATCCCAATGACTGATTGAAGTTCTTTTAATTTAAGCTGTTTACGCTATGTTAATTCTGATAATAAACTCTTTAGCTTTTCTAACTTATCAGATGGAAATCGACTTTCCATTTTGATGGAATCTTCTTCAATACCATTAATGGTGATAGCGGTGGTAGGTAAAACAGTTTTTGATTGTTTAATTGGTACGCCTAATGAGTTACATAGTTTTTCAAAGGTGTGGACATCTTGAAGGCATTTATCAGAATGTGGAGGAACAATGAAGAAAAAACTCATCTATTAAGTGCGACATCCCTGCTGCCTTATACTTGTTGATCATAATCCAGTGTAATGCGGTACTGAATTTTTCAAAAATCTGGCAAGAACTGCTTGCACCCATAGGTAAGCATCTATCAAAATAGTACTTATCATGCAACTGGAAACCTAGCAGGTGGTAATCCTCTGGGTGAATAGGAATGTTCCTAAAACCATTTTCAATATCCATTTTTGCCATTAGGGGCATGGGGATCAAATTATTTGACTAAGTGTATGATATTTTGTATAGATTCATATTGAACTTTTGAATTTTGTGGTAGAATATATGAATTTACCGACTTGTCTTCAGGGTAAGATAAATCATGAATGAGTCGAAATTCACCAGGATTTTTCTTTGGAATTAAACCTAGTGGAGAACAAACAAATATGTTTAGAAGGATACCAGTAAAGAGTCCAGCAATTCTTCCTCATTTTAGTTCTTTGTTTAATTTTATTTGAAGTGGTGATGCGTTTTTGCACGAAGATTGATTGATTGTTATGTTGTTTTCCGCCACACTCAACATTTTCAGTTATCTGGTGGCGTCAAGTTTTTATTGGTGGAGGAGAGTTGCGTATAAATTCAACAATCAATGGGTGAATTAGGTCTGTATCAAAACAAATTACTGGTACCCCAGACAGGATCTTCTATTAGCTTGTGTTTAGATTGAACATTTAGCTCACTACTTTTACATATATAAATAATTCTGACAGTGATCAGAAATGACTAACCCGAAATTTACTCATCGACTTGATTTAAATAAGCTCAAAATTAATGCACATCACTTATCTTGATCTGAGGTTTTCGAATGTTCCCTGAAACATGATTGATTGATTAAATATTGTTTGACGTCCCGCTCGAGAATCTTTCACTTATATGGAGACGTCACCATTGCCGGTGGAGGGCTGCAAATTTAGGCGTATGCTCGGCGCTTATGGCCTTTGAGCAGGGAGGGATCTTTATCGTGCCACACCTGCTGTGACACGGGGCCTCGGTGTTTGCGGTCTCATCCGAAGGGCCGCCCCATTTAGTCGCCTCTTACGACAAGCTAGGGGTGCTGAGGACCTATTCCAACCCGGGACCCTACGGGGCCCCACTGTTTTGTTTTACATGTAAATGTTTCAAGCATGTAATTATGGGAAAGTTAATAACTTTTATAACTAATTCATCTCCTTTCAAGTACTTTTGTACAACAAATAATAGATGAACATCGGACTATACAGCTTTAATGTAAAGGACTCGGAAATATTTTTACAAAACGCTATTAATTTGTATAAGATTTTTACGTCTTTAATCTATTAGTGGGTCATGGCTCCATCTTTTTGAAAACTGAAAAATAAACATTATTACTGTTTCAATAAGTATTTGATTACTAAAATATGGAGAGTCGACCCACACACGTTTAAAGTTTACCAAACTTTACTATAAAATGGTCAAATTTGACTGTGATCTTATTGTCAATTTCAATATTTCAAATAATTTAATTGCTCGTGTGTTTCAAATATAACCTATGGTAAATATACATACTTTGAAAGTAACTGACGAATTCTAACTCTGACTTTATTTTTGTCTTTCATATTCCCCCCTCGCTGGCACTTTTCTCGCCTTATTCACCCAATCTTAAAAAAACATTTCTTTTCCAAGGGAGACTGTAAAATTCCATCATTTTTAAAATAATGATCTAATATTTTAGAACGAAAATTTTCATTTTAAGATGTCTATTTCTTAATTTAATACACATTTTTCTATAATGTAGAAGTAAACACGAGCATCGATCAAGAAGACGTAGGAGAAGATTGGATCGGCTGTGGGACTTTAACTGTATTATTTTATTCTCTTTGTGCTTCTCTGGCGATTATCATCGTTTTCTGCATCGTGGCGTTCTGTTGGTGGAGGTACGTACATGCAGCTCTAAATACATGTGTAACGTTCATATGTCTGAGAGTACACATCACATCGAATCGATACAATCCGCCAACATTAATCAAAATACTTGAAATATCCTTCAGAATAGTTGACCATACACACTCCCACTTATTCCATCAGCATTTATTTGGTGTTGGAAGTTACCATTATGTCACGAAGTGACTTAATTCGTATCTGTAGAGAGGAAGGTTTCTGAGAAATAGAAATAAAGTTCTTGTTTTCGTGGATAATGCAGGGGTAACCTACCTCGTCTCGAAACGTTGTTTGAAATATAAAAACCTCGACTAACGCCTTGACGTTTATATTTTAATGCAGCATTTCTCGAGATTATCTTGCAACACCCAAGTAAACGTGACACAGGCACTTGTTTCTGTAAATAAGTTAAGACGTCTGTACACTAATAATAGCACAAGGTACTTGAAATGACACAGAATGATACCCCCTGAGAATGTCGGCCTTTTGAGCTTCAAGGGAATATGCGATGCAAATGTATTTACTACAGTTCTCTTGTTCTTCCATGCCAGAAGATAAAATCTTAGCCTTCCCGGGTGGAGATTTAAAAAATATTTTCGGCGGTGAATTTTAAAAGAGAATTCACCAGATCAGAATCATTTTTTTTTCATGGTGTGACGAGTACCTGTTGTAACATTAATATTGAAGGCTTATGAAACCCACCATAAAACGTTGCAGGGACATACCATCGTTTGGAAACAAAAGGTTATGTGTGTGTGGGGGGGGGGGGGGGGGGGGGGGGGGGGGGGGGGGCAGCCGTAGAAGTAGGAAATTGACCTGGCGGCTAAGTTTTTGACAAACAATAATAATGATAATAATAAATTTGCCAAATCTTCACAACCTTAATTCATGGGGCGGGGGTTGTTCTAATTTCATCATTGCTGCCTCATTTTTTTCTCTCAGGGTTCAATCTCTTAAATTGAGGGGGACCCATCCTTAGCTACACGGTTTCAATTGATATCTTCTGACCTAATATTCTTCACATTCACAACTGATCGATCTACATGTACCTTGGTAGTACTATCAATTAAAAAATAGTGGAGTACATCAATTGAAAAACTGTGGAGGGTCCAGACTTCCAATATATCTTCATTTGCATATGAAAATAAACACGCAATGTACATTGCTGATTAAAAGGGTGGGCTGGTCCACGCCCCCGCACCACTAATCTTGCATGTCTGTGCTGATACATAAAACATGGGTGAATGGAGCTCTTTTCCTCTTCCCCTCAATTTTTGCAGTTTTATTCTTTTTCCCCAAGGTTAGCAACTGAAAAAAAATCAAATAAGATCAGTCATGGTCAATATTAAAACCACTGTTATTTTTAATTCATCTTTTAAATCTCTTCCCGGTTTTCATCTTTCTACAAATAACTCCCAAGATTTCCCAACGTAATTTTTAGTAAAGTGTCCCAGCAAATAAATATCGCACACTTATTCTCAGGAAATTTCCCTATTAGGTAAAAACAGAACTTATCATCTTTGACCCAAAACGTAAGGCTAGTGAATTATTCTCAGGAAATTTTCCTTATTATCAGGAAAAGACAGAACTTATCTTCGACCCAAAACGAAAGGCTCGTGAATTACAAGTTTAGCTTTTGAGAAAAAAAAAGCTTAAAAAATCAGCCATTGACATTTCCATAATTAAAAAGGTAGCTTAAAGTACATCTACATATCGGTTTCCATGAATCTTCGCTACCTACATGTATATTGCTCCTGTTAAAAAAGTGAAGGAACCGGAATTGAAACTACATTTTTTCATATAAAAAGAGCATTCACTGAAAAAAAAACCAACAACAAAACAACAAGCGGCCTCCCTCCTTCGCACGATCGGTAATGTTATATTCTAATCATTGTGAAATATTTATGTTTAAAGTTAAGTAAAAATAAATTAAAAACACAAATATATATATTTTTCCTTTTAAGTTGCATATTGTAGACCGCAAATCGTTTTACAATCGTGCTTGAAACAAAAACAATGACAATTGTAAGGTTTTTACATTCGGTGATTACAGCAGTACTTTTATTTGTGATACACCACGAAAAAGTACTAGAAAACAGCGTGTTCTGTCTCACAAGTTAAAGTTAGGATGACGCAGTCTGACCTCTTCTTATCTCAAGAGAGAAATAAAGAGGGGGGTGGGGGGGGGGGGGAGAGAAAGTTAAACACGATAAAGAGATGAAAAAAGGTGATGAAAGTAAGGACTAAATAATATACTAGTAAACCTCATCCGAAATTATGAACGCTGGTAAAATCCACTTTGATTTACTTGCAAAATATATAAAACACTTTCTGAATCAGTGCTCCCTATGACGGGACATCTAATTATAGAATGCACGGCTTATCGATTAGAGTAGGGCGGTCTTTTTAAAACCGCTTGAAATATCAAAATTTTATTTATTTAAGACCTTCGAAATACGCCCCGTCTGCCTTAACACACATTTTACACCGATCAACCTATTTCCGGAACGCCGCACGGTACTCTTCTTTAGGTATACGAGTATAATATCCAGTTGTATACTTTCAATGCTCTACATGGATCAGCTCCAGCAGACATCCAGAAACTAGTTCAAATCTACCGTCCTCAGCGACCACTTCGTTCCGCGGATTCGTTATCCCTTCTAAAGCCACAAGCTCGAAGGTTCTTGAGCAGTTTTTAAAAATAAATTTAAACCATATCTTTTTAAACTAGCATTTAATCTGTAATTCAGTATTTATGTAAGCAGCTGTTTTTTAAAAGTAAAAAATATATATAGTTTTACATACTCTTAATTTCTATTTTAAAATCAGTATAGTATAAAGTTATATCCTTTTTATGCGTTTTGTGTTCTTTGTTTTACTGTCTTACATGTAAAGCCCTTTAGGATATTTGTGTTAATCAGCGCTATATATATGTGGATTAATAATAATGATTCTGTGCGGTATGAGTACAAAGCATTTGCAATGGAAAATCGAGCAGTTGAGCCATATTTTGTTGCAGTTTTCACAGATAAGAGGCATTGACTTGCAGTCATGCCATGCATGATTTTTAGATAAATTATCCTAGAAGAGAACTGTAGTAAATATTGTCTCGCATATTCCCTTAAAGCTCAAAAGTCCGACATTCTCAGGGGTGCATCATTCTGTGTCATTTCAAGTACCTTATGTTATTAGTCTCCTACCGGCTTTGCCGAAGGGCACTATTAGTTTACCCTCTGTCTGTCATTCCAAATCAGTTTCCGCATTGGATGAAGATACTCAACTGAAATTCAAAATATGACTTTGTTTTGAATAGTTACAGATCAAGTTCGAGTTTCGTTACGCTTGACCTACTTTTGACAGAATTATGCTTTAAATTATATCCTTGATGAATGCTTGAGGTTTTATCGAACTTTCTCCGCATTGGATGAAGATATTCAATTGAAACACTTCGTCTACGACTTTGCCTTGGATAGTTACAGATAAAACTCGAGTTTCGTTACGCTTGGCCTATTTTTGACTAAATTGTACCCCTTGATAAATTGCGAGAATAAGTTTTTTGAACTTTTCTCTGCATTGGATGAAGATTTTATTTAAGGCTTTGTCTTGGATAGTTACAGTTCGTTACTTTTGACTGAATTAGGCCCCTTGATGAATTGCAAGAATAAGTTTTCCGGACTTTTCTCCGCATTGGATGAAAATATTCAATTGAAATATAATACGTGGCTTTGTCTTGGATAGGTACAGATCAATTTTGAGTTTCCTTATGCTTGACCTACTGTAGGCTGAATTGCCCTACAGGAAGGGGATTTTGTATTGCCTGCAATACTCTCAGAATGTTTGTTAGTAGTATACAGACCTCATAACTTATTTACAGAAACAAGTGTCTGTGAAACTTGTACTTTATCACAGGTATGCAAGACGTTGTTGACATGCTTTAGAAAGATTTTCATCAAACAATAATCAAATCAACTCATGAAAGTTATTCCGGGTTGGGGCATATGGAGAAATCCCTACCAATTAACATGCATACCGCCATTTAGAGAAAAATATGTTAAATCACAACGTGCAACCAAATCTCTGCATAAACACACATTTCAAGCACCATATCCCATTCTTCATGTTCGTTTATTGTCAATGGAATAACTTTCAATGTAACTGGTACAATATTCGGAGTTCCAATTATAATTAAACTTTTGAAGCTAAGTGCCCTATTCAATCGAACGGTATCTGTTATTAACTTTGTAAGTGCTGGAAAGTTGTTGTTTTTTTAATTTCTTTCGTGGTTGAAATATTGTGTTGTCGAAATTTCAAAGTTCTTTGAAATTAATTTTCACATCACGAGTCGACAACAAATGTACTCGGTAAAAGTTACTTGCTTAATGAATATTCAAAACTTTAAGGTCACCCGATATCAAGCTCATGAATAAAGTGGTAAGAATTTTTGCATATAGTGGGTATTGAATACTTCATGTCTTAAACCAACCTAAGTTAAGAGTGTTGTGTGCACTGGTCTTGAATTAAATTTTTTTTAAAAACCTGAGTTATTTTACTCAACGTATCTTTAAAAATTTATTTCATGACATTTTATCAACGTTGTAGGTGTTCTAAAACTTCTCAACAGATTTCCAAGGCAAGGGACGAAAAAGACCGAGGATGCAACAAATTTCCAGACTGTCCTTCTCGCTCTCGTGACTCGGACACAATCTCTAATCACTACGACCGGTGCAAGTTCACTGAAGGAGAAATAATAGACAATCCTCCAAATGATTACAGTGTGTGTGGTTTGAACATTAAACAAAATTTTGGCAGCTGTGAATCGAATGAAATTACTTGTTTCACAAATAATGCAAAGACCGTTTCTGGACCAGAGTTTGCTGCACAAAACATTGGAACTCCTTGTCCCTCAGTTAATGTGTCACTCACACCTAGTCATCCCACGAGACCATACAGTTTAGTGAAACGAGATAGAGAAGATACAAACAATATCAATTTCGCTTCCACCGAAACAAGTTCTCACGAAAACGATGGATATTACAGAGTTACTCCACTGTAGTGAAATTTACATTCACTAAAATTTCTTTTTGAAATTGACATTGCTTTCATAGACAGTGTTGCAAACTAGCTTGATTCGGTTTTTTTTTAAAAGAACCACCTGTCCACGTAACCAAATATAGATCGTTGCCACGGTCAAAGGGTGTATTAACTGTTCAAAGATTTGATATTTTAGTACTTAAATCTAGTTTATATTTAAAAATAAATACATAAAAATACAGATATTAACAATGTTTTTTCTTTGTTGTTTCACTGAGTGAGGGACGTAGCTTCGTTATGCACGAGTAGACTTGTATCTACAAATAATTTTACAAAAAAATATGCACACAATTTTTTTTATATTTCTCAAGCATTTATTGCATTTTGTAAAGTCCGAGGAAAGTATTAGTTTCGTTTGATTTTTCTTTACATACTTTACAAGTATCACCACTTATGTCATTTAAACGATTATGGTACATGTAATACGGACTAAAGAACAACAGTTTAAAGTGTATTAAGTTTACATAGATAATAAGTTTATAAAACATCAAAATTTAAACATTATTTCTGTGTATACTCCAACGACAGTGTCATATGTAAGCCTAACAATAAATCCCTATTCAGATCTTGTTATCTTAGAGATGGAGTATCAATGAAAAATCCAGATTCTGAGTGATATCAAAGTTAAATTCATAACTTCAAAATGACTCTGATGTCACAGCTTTGCTTTGTTTTGTTTGTTTATAGCCGCCTGAGCAATTTTTCAGCTATCCGGCGGCTGCCACCATTACCGGTGACAGGGCTGCAAATTTAGGCCTATGCTCGGCACCCAGGGCCTTTGAGCAGGGAGGGATCTTTATCGTGCTACACCTACTGCGACACGGGACCTCGGTTTACACGGTCTCATCCGAAAGACCGGCACCCACGTCCCACAGTGGGATTCGAACCCCCGACTCAAGGATCATCAGATCTTTGAGCCCGACGCTCTAACCACTGCGCCACGCGGGCGGCCAGCTTTGCTTTGAATTCCTGTCAAGGTTAGTAGGTGTCTGTATAAACATTACAAAAGATTCATAAAAAAATGTTCTCAAAAAGTATTCGGTTCAGAATGAACAGAATATAGGAAAATGAAAATTCTTCAATTGGACTATTTTTACTTATCTATTTATTTATATTGAATTATTAAAAATACAAAAGTTAATAATAATAATTTCTCAAAATTTAAATTGAGGAAGATATAAACACCAAATATCATAATTCATTCAATAGACATCCAGACCTCGACCGATGTCTACGATCTAGATATTGACATAAAGTAACAGAATCATTATACAGGAAGGGGGGCGTTAGTGGGCGTGTATCCCAAAGTATAGATGTAAGTTATACTTAATATTTACAAACTCCTGTCAATTCATTTCCTATCACACTACTGATACCTGTATATACACCCTTCTGATGAAATGCCAATAAATGAATCAGGCCTTAGCTGGTCAACAATTTAGTTAAAAATATACTTCCCCCGATTAAAGGAAACATACTCCAATAAATTCTCCAACGAAACAATCAGAAAACTATGAAAGTGCACAATAGTGTATACCTTTTATAATTGATTTGATGCACAAATTAAGTGTAAACCTGTCCTTATTTTTAAAAAATTCTCGCCACCTCACCGATGCTTCTCACCCACCCTCCACTCCAGTGAAACCTAAATTGCCTACACGTCAAAGCAGTGCTAGCTACGCCCTTGGATGAAGATAGCAATCATTGCAGAAAAATTTGCGTAACGCGATAACTGTACATTTTTTTCCTGCAATACTAGCTACCTTCATGACCTGATAAAACAACAAAGAAAGTATTCTATTCTTTAAATGTACTTGTACCTATAACCATGTTATATTATTTCTTTTGCACGGTTATTGCGTACTTATCATTATTTATAATATAATCTGTAAAAGTGTATATTCATGTTTAAATCCGAAGGACCCCTGGAGTACATACATGTAAAATTACTCAATAAACCATGCACTGCTCCTATGTGTGTTTATGTCTGTTTAATCAAAATCAAAACTACAGATTTTGAAAAACTGAATCGTTGAGGAGAAAACTTGTTATGGAATGTAACTGTACCTTCAGGATTATTAACACAGAATACTGGCTTTTGTCAATTGGTACTACACAAACACGTAGCTATGGGTGAGTTGATTTCCCATCGTCTGAAAATTTTTGACAAGCAGGGAGAAAACTTGAATGCGTAGTTCTGTCAAAACATCAGCATTCTATTTGGGGAGAACGGGGGTGAGGGAGTAAATCAGTTTAACGGTTCAAGCCTTACATTCCAATTTTTTAATTACCATTCATTACTATTATAAAAAGGAGGACAACCAGCCATTAAACTGAATTTTATTTGTAAACATGACGGATGTTGCATGTACATTGGTACATGTAAATCTAATGGAAATGTAAATTGTCAGATTGGGGAAGGTGTGCAGTTGTCGGCCCATTCGCTGTTGCTACGAGCCTGCTACATGCATGTACAAGATTTACTAAGTCACTGGTAAGGAGTCTGCATGTATTGATTTGTTTCTCTGGTTCTAAACCCAAATGTAACTTCACATCAATCTCCTACATATGAATTAACTGAATACATGTGTATTAATTCACATGGGTAACCCAGGAGACCGATAGTGACACACACACACACACATAATTTAGCAAAGTAGTTTATACGTTATACACAATGAATACTGTTTTTTGTGAACTCTGATTACTGTTAATTAGTATTTTTTCACTGACATATTATTCTGTAAATATTGCAAATAAGATATTAAATCCTTGAATCGTGTGATTGATGTCTGCTGGTGATGGGTTTATTCAGACCCATAACATATTTCTATCTCTTTCGCTCTATCACATCGTCCATCGTGCGTTGATATGAGTGGATATTCTGAATAATTACTAAAAATCTGAGGAAACACAAAGGATAATTTCTTAAAACGAAATGACCTCTTACAGTTCATATGATTTACTCGCTTAAAGCACACACCGGTCGCGGTAGATCAGTGGTTAGAGCGTTCGCTTCGTAACCGGGAAGTTGTGACTTCAAGCTCCGCTCGTGCCATGGCCGCGTCAAGCCTAAAACGTAAACATAGGTAGCGATTGATCTTTTGCCAATCGATCGACATTTAAAAGTGAGAATCACGGGTCTTTCGGATATGATCATAAAAACGGAGGCCCCGTTGGCACATTAAAGAACCCTCACTGCTAAGGCCCTGAATTTGTGGTACTTCACCCACAGCTGGTGACGACAGTATGAGTGAAATATTCTCGACGGGAAGTAAAACAATCAACAATCACTTAATGCACATGTAAAAGGAAATGCATGTGGTACAAGGTTTAGGTCACATAAGTCACTCAGGTGACCAATTGCTATAGATTTTCGTCCGTCGTCGTTCGAAAACATTTACAACTTCTTTACAACGGCAGAGCCAATTTTAGTATATAACATCTATGAGTGAAGGGTAACAGAAATTGTTAATTTCATGGACTGCCTGCCTGAAGGGTGTGGATAAAGCTATCATAATTAATTTAAAAATCTTAAATTTTGTTGGACATCAAACAGTCAAACTATTGGCATGATTATTATAAGCAACGGGTCCAAAACCGAAATTTCATGACCCCTGCGTTCAGGCCTTAAGATGGGGCCAAGTTGGTCATATATATTAGAAAATCTTCTCTACTTCTGGACATCAAAGATGCAAACAGTTTGCATTGATATAACAGATATTGAACCCTCTACCAAAAATCGTGAAATTCTTGACCCCAAGGTGCAGGTACCAAGGTGGGGTTAGATTGGCTATATATAGCCATCATATATAAAAATTCAATAGACAATCTTCTTAGGTGCTTGATACCAAGCAGACATTATTATAATAAGCAATGTGAAATTTATGACCCCTGAGTTCAGATGACCCCAGAGTGGGACTTAGTTGATCATTATGTTGAAAATGCAAAATCTTCTTTACTTCCACAAATATTGTTTTGTTTGTTTGTTTTACGTCCCGTCGAGAATTTTTCACTCATATTGAGACGTCACCACCTGTAGGTGAAGTACCACAAATTTAGACCCATGCTTAGCGCTCAGGGCCGTAGCAGTGAGGGTTCTTTAACGTGCCAACGCCTACCGTGACACGGGACCTCCGTTTTAAGGTCATATCCGAAAGACCCGTGATTCTCACTTCTAATTGCCGAGCGTTTGGCGAAGGAGCAATCACTACCTATTTTTCGTCTTAGGTTTGACGCGGCCATGGCACGAGCGGGGCTCGAACCCACGACCTCCCGGTTACGGAGCGAAGGCTCTAGCCACTGAGCTACCGCGACCGGTAAAGTAGGCAAACTCTTTACAAGACTATAATGAACAATGTGAAATTCATGGCTCCAAGGTGGGGCATATTTAATCACATTTTCAAAATGCAGTGTTTTTTTAGAATATCTCATGAACATGAAGCAGGCAAACTGTTCTCGTGTTTATGATGAGCAATGAGCCCTCTTTGAAACCTGTAAAAAAATCATTTGCCCTGGATTCAGGCAACAGGCGAGGTTAAGCTGATGATGTATTGAAGATAAATTGTCTTTACTTATATGCATTATTTGTATGATTATAATATTCAGCTGGCAATGAGCTCTCTCCTCTCTACCATACCTCTAAAATCCATGGATTCTGGATTAAGGCCCAGGTTGGGATATATTTCATTAAAAAATCTTTATTTCTGGACATCAAGCAAACAAACAAACATTTTGCATTATTATAATGAGCAACCTACAAATATTGTGAAATTCATGCCCCATGGTTAAGGAATTTTTAGTCCCAGGATAGGTCTATACTGATCACATGTCGATTGATAAGTTAAAGGCCAGGCAAAAAGGTTACATTCCAAAGCATTTTTTAGTTCTTTTTGACTTTTTATAATGTAATTTGATACGATGTCTTTGTATGATATCTTAAATACTTACATACATAATATAATAGAAAATACCGCTCGAGTTGAAAAGGTTAAACGTCAAGGTCACTAATCCCTGTACATGTACTATATGATATACTATATAGTTTTATTTGAGTTTTTACAATGAAACGTACAGTAATGGCTCTCGATAACTAAACATGATTCTTGATACGGTGAATTGTACGGTATTAGAAAATTATACAAACGAATTCATGCCTTTATTTTTTGAGTTTCAATTTGACTGCATTACTTATTTGTTAATAACAAGCTAAGGCGGTCTTATTTCCAGCAGAATATAGTTTCAAGCTGGATTCCGGGTTATATTGGTATCCATGGCAACACTAAAGCGAACAAAGCGGTAAAAACTGCACTTCGGTATATTGTACAATTTACGATCTAAAGCATTTCATAAAATCATTTTGGCAAATCTGTTGGAATTTATGTGACACAAGTAGACTTTATTCTATTCAAAACAAACCGTGCAACATCGTACTGAGACGCCTGGACGAAGAGATATATTTCAAGAATGCGTATTGGTCAGTTCAAATTGATACATTCTTACCTACGTAAGTGAGAACTGAGCGGCCGCGGTATCTCAATGATAGAGCGTTCGCTGTGTCACCGAGAGGTCATAAGTTCTTGCCCAATTCAAACCTAAGACGTAAAATATATAGCGATTGCTCCTTTGCCTAATGCTCGTCATTTAGAAGATAAAGTCACAGGTTTTTCAGATATCTATTAAACAACGGGGTCCCGTGTCGCGGCTGGTTTATTGTTTAACATCCAGCTCGAGAATTTTTCACTCATATGGAGACGCCACCATTGCCGGTAAAGGGCTGCAAAATTTAGGCCTATGTTCGGTGCTTATGACCTTTGAACAGGGAGGGATCTTTAACGTGCCACACCTGCTGTGACACGGGGCCTCAGTATGCGGTCTCACCCGAAGAACCGCCCCATTTAGTCGCCTCTTACGACAAGCAAGGGGTACTGAGGATCCATTTTAACAACCCGGAACCCAACTGGGCTCAACACGAAGAGATAGTACAAGAGAAAATATATCGGTGAATACAAACATTGGATTTTATACAATCTTCACTAAAGAGGAAGAGAAATGCTTGGTTGAACATGTGAAAGACATGGCAGAAATTGGATATGGTGAAGTAAGATTGGAATTCAGTCAATGGCCAGAGCTATGTGGTATCAGTTGGAAAGATTGATTGTTTATTGTTTTCCGTCACACTCAACAATTTTTCAGTTATCTGGTGGCGTCAGGTTTTTATTGGTGGAGGAGAGAACCCAGATACAATGTACCCGGGAAGAGACCATCGACCTTCCGAAAGGAAACTGGCAAACTTTCTCGCATATATCGGCGAGAGCGCGACTAGAGGTGAGAAGCCTTGTAATGTTGCGCGCAATGCTATAACCACTCGGTCACGGAGGCCCCCATTTGGAAAGATCGTAAACTTGAAAGATTCAGGATAAACTTGGTTTTATGGATTTCTTAGAAGATAGCGTGATCAGAAAGTGACCTAGCCCCAATGTGTAACTGTGAATGGAACTGAAGCAGCTCTGGGCTCATATATATATATATATATATATATATATAGGTTGTTAGAATAGAACCTCAGTGCCCCTTGGTTGTCGTAAGAGGCAACTAAATGGGGCGGTTGATCTCTTCCTGCTCAATGGCTATAAGTGTCGAACACGGGCATAGGCCTAAATTTTGCAAATCTTCATATACAATGGTGACGTCTCCATATGAGTGAATATTATGACATTACATTCATTACATAATTCAATATTTTTCTTTTAAGATACTTCAGCATATGTTTCTTCGTCTTAGGTTAGACGCGGCCATGGCACGAGGAGGGCTCGAACTCACGACCTCCCGGTTACAAAGCGAATATTCTAACCACTGAGCTACCACGACCGGTAAAAATAATAAAAATAAATAAAAAAACAACAACAAAATACAAACCAAATACACTTTGTTTACTTACCAATATACCTAGTACTTAGAGCCTTCATTCTTTGATAGTATAAACTCCCCTCTTTAGCTACTTGAATGCTATCTTATACTGGAAATCTCTATGTTTTGAGACTTTTTGGGTTTTTTAGAGGTACAGCCCCAGCCAACACCGAACTGCAAATAGTAGTGACATACCGTGATACAATTCTAACAACTTTTTGATTTACAAAATCTTAATGTGAGAACAGTGCTACTTGGAATAATTTATACTTAGTAAATGAAAATATCTTGGTATTAGGAAATAAATAAATCTGAGTAATATTGTAATGATGAACTTACCGGCACGGCTTTGCACGCCGACTCCTCAGCCATGTCCAAACGAAGTATCAGTATCACAGTATTCCTAATGCTGATCACGAAAGTGTTCACGCTAACTAAATCTAAATAACTATAACATAAATGTACTAAAACTACAAACAAACGATATAAAATATGGCAAAATTCAACAGCTGATATACTTTTCCTCATTCAACATGGCGCGGTACCCGTTACTCCTTGTGACGTCACAGCGATTTGGCGCCTGAACCCGACATACACTCAGATGTGATTTGGGGTTTTTCCCCAGTATATTCGTTAATTCAATTTGTATATTCGTGAAATCTTCAACAAAGTTTTAATTTGGATAAATGTTTATTTTACCGTAAAATGTGATTGCATTACATAGGTTCTTCAATAGTAAATTTGAACGCAAATATGTTATTTTTCGACTCTGTCACGTATTCTTATATTCACTGCACTGATAACGTAATTTTTACTAATACGTGACAGAGACGACAGATAACGTATTTGGGTGATCTTCAATACATATTCAAAAATATAAGTAGAAAAAAATTAGTATTTTTATTTCAGACCAATAATAATAATAATAATAATAATAATAGAGTGATAAGGTTGAGGGTCGTAGAATGATCATGATCCATGCACTTACGGTTAATATTTTTGATAATTCTTTAAAGCAATATAAGCTGCCAAAATTGCAATTTTTTATAGTGGCATTAAAAGAGGTTAAATGAACGTTGATATGATTGAAAAAAAGAACTGCATCGAATTTCCTCTCTTATGCATCGTTTACACACCTTTACGTGATGAAAAATATATTCCTCGACATTCTGTTTGACCCTAACAACGGCAGCTGATTAATCGTCGGCGACAATCCCGAAGATAACCGATGTTGACACGAATGATTCTGATGCTGATCGGGGTGGATCGGGTTGTATCCGGGTCATTAAAATATGGACGGCGAGGTGAGATAAAATTCTATTCTTATTATTCTTTGCATTTGTTTCCGTTCGTCATCTTTTTCTTCCCGAATCAGTCAAAGTCGGCTTTCTCCCTCGCTTCGAACCTTTCGTGTCGGACATCTTTCGTGCGTACCGGAAATATTGCGCTTGCGCATTTGATTTTACCGAATGAGTTCAACTTTAGGTCATTGCATACGGAAATAATGTCGGAAAAATTAAGGTACGGGAAGACTTAATTTCAACTGTCGAACAATTTTTACATTTAATGCAAAAAATGCAACATGTCAAAAGTTTAATCGATAAAATCAGGTATTAGAAGGTAGATGTTTACAAAATTTTCGATTAAATTTTAGGGACCCAAAATAACAATTTTGACAGCTTATATTGCTTTAATAATTAATTTTCACTCAAATAGACAATTATCTATAATGTTATATTATTGGTAACAAAATTTGAAAATATAAATGATCAGTGTGTCCATAGGAATACTAATTCATTTATTGTCAAATATTAATATAATATTATTTCTGCATTACATATATATATGTTATTTTATCACTTTCAGAGAGAACTGCTTGTGTTAATACAACTGCTAAGCAATGAAAATGTACATCTGTCTTGACTGCTTAGATAACCTCGAACAGTTAAAATAAGCATTTCATGGAGAAGAGTAGACAGTTTTATAAACTACTTAACATCAAACTGCTTGAAACTGCCAATAAATTTGTGAATTGCTTAAAAACTGCCAAAATTAGCAGTTCACTTTGACTGTAAGTTCTTCCAGTCCTCTTCTTTTGCTTTTTTGCAGTCTGCCTCCTCCCCAACATTCCCCCTTTTTTCAGTGGAAGGAAATTTTGGTTGCAAGATGGTATTTGCATTCCCAGCTATTTCTTCATTGATCATCAACTTTCTGGAAATGTTATTTGGAGGTTCAAGAGGCTTAATCGCTTTATTTCCTGAAAATAAACTTCAAATGAAAAACCTGTTCAAAATTTTGGATTTTAAAATATTTGAAATGAATATATACTTATATTGTTCAAGTGACATTATATGAAACGAGTTCGGAATTTTATATACTTGGCTGTCACCTTCCCATTGCATGATTCATGGATGGATTTGTACCACACATGAGCTGTTGATTTGACAATGTCCTTCCTTGTTTTTCTTTGGTATTTTGAGTAGCAGTCTGAATTACACTGGTTTCCACCTGTCTCTGATTTCACGTGGATATTGTGGAGGATTTGTGTTTTATATATATATATATATATATATATATATATATATATATATATATATATGTATATATAATGCAGTGGCTTTATTTTACCATTATGACCTTGACCTTCAATTCTTATTGAATCTAATCTGGGTAGATCTCAAGATCCTTTCTTTGCCACATATTCATAATACTCTATTCCTCTCCGTTACCACAAAATATTGATGATTTGCTGAGTTTGCACACATTTCCATAAGTAATGATTGGGTTGTAACATGTATCATTGCCAACAATTTCCAGGATATTAATATCTAAAGTTGAAATAATTTCAGAGTTATAGAAGATGTTTATTCTGATGAAAATGAAGAGAGAAACAAATTCACTGGACAAGACAGTTACAATCTCCTACTATGGGATTTATTTGTACACTAAATTATGTAAAATATCTATTTTGTTGTTCAGTTTCTTAAGTCAAAGTTCATGTTTGTCTTTCATGTTGTTTTTAAAAATTCATCAGCCTTCAAACCATTAAAATTGCATGTGATGCACATTATGTACTTAAAATTAGATTTCCTTTAAAAAAAACAACTTCAAGTCAAACGCCATGGTTAAAAAAGCAATATGGTAGATCCTTGATAGTGGATCCAAAATAGCTTATTTACATTCTTCATGTGTAAGGAAACTTCCACCAAAACAACTTTATCATGCTGGAATTTTACAAAATTTACTTATTAAGCTTGATATAATCTATAACATAATTAAAAACAGCCTACACCTTTATTCTTTACAATTATATTTAGTACCTTAATTTGTTAATTCAAGTCGCACACACACAAAAGTACATACAGCACCTGTGCATTTCATAATTATAAACACTTACTGATCAACTGGATTTAATCTAATTGTTTAATTGTCAATATCATGATATTTCCTTTCTCCAAATCTAATCAAGCAGTGCATCCACCGTAACCTCCCCCCCCCCCCCCTTTTTTCGTGTATGTCAATTTAATAAAAAAAATTGCAATATCAAGTTTGGGGGTGTATAAAATTATAATGACCATTTCAATGTAATGGAGTTGTGATACACCTAATAGCTTCAGATTTGCATATTTCATTCAAAAGCATGGATATTGATAACAGTCACATACCTGGTCCCTCCTTTGGTGTGTCTAGTGGTCCATGCTTTCTCTATTCATAATTTTGTATTCTTCATGGGATTTATGCGATTGATCACTGTTCGTCATTTTCATTTTTACATCCACCATAGCATTACGAGAGAGAGAGAGAGAGAGGGAGAGAGAGAGAGAGAGAGAGAGAGTACATAGACGTGTAAATATTATACATCAGTAGGACTTTTTCTTAATAGTATAGCAGCATTCCAAAATTTTCCCAATTTCGCAAGGTCGCTAACATTATTAGTACCTAGTAAATGAATTAAATTAAAAACATTAGGTCTAGAATAATGATAATTTTTCAAAAACTTTTTCCTCAAGTCGTTACACAGTAGACATTTTCATTCATTCTCAATATCTTGAAGGTTACATGTACATAATATATTAAATTTGATTAAGTTATGGTGTTTTCCTACTTCAATATCCAAACTATGATTAGACTACCTAAATTTAGTTAACAACCTCCTGTATATAAAATCTTTAGGTTTTGTTACATACGTTTGAATGCAAAAATGGTCGATAAGATGTTGGTATGAATAGTCTTTGAAGATCTAACATTTTCTAAAATGTTTTGTATATATATATACAGCTAGAACCCTCTGTTTTATAACAAACAACCCCCTCCCCTTAACGAAACCACTTTAAAGTCAACATGATTTTCTGACCAGGTATAGCTTAGACCAAGTGATGACAATTCATTATTAAAATTTAAAATCCATATGTCATATCGTTCTATTAAATTTTCATAACAAGATTTGAGAATAGTATTATCTGTTCTAAACTTTAGCCAATATTTGAAATATTTCTTCCGGTAATGGCAGGGAGCGAGGTGGACGTTTAATTTCGGACTCCGCATATTGGCAAACTAAATAGACGCCCTGCATTTGTGTCCAGAGACAAAAATGATGTATCAGTGAATACTGGTTTGATTCTCTGTATATTCTTAGATTTGGATCAGGGAACTAATGTGAAACTTGTGTATGTACGCTATTTAAATTTTCTACCGGTCGTTTGTCACTTTGTGAACACTATTCAAGACTTTTAATGGCTCAAAGAACTCGGGCTGGCAGTGAATCTGTAAATTCCGTTGGAACATCGGATACCCCAACGTTGAGATCACCAGGAAATTCCAGCATGAGTGGTGTGAAAAAAATATCCCAAGAGAATGTGTTAAAGAACATCGTGTCCGAATTTATGTTTGATCGTTTGTTTTACGTCCCGTTGAGAATTTTTCACTCATATTGAGACGTCACCAGCTGTAGGTGAAGTACCACAAATTTAGACCTATGCTTAGCGCTCAGGGCCTTAACAGTGGGGGTTCTCTAACGTGCCAACGCCTACCGTGACAAAGGACCTGTTTTTAAGGTCATATCCGAAAGACCCGTGATTCCCGCTTCTAAATGCCGAGCGTTTGGCGAAGGAGCAATCACTACCTATTTTTCATCTTAGGTTTGACGCGGCCATGGCACGAGCGGGGCTCGAACTCATGACCTCCCGGTTACGAAGCGAACGCTCTAAACACTGAGCTACAGCGACCGGTTGAAAGGTGACAGAGGGGAATTATTTGTTACTTAAAGTATCTATAGATCCCCATGAAGTGATTTTATGCAATATTTTTGGTCCAAATTTTGATTCACCATAGTTTTTTGAAAATATACAGATACATATGGATAATATGCAGTGTCAAAATATTATATGGTGTGGAGATTATAACTTGGTTTTAAACTCGTGTTAATTGTTAAATGCATAGGTAATCCAAAGGCAAGAGAGAAAGTTTTAGAACTGATATAGACTTATGGCTATGCAGACCCTTTTAGACAATTACATGAAAATCTTTGTAGATATTCATGGAGGAAAAAGTTTCCTCTGAAACAAGGTCGATTAGATTTTTCTTACTGTCTGAATTATTGTTATCTAGTTTAGATGCAAGTTACAGACTCTAGTTATAAATCAGATCATTTTCCAATATCCTTGTCCTTGAGGGCTATGGAATTTTAATTATTCCTCACTATATGGTGATGAATATATAGAATGTATAAGAAATGTTATCTTAACTGTTAAGAAACAGTATGCAGTTCCTGTTTACAACATGGACAACATACACAATATACCAGATGAAAACATTTTTCTCACCATTAATGACCAATTATTTTGAGATAAGTTTGTTTGTTTGTTTTACGTCCCGTCGAGAATATTTCACTCATATTGAGACGTCACCAGCTGTAGGTGAACTTCCACAAATTTAGACCTATGCTTAGCGCTCAGGGCCGTAGCATTGACGGTTCTTTCACGTGCCAACGCCCACGTGACAAGGGACCTCCGTTTTTAAGGTCATATCCGAAAGACCCGTGATTCTTACTTCTAAATTCCGAACGTTTGGCGAAGGAGCAATCACTACCTATTTTTCGTCTTAGTTTTGACACGGCCATGGCTCGAGCGGGGCTCGAACTCACGACCTCTCGGTTACGAAGCGAACGCTCTAACCACTGAGCTACCGCGACCGGTTGTCAAATCCATGCAAAATAACGCCACTTTGCACACAATATGAAAATAGAATTAATAAATTACTTAAATTTACTCTGAAATACCACTAAAACCAATTGCTTAATTTTAAATCGATTAACAAAAAATTCAAAAAGTGAAGTATCCCGCCAAAATGGCGGCAGACCAGCACGCTGCGGACAGAGCAAAAAAATTGTAATTACCCACGGAGGTTAAGTCCGTGGCCTCGAGTTGGGCCCCAATATAGTGTTTATAGGGTTTTACTGACTTATTGGAATCCCCACAGATTTACCTCTGCATGACCTGGTACTGTTTGTCTAATCTTTGGCTTTGTCTCTTAGCTCACTATATATCCCAGTCTTCTTCACTTCGGCGTCAGCTATATCACTGGCGGGAAACTTTCCATCCGGGCACCGGAAGTGGTTGGTGGAAACATCACATCCGGGGAGTCGTCCCCGGATACTACAGCGTTTTATGTTTTCATTTTGCCACATGCTTTCTTTCCTCCCGCATAAATTACGTCGTGTATTTTTTTTTTTTTTATTGTGAAGTAAAAATACGGTGGATTGACATAAGGGGTTTGCTTGGAACGGCTCATATGATAAATATAAAATGATAATATGTAACATCATAATATATAATGATAGTAATAATAAAAGTTAATCATACTATAATAATAATTATAATAATAATAATAATATAATGATTGAAACTGATAACAATACAACTAGCATGCTTTATCAAAATGCGATTATGATGACGAATTCGTATTGATGCGAAGTAAGATTTTGACAGTGTTGCTTTTAAACGGTATGAGTCTAATATGACATCATATCGAACATTCCCTCGAAAATTGCAAGCAATACAGCTGGTAAAAAAGAAAACCATGATAACGGCGTAATATACAATGTACCTTGTGAATAGTTTGTTTATAGGGAGAATTTTATTTTATCATAAATATTTAAAACGTCGAGCGCCTGTGAAGTAATTTTAAGGGGGCACTGCGGACCTACTCTAACCCGGATCAGTACGGGATTTATTTCTGGAATAAACGAACACACACACACACACACACACACACACACACACACACACACACACATATATATATATATATATATAGAGAGAGAGAGAGAGAGAGAGATCGCTTTACCTATTTATGTCTAATGAGTATCGAGTATGACGTCTTGAAGCTGATTGCTTTTCATATTTCTGCAGAAATAGTAAGAAAGCCATAGTTCTTAAAACGATTACTGAATATATCCAATATAGTGCACTTTACTTTATCAAAGCGCTTAAATAACTTGTATAACTTGAAAAAGAACACAAATACATGTAATACATTTACAGGGGGAAGTAAAATTTCTGATGTGATAACGTGTAGCTATATTTTTCAGTGTTAATATTGCAAAAAGTAAAATATTTGAGAGAAATTGGAAAATTCTTTCTATCTACATGTATGAGCATTACGAATGACAACTCATTAATTTGTTTTAATATTCATAATTTATTAGTTCGAGTATTTTTAAGGGCAGATTTTGATAATTATAGCACTTTATTGTCTGTGTGTACTTTCATCTTCGCTAGCCAAAAAAAAAAGGGGGGGGGGGTTACGATCCGCTCCACATCTCTACAAGCTGGCTAGTGCATATGTTGCATTTTGTACTGTTGTGAATTCAAGTGTGTCATGATTATGAACGAGGAAACGATTAAAATTGAAGTACTAAAACAGGTTCGTAGAAAAAAAACCAGTTCAACATTTCTAAAACAGTTATCAAAATGGTCGTTTTTCTACATATTTTGATATTACATGCATTTTATGTACAGTGGATTGTGTGTGACAAAGAAGTATGCTATAATAGAAATTTGAAGTACGTAATGTGAGAAGTGAAATAAGAATAAGACTTTCAGTCGGGGTATTTATTTGTTGTATATTGTTTTACGTCCCATTAGATACTTTTACTAATGTAAAAAAAATCACTAGCTTTAGGTGAAGTACCATAAATTTTACTCTATGCAGGACGCTTAGGGCCAGTGGCAGTGAGGGTTCTTTTTCGTCCCAACGCCTATTATGACACGTGTCATCCGTTTTAAAGGACTCGTGACTTTCACCTTAAATACCGCACGCTTCAGGAAGAAACAGCCACTTTACCTATGTGAAACATCTTCGGTTGGTCTCTCAGTTGTAAATGCGGTACAGTATATTAGCCTTATTCAGATTCGGCATTAATTCTGCTTTTCTTAAATGCTTTCTGATTGTTAATGTTAACACTGCATGCTAAAACGATTGATTGATTACATATTGTTTAACGTCCCGCTCGAGAATCTTTCACTCATATGGAGACGTCACCATTACCGGTGAAGGGCTGCAAAATTTAGGCCTATGCTCGGCGCTTATGGCCTTTGAGCAGGGAGGGATTTTTATCGTGCCATACTTGCTGTGACACGGGGCCTCAGTTTTTGCGGTCTCATCCGAAGGACCGCCCCATTTAGTCGCCTCGTACGACAAGCTTGGGGTGCTGAGGATCTTTTCTAACAACCCGGATGCCCACGGAGCCAAAAATGTATTTATCAGTGGTAGTCATGTATTGTGTATTATGGTCAAGTATTGTCAATTATAGTGCATTTAAGTATTAATCGTATTTGCAACAATATTGTATATTTTTTGGGAGGAAAAAAGACTATATCAAAGTGTTGAAGCTTTAGCGATCAAAATAGCACGCAATACTATTAAAGTTCTATAATATCAAAATTTCATTGTAGTAAACAATGCATTAGTATAACTCTGGGAATGAACATTGCTAGCAACGTACACGTGTAACTGTGATTTTTACATATATGTATGATATCGGCGAACGTAGCTAGCTATAATGGTAGCATGTGTGTAAGAAAAATTTGTTTCGGCTACATTTCTTCTCTAGAAAATTTGACCAATTCAAAGCTATTTAGTGTTTGATAACTAAATATCATTAAACACACTGAACATCTGCTTTTCACATTTATCTTAAGAAGAGACAATGATATCTATTTTTAGTACATGTACAAATAGCATGTTTATTTCAAGGTCATATTAGAAAAAAGTATTATACAATAGTTTCTAGCAGGTATTTTAAAAAAAAATTTTTATCTTTTATGAGATTTACTATTTTAGAAACGTTTGATTTTGTGATCATTTGAAAAAAAAAATATTAATGTTTAAAGCATATGATGCCTTTATATCAGTTTACTTTACAAGACGGCAAGCTGTGCTAAGAAAGCTATATTCTTTTTTTTTTTTTCGTTCTTGTCACGTGACTTGTGCTAGACGTCACAGAAACACATCTACACAACTCGTACCGAAATTTTTCTATTGACTGGCGATCAAGAACGGGGCATATAAGCTTTTCCAACACGCAGATAATATTACGGATTTACATATTTTTAAAATAAATTTAATCCAGATGACTTCAAGCTGCCACAGATTGTGATGCTACATGTAAAATGCAAAATATTTCAATATAAACTTAATTTTCTACTTCCAGTGTATAAACATAGCAATACGAAAAACGATATTGCCAGTTGTTTCATAATTCAATAATAGATAGATATTGACTATATGTTTGGCAGCGATGACAGTGCTTTTCTTTCCACCATGCAGGATTAGCTCAGAAAAGTAAACATTCATGATGTCCAATAAATAAAATCCATTCGGATGTAAGTGGATAATTTTTTAACCATTTTTTATTCGAAAAAAACCCAAATAATTCAATTATCCCTGCTAAAAAAAAAGATATAACAGTAAAAACTATAATCATTCCTGAATTTTACTCACTTCACAGTGATATTGAACACCCTTAGTTTGAGTTTTGACATCTCGTACGTTTTGTTATTGTTGATAACAACGAAATTAAAATGACGTTCCAGTGTACTGTTTTAACCAAATGCATTTTATTTCTTGCGTTTAAAAGATGTTTTGAGAGCTGCCCGCGCACGTCCGGATAACATCGGAATTTTCTGATTCTACGTGCCTGATATGTCTACATAAAAGTACATTGTATACACTGGCTGCGACCTCGCCCCTGTGGTAGCACCGTAAACATCTTAAATTATTAAATGTAGACTTAATATCATACAGATTTTATAGATATTATAAATTGGTATAATTAATTTATAACCCAATATGTAGCTATTTTGTTAAAGGTTGAAAAGTAATATTGCTGCGTTTGTACATAATAGAATCACCCAGTTTTAAGTTAACTTTCTTTATATTCATCTTTTACAGTAAAACAAATGAATGTTGTTTGAGTTATAGAAAAGTAGAAGGTGAATGCACTGGCAAGTGATTCAGTATATTAACATCAAACAGTCCATCATATGGCATCGTCGCAAGCCACGGATGAAATGTACGTTCCTCTCCCTTTTCACGTGAGAGGAGCGTACATTTCAGCCATGGCTTGCGACGATGGGTATATGATAACAGAGTGTTTTTGTAAGAAAATATTGATGATTGAGATAATTATTACATGTAACTATATGTACAATTCAGACAAACTAATTTATAATTTCAGGTACTAAAGTCAATAGCATCACGTGGTATGTCCACATTTTCTGCTCACTATTCTGGGCTCGAAATACTCGTAAAATGCGAGTAAATTTAAACAACTGCGATTGAAAATAGTAAACACTCGAAAATTTTAGCGAGTTCTGATTATCGTCTTTTATCCGTTTTTTTTTTTTGTTGTTGTTTTTGTTTTTGTTTTTGTTGTTGTTTGGTTTTTTTTGTTGTTTGTTTTTTTTTAACGATGATGCGTAATTTGTGTTTCTTAAACTTGCACTCAGAATCATACCAACGCTTACATGAACAACCGATTTCAGCAACAGTTTCTTTCCGTATTTTCCATTCATAATATTTTAGAAATTCTGAATCAAATAGATACTTTAAAGGAATATAAACACATATGCCACGAGCTCCATTCACTTATAGGGGTGATTAAATTAAATTCAAAGTATGAGGTTTTTGTTATTTATCTAAAAACATTGGAGTCTGTTTTATCAAATCTTCATCTTCCTGTTGCCATTTTTATCAGAATAAAAAATAGCGTTATTCATTATTAATTACAAATCACCAGCGAACAACAAATCCATTCCACCACCATAATTATTTATCATTCTGTGTCCCATCTACTTTAATTTATGATACTGATGTCGGGTTGTCATGATGACACAGCTGACCGTGTGGACAAAATCAAAGATTGTTGTAAATCTGAAACCAAATAGCAAATCTTATCATATCAAGCCTGGGGTAAATGATTATAATCATTAATACGTACATCAATGTTTACAATGAGTTTAAGAATAAATTGTCATCTTGTGTTCATTCTGAGTAGGAGCACAGAAAAATGACTCCTTTTTTCTGATGCAATAATGGACTTGTGATTTCCATGGGACTCGTCAAATTTTCATGGGACTCAAGCTGCCTATAAACCAGAAGTCCGGGCTCGCTTTGAAAAATAACTCTAGTAACAACTCTGATGTGGTAGGATATTGGAAGACGTGGTGAACTAGAGGTTTGAGGGTCTGAAGACCCAACATAACATCACATACCCTAACTGGTCCAAACAATGTCTGTTGACCCTCTAGGCTCAGCAAACATGGGAAAAGTCATTGATTTAAATAGAACACGAAAAAGGCCACTGCTTCATTCGTTTTATTTTAGCTTGTAGCTTTTCACTTTAACATGTGGATTTTATATCCACAGGCTAAAATTAGCTTGTGGTAGAAAAAGTTCATTTCGACCCCAGCTATTACATACACTTTGATTGAATAATTTGTCAATTTGCACTTAACATAATTTATGCACTATAATCTACTAGGCACGGTATTCGCACTTCATAAAATATGGTGTCCATTGAACTTTATAGAACATTAAGTGAACTGTTTAGAAAAATTCACGCGAAAATTCTAATGAATATTCTATCTTTTGTCTGATAGAGAATTGTGTATGGTTACTTAGGTACCAGAAGCAATCAAATGGGATTCGATGAAATTTAAAAGACATTTAGCCGCCGGATAGCTGAAAAATTGCTCAGGCGGCTATAAACAAACAAACAAACAAAAAAAAAAAGACATTTACAACATAAATTTTCTAATTATAGTTTTAGTTATAGAGTGGTAAAACTAAATTCTGTATTACTATCTATCATGTGTTTGATTTCGACGTATTCTTTGCTCACAGAGTGTGTTGGATTCTACGGAATTAATTGCAAAAAGCAATGTGTAAAAGGATATTTCGGAAAATCGTGTAAAGAGACTTGCAACTGTACTCAAACAGAAACCTGTAATCAGTACTTTGGGGGGGGGGGGGGCATTGAAACCAAAAGTAAGTTTGTCATGTTGTTTGACAAATTAGGAGAAAAGCATTGCTATTAGACCATGCAAAGATTTAACTGTTTGTTTGTTTCATCATCGGGAAAGATACATACATGTACGTGTAAGTATCCTTCATGTTATGTACAAAAAATCATTCACAAAATAAGTACTACAAAGGACTAAATATCGGTATCATCAAGACCTAATGTTACGATCTTGTTTCCCATCGAGTAAAATGAAATATTATATTAAAATATGAATACATCATTCTATTTATATGATTTCTATGTACATGTATTTCACTTCGAATGACTCATATTTCTCCATTAACGATTAATAGATTCGAAAAATGCACCAGCTAAAGAAGGATGCCTACTTGTGAGACTAATGAATCCTGCAATATCGACTTAGTCTGTTCTACGTTTCACCATGTGTTTTATGCTCAGCTTATACAGGTAAGTAAGCAAATCTAGAAATTCATAATTATACGTATATCTTTATAACACACGCAAATATTTTCAATTTGTCAAGTGCGTTTTGTAACTTTTTTTTCAAGAACACGAAGACAAGGAAAGTATAAAGTAGACAAAGCAATGAAAATAAAGGCCATTCCAAAGAGACAGTCACATAAGATTCAGTTAATTCGTTACACGAGCAATGCACATGAACACAGACAATATAGTGACAACGATATTACGAAATGCGCATATAAAAGAGAATTTGAAAAGCACTTGACACATAACTACAGTCGAATCATTTTCCCTAAATTGACATCAGTGGACATTCCAGCAGACCAGTACAGTATGGTCGTAATACGTAATCCACATGTACTGGTGGATGAAGAAAGTAGAAGCAGCACAGATACGTCTGATGGAGGCGGTTTACAGGAAAGTCTTAGACACTCCTCCACTGATCAACATAGTGCAAGAACCTCGAGACCTTATAGTCTAGTTCAGCCTGAAGTCTGATTTTACCATCTTGGTGTCTCTATCAGAACTACAAACTTTATGACTCGACGACGTCTGAGTTATATAGCTTCATTATTCAATGTCATCTCGTATCGTTTCAATCGTATTTTTAAAAAAGAAATTGTCACTGGCCGTTTTGATGTGTATTTGTATACATTGAATGAATGGATACTAATAATATCTACTTGTATTCTGAGAGGTTTTTTTTGGACAAACATGAATATTAGTCATACCATTTTGTTCTGTAGTTTATTATCTCATGCGCACGACATAATATCTCGCTCAATTCAAACCACGGTTGATGATCTTTAATCTTGAACTTTGACCTTAAGATCAATTACTGCAACGGGGACCAAAGAGATGTTTTACATCTCACTGATGTCTAGGTTCAGCAAAGATTGTCACCAAGAAAAATATATGGGATTGCTTTGTTATATAAAGCCATCAAGGGTGACTGCAAGAACTCAATTATGACTTAGTTATGGAAATCAGTTTTGGTTTAACTCACTTTAATGGTCCCATGGGGATCCGGGTTGTTAGAATAGATCCTCAGTACCTCTTGCTTGTCTTAAAAGGCGACTAAATGGGGCGGTCCTTCGGATGAGACCGCAAAAACCGAGGCCTCGTGTCACAGCAGGTGTGGCACGATAAAGATCCCTCCCTGTCCAAAGGCCATAAGCGCCGAGCATAGGCTTAAATTTTGCAACCCTTCACCGTCAATAGTGACATCTCCATATGAGTGAAAAATTCTCGAGCGAGACGTTAAAACAATATATAATCAATCAATCAATCACTTTTGATATGAATTAATATCCGTAACATCAAAGATAGTAAAAGTTGAATATTTATTTTTGTAGAACACTCGTTTCACATCGAAAAACACAAAGATCCGCCAGACAGAAATGTTAATGCTACGTCACACTGTCCCATGCTAAAAGGGTTACTTTGTTGTGACGCTACATGCTCTGATCACTCTATGCATATTATAATGTCATTCCATGTATCTCAGAGAAACTGTCGAAGCTATTAACGTGTCAACAATTTAAATGTTGCATGCCCATAGAAATTAAGAAGGAACAAAAAATATCGGTTAATTACTCTACCAATAGACAATCAGATACATGTATCAATCAAAACTAACGCACACACACACACACACACACACACACACACACACACATCTCGTTCTCGCTTCTCGCTCAGTCACTGAAACAATCTTTTTTTTTCAAATGAGCAAGTGGTTAATGAATGAAATTTCTATTATAATGCAATGTGTACGTGTATTTCAAAATAGCATTTATTCCTGAATAGTAGACATTGCCCCCGAATAGCGAATTTTGATGATTTTCGAAGAAGATGCAAATTGACACACCACATCAAAGCAATACATTTTGCAAATGCATCAGAGTACCTACAAATATGTGTAGAAAAACAAATGTAAGTAGTTGGCAGTGTATAAGTGGTGTACATACTACTCCCTGAAGTACAATATCCATTCCACCCTGTGAATATTTTCTTCACGCGGGACCTATAAATAGTACTTGGGATCATAATGACCTATTATTCTGTATAAAACATCGTACTGACGGAGAAAATGTCATTAAGTGTATAATATAATTTAATAAGTGTAGAATATACATCCTGCACCATGTGTAGGAAGGGAGATAATTCATCTTTTGTTTACTGAGTATATACTGTACATGTACATGTATATTGTTAGTAGCAACAATGGCCAAACGTTATTGTGTGGCAGAAGATAATACATTAAGGAAAATGTTTTACTTAATTTTCACAAAAATAACATTTTTACTCCAAGATCTGCTTTTCTTTTCAAAAAAGCGTATTGCAGTATTTTAACCATGGTACTGAATTAAAAAGTTTGCACTTCCTAGTTGACAGCGAAACCACTTGAAGTTTTGAGTAATATTCTTTGAAAATGACTTTCAGCTGGAACGGGAACTATTGAGTACGTCTTGAAAGAAGTAGATTTGTAGTCTCTAATTGTCTTTTTGCCTGTGTGGAAAAGGAAAAGACGGTTAGTGTTGACTGTTTCTTTCTCAATGGGGAGTAGTATTTTTTTTTGGAGATGCTTACAGGCCTCTATGATAGAGTTCTGAATAAGTTAAACAATGAATGACATTAACTGTCAATTTTTCCTCCGAAAAACGTAAAATTAAAGACTGCAGATTAACATCTTATAATACGGACTGATGTAAGATGGAGAGAAGAATAGTGAGAAAATGCTAATCGGTATCCGGTGATAGTGATAAAACAAGACGACCGCATATAATGGTGTATCTTATAATTATATATAAATCATTGACCACATCATATGATTAACATACCACATCCTATAATGGCATCAATTCATCGCATAATGATACCACATCAGCTAATGATGTTATTACATCATGTAATGTAGCTACTACATCAGGTAACGATAATACCACTTCAGGTAACGATAATACCATACCAGGTAATGATAATACCACATCAGGTAACGATAATACCATACCAGGTAATGATAATACCACATCAGGTAACGATAATACCATATCAGGTAACGATAATACCACATCAGGTAACGATAATACCATACCAGGTAATGATAATACCACATCAGGTAACGATAATACCACTTCAGGTAACGATAATACCATACCAGGTAATGATAATACCACATCAGGTAACGATAATACCATACCAGGTAATCATAATACCACATCAGGTAACGATAATACCATACCAGGTAATGATAATACCACATCAGGTAACGATAATACCACATCAGTTAACGATAATACCATACCAGGTAATGATAATACCACATCAGGTAACGATAATACCATATCAGGTAATGATAATACCACATCAGGTAACGATAATACCACATCAGTTAACGATAATACCATATCAGGTAATGATAATACCATATCAGGTTACGATAATACCATATCAGGTAATGATAATACCACATCAGGTAGCGATAATACCATATCAGGTTACGATAATACCATATTAGATAATGGTAATACCATATTAGATAATGGTAATATTATATCAGGTAACGATAATACCATATCAGGTAATGATAATACCACATCAGTTAACGATAATACCACATCAGTTAACGATAATACCATATCAGGTAATGATAATACCATATCAGGTTACGATAATACCACATCAGGTAACGATAATACCACTTCAGGTAACGATAATACCACTTCAGGTAACGATAATACCACATCAGTTAACGATAATACCATATCAGGTAACGATAATACCATATTAGATAATGGTAATACCATATTAGATAATGGTAATATTATATCAGGTAACGATAATACCATATCAGGTAATGATAATACCACATCAGTTAACGATAATACCATATCAGGTTACGATAATACCATATTAGATAATGGTAATACCATATTAGATAATGGTAATGTTATATCAGGTAACGATAATACCATATCAGGTAACGATAATACCAATCAGGTAACGATAATACCACATCAGGTAACGATAATACCATATCAAATAATGATAATACCACATCATGTATTGATAATACCACATCAGGTAACGATAATGCCACATCAGTTAACGATAATACAACATCAGGTAACGATAATGCCACATCAGGTAATGATATCATCACAGCATAATTATAATGACTTAACCACATCATATAATGATATTACATATTCGCATCATATAATGACATTGTACATATCATACAATGATATTACCACATCATACATTGATATTACCACATTATACAATGATATTACCACATCATATGTGAAGGTTACCACATCATGTCATTTCAAAGCCACATCATATAAATATATTACCACAGAACGTAATGACTATACCACATAATATGATATATGATAAATAGAATGATCTACTGGTGTTTCATACATTTTCCAGACATCATACTATTTTGAATAGTGTTTATGTATTGATAAATTTAGCAAACTTAGTATCACTTTGGATATGTTCAAGTTGTGGTATGAACGTCAAGTACTAGTGAGTAGAGTGTCAAATCATGAACACTATTATAATATCATTTTTTTTCTTATTTGGATGGAGTTTCCGTATTGTAAAATTATTTTACAAGGAAGTAGAAAGTCGTGAGATATAAGGAAGACTAACGTACATATGCCATGCTATTCACAAATAATGTTCTTATGTACTTTGAAATGTGCAAGTATTTCCTCAAATATAAACTAATTTTCAATAACATTTTAAGTCAATGGTTTCCTGAAAAATTAAATATTATTATCGTAGAAAGTTCAAGAGACAATTACATGCATTCGTGTGGGGACCTTTGATTTGGAGTTATCAATCTGAAAGTACATGTGGTTATAGTTTGCTGAAATATTTCCCCAGGAAATGATCTGACAGATCATCAAAATTGTCATCACAGTAAAGATATCCAACACTAATATTAAGGTCAAAGAAAATAACAGCATTCTCACTAAAAGTATGCTTCACAACCCAGGTGACCAGAACCAACACTGTCTGTGAATACACTAGGGACACACCTAGAACTAGATTTTATGAACATTCAGAATCCTGAAAATGGGCTCTATTGCATTCCTTCAGGAACTAGATGTACAGTCACAACTCCTTTCTCTTTTCTTTGTTTCCCCTATTAGACATGACAAGATGACGACTCGCACTGATGAAAGTTTCAACATGTGCCTAACACGACTCTAAAATTAGATATGATTGTTTTGTAAAGACTGTTACAGTTGCTTTACTGACACAAATTCAAAACGTTTTACACTAGCTATAGGGAGACATAAACGCGTCAAACCTAAGACGAAAAATAGGTAGTGATTGCTCCTTCGCCAAACGCTCGGCACTTAGAAATGAGAATCACGGATCTTTCGGATATGACCTTAAAAACGGAGGTCCCGTGTCACGGTAGGCGTTGGCACGTTAAAGAACCCTCACTGCTACAGCCCTGAGCGATAAGCATAGGTCTAAATTTGTGGTACTTCACCTACAGCTGGTGACGTCTCAATATGAGTGAAAAATTCTCGACGGGACGTAAAACAAACAAACAAACAAACTCTGCACGTATGACCTCAACACAGTGAAAATTGGCCCATTCAGTATTGACCCCTTGACTACAGAATTTGCCCCGTCTTCGTCTGTCCGTTGTTGGACATGATTCGTATGTATCTACTGATGTATTCATGAGCTTCAAAATTCGAATTTGTTTCTAGAGTCGAATCAGCAAATCGACAATATCCCGAATTTACAAGTTGTTGATCATTTCAGGTATGTATATATTCTCATGACCGGCTGCAGTAGCCGAGTTCGCTTCAATCGGGAGGTCTCGAGTTCGAGTCTCGGTCGTGGCATGGCCACGTCAAAACTAAGACGTAAACACGGGTGCAGAGGTCCAATGTTGCGGCAGGCGTTGGTACGTTAAAGAGCCCTCACTATTACGGCCGTAAGCGCTAAGCATAGGTCTATAGTATATAGTCTCATTGCAATAACAAGAAGGCCATCGCTCACCTGATTCACCTTGGTCCTGATTTTGTTCAGTGTTTTAAAAAGATTTTTATTTTCAATGTTTATTTCCATGAAACATTTGGACTCCATATTGTGGCTCCAACTTATCTCCGAAGGTTCGATATAATTGAACTTAACTTTAAGCAATATAGGAATACCTCAATACCAATATGACTAACATGACCTTGCTTTCTGAGAAAAATTGTTCTGTATATTTACATTATGTTAACCACAGGCTTAATACATGCAAGTTTAATTTTTAAAAAAATGAATCCATGCAATTTGGGAACGTTTGCATTTTGATATGATTTAATTTTGGTCTGTTACTCTTTAAACGAATTCCTCTTAATTGATTTCCTTATATACCCATTTAAAAATTTGATGTTTTATTTTGTTGTTGTTGTTTGCTTTGGTGATGAAAGGCTTAATAACAATATTATATTATCTAAAACGTGAATAATAATCCCGATCAGTCAGAATGAACCACAAAATAAAGGATTGACTGCAGGGAAAAATAGAATTCGATATAAAAACTTCAAAGTTTTTAAATGGTTTGATTTAAATGCTTTAGTACCTATTACAATAATGTATGGGATACTCTTATGCTTGATGGCATACAAGAAGTTGTGGCCGAATTTAATCCTTGCGTCAGTTTTTTTGTGTTTTGCCACTATTCGGCTATTTCCGCAATTTGTCGATACAATTGTTTTTTGACGCCAAATGCCTTGGGCACGTGCAAAGGGATTCCGTGTTAAAATATTTAGATGGTATGTTGTAAACAAAACAAAATCAAAATACAGCAAATAAATGCAATATTTCGTGTCAAAAGTGTTATATTTAATGGACTGATACTTTAAATAAAACAGCTTATTAATTCAATAGCAACAAATTGTCTGATAAAGCGATATTACTACAACATATATTGCTCTATCGTATTTCGAAAAGAAAAAAAAAATGAAACAGAAATCTTAAAATCAGGGACTTGTCACTGTACGGATTGCGAGTTCCTGAATTACCCTTGACTTAATATGATATACATATATTAAATACATTCATTTTCTGATCACTAAGCACCGACGTTATATTTCTAGACTGGATACTCAATTTTGACTTTTAACACTCGTGATAACTTCTCCTGTCGAATTCCCCATCACAATCTCGCAAACTCATATATATATATATATATATATATATATATATATATATATATATATGACTATATACTCCCTCTCATTTGTTTACAAAAATATTAGTTATGAAATAAATGTAACCCATTTTCATTAATTATTGGTTTTCTATACGTAAAATGAAAGAAAGTAGATACCCTCCTCGACGAAACTCCTATACAATATTAATACAGACGAGTTTACTCAAACTCACGATCATTTTTCTTCAAACTCAAGCTACATAGAACCGACCGATTTTCACGTGATCTAATAAATAAACATCGATTTCTCATAAAACTATAAACTTCGAAAACTCAAAAAATCTTAGTGGGAAGTGACCGGAGTCCCTACCCTTCACCGGCTGGATCCGCTACACACCCCTCCCCTCTTAGATTTTTTTTTAAAATGTTAAGTACTATAGTAGGAAATATATATATATATATATATATATATAAATTTGTATATCTGTACTATATAGTATACTAGTGTCGTATAACCATGTAAATTCTAAATCTAGATATATTCCCAAAACATTGCGATAACACAACGTTCTGCATATATTAAAAGTGAAACTAGTAAACAGTGGCCGTGTATTGAAGGGTTCTTTTGGATCGGTCTTAGGAAATATCGAGACCTTTTCTTTCAGAGTGCCGTATATTTTGTACAAATAGTCCGCTTGAAGTATTTCACTGTTCATCTCAATCTAAAATATTTAAATAAATTCTGTGAAATATTTAATCCAAATGTATATACATGGATACTTTTTAAATAAATCATAATTGTGAACAATTCATTATTATTTGTTTTTATGCAGTTTTTTAATTATGACCCGATTTCATGATCAAAATTCCACAATGCGGTTCAATTTTCAACGAGCTGAGGTCTATTCGATGTTGCAAAATGATTCCCGTATGACTTTTCAACCTGAGTCAAACGTTGTAGTTCATATTCTGATATATTTTAAAAACTAGAACAAGGAAGCATAACGACTTTGTGTTTATTAAATATTATTGGTATAATGCTGTTTCTCAGATAAGAAATTTCGCAGACTGTGTTGAATGATTGATTATGGGTCCTCAAACAATTGTGCTGTTGATGGTGATTTTTGATTTACAGTCGGACATTTGTGCGCAGGAATTGCCGGAGAATGACAAGTATACGTGTAAATATCAAACGTATGTGTTTTGTATTTTGTTTGGTTTTTGGTTGCTTTTTTGTTTTCTTTTGTGATTGTTTAGATAATATTATATGAAAAAAGTATTAGTAGAATTACTATTAATGCGAAGACTTTCACATTTTAAAACAAATGTTTGAAGTACATCTTGAGAATTGTAAATCTTTAAAATTATGCTTTCCGACAAAAAAATTAAATTATTGTAATTTGTTTTGTAATATGAGAATTTTATTTTTCATAATATATATTACTTTATGAATACTGTTATGCCCCCCCCCCCCCCCCCCCCCCCCCCAAGACGCATATTGAATTTAATATGTTTGTCTGCAACATTATCTTTGACAATCCATTGATTGATTATATGTTGTTTAACGTTCCGCTCTCGAATCTTTCACTCACATAGAGACGTCACCATTGCCGGTGAAGGACTGCAAAATTTAGGGCCTATGCTCGGCGCTCAGGCCTTTTGAACAGGGAGGGATCGTGCCACACCTACTGTGACACGGGACCCCGGTTTTTGTGGTCTCATCCGAATGACCGCCCCATTTAGTCGCCTCTTACGATAAGCAAAGTGTACTGAGGATCTATTCTAACCCGGATCCCCACGGGGCTTTGACAATCCAAGATGAATACTTCACATTGTATACGTATAAAGAAATGTCAGTTCCATACATATGAGCCATGAAGTCCAATGTTTAAAAAAGTTTAAAAAGGTCAGAATCATATCAATTTGGCCACACTCGGGATATAGAGTTTCCATAACAAGTCTTCTTCAGCTTGTATTTTGTGCTATACGGTCAGTTTTAAAATTGTAGAGTTTTTACTTACACAACAATAAGTAACCACCCTAACTTATTTCCGATTAAACGAGACGGTCACGAATTTCACGCCTTGTTTAAATACATGTTTTATACCTGGGTATAAAACTGCACGCGTATCGAGTCATTCGTTATTAAGATATTGAATGTCAAACATGGCTTATGATGCAAAGACATGCTTTTCATCTGAAGTTGAGTGCCGTGCTGTAATTCGGTACTTGTATTTGAAAGGTAAAACAGGGAAGAAAATACACGGCGAGTTAGCGGGTGGTTATGAGTCTAATGCACCATCTTATGTTCAGGTTAAATTCTGGGTAGAGGAATTCAAACGCGGTAGAACGTCTTTAGAAGATGACAACAGGTCTGAAGGCCCACTGCAATGGATGCCACCAACGAAGTTGATTGATTGCTTAGGGTTTTCCGCTGAGTTGGCAATATTTCTGCCATTTTACGGCGGTGACGTAACTGAATTATGTTTGGTTGTGAAAGTTGGAAGTTTCTCTGACGGCCTCCAGTGAGCCTACTCTTTTTCGAAAATCAGGTAAACGATCTTTTACGTGCCAAGGGGGTTGTGACCCTTGACACGGTGCACCGTTTAACATCCCATCCGAGAAACATAAAAGTTAAAAATGCGTAAACAGGTAAAAATACATATCATTTAGTTATATTATAGTATTCATTTTTCTCTGTAAAAGTCGCATTCTTGTAACTATGGTATAATATGAAAAGGCTAAGATAACTAACAGTATTCAATCTCATAATTCCTGTCACAAATACAAATCAGAGGGATGGGCAAACACGGACCCCTGGTCATACCAGAGGTGGGATCAGGTGCCTAAGAGGAGTAAGTATCCCCTGTCGACCGGTCACACCCGCCGTGAGCCCTATAATCCGATCAGGTAAATGGAGCAATCCGTAGTCAGAATCAGTGTGCCAAGGACGGCCTAACAATGGGTATGAAAAACATCAGACAGCATTTGACTTAATGGTAAGTTGTAATGGCAAATCAGATCGTTATAACGACCATAAAAGTTGCGAAATGCTGCCTTTAGACGAGACTGTACAAACGCTTGTAACACCAACTTCTTTGTCAGTAGCCCGCCTTGAGTTAAAAACTGATCATAAGCATAACAAGCTCTTACGTATCGAATCAGTTGGGAGATATAAACACCATATGCAGGTGATGATGGGATATTGCCACATCAATAAGGGAAGTTGACGATGGAGAAATTGAAATCATCCCGTTTGTCATAAAGTTGTGTTGTTAGATTGCCGCCGGCATCTATTTTCAGTAGAATATCTAAGTACGAAGCTGAAGTGGAAGACTGTGGTATCTTTTATTTCAAGCTCACTGGGTATATCGAATCGACATATGAATGAAAATGATCATTGTTAATAAACAAAACGTCGTCGATATATCTAAATGTCAAATTGAAGTCCACAGCAAGAGATTTTTTCTTCTCGTGTAGAAGTTTTAGAATGAATTCTGCTTCATGGGAATTCCAACAGACTGTTGGAAGACCTGATCACCAAACACTACGAAAATATTGTCAATGAGGAACTCTAGCATCTTTTTAATATCAACTTCAGAGTACTTGTGCCTGGAGTCAGAGTGATGTTTAACAAAATATTTTTGGGATGACCAATCACTAAATATGAATATTTCCTTTTACCATTTTTGTTCACGAAACAACTGTCTATGTTGTCAAAAGAGTCTAGTCTTTAATTTATCGTGAGGGATGGTCGTTTAAAGAGTTCTAAAATCATACGTTTTAATATTGTGAATTCGAGAAAAGTTTTGTGACTTCAAATTCAATAAAAGTACTTTAGAATTTTTAAGAATCCACTACACCACTTCTGGCATATTTAGTGGCACAGTACGTTTGAAGTTTCTCCTTCACCGCAGTTAATATTTTCGTAAGGAGATAATAATCTGATTGTCAAATTTTTTAGAGAGTTCATGCGTTGATTGCACATTATCAAAAAGTCTATTTCGTTTGGGCGCAAAATCACTACATTCCAAAAGCATGTGCTGTATAGTTAATGGACAGTCACAAGATACACATTCAGGTTGAATTTCTCTGTTTAATAAATAGGAGTGTTTCAATTTTGAATGTCCGATGCGTATTCTTGAAATAATAACTTCGTCCTGGCGTTTCATTACGATGTTACACGATTTGTTTACTTTGTTTTGAATAGAATACAGTTTACTTCTGTCACAGAAATCCCAACATATTTGCCAAAGATCATTTACATATAGTTTTATGTTATATTTCAAATCTGTGTAAGGAATTTTAAAATGTACAATATCGTTTTGTAGTGCATTCTTTGCCTCTTTGTCTGCTTTGTTGTTACCATGGATACCAATATGACTAGGAATCCAGCAGAACTCAACTATTTTATTTTGTTTAGTTAGCCGATAAACTGGTTTAAAATGTCTAAAATATATGGGTGATCAATATTCATATTACTTATAGACTGTAGACAAGATAGGGAGTCTGAGAATATATTGAAGTATTTGTCCTTAAAAATTTTAATGTACTCTAACGCAAGTTGGATAGCCTTAGCTTCGGCGGTATCAATTGTTGCTTCATTTGGGAGTCGTGCTGAGAAAACGTTGTTATTGATTACTGCAGCAGCAACAACTTTATTTTGGTCTTTCGAACCGTCTGTATAAATATCAGTTGTAGAATGTTTAGATTGTTTTAGTTCGGATAAATTTTGTTTAAAAATAGCGGAATTTGTTTCAGATTTTTTATATTCAGAAAGTGAAGTGTCAACTTTCGGTTTTAGTAATTTCCATGGTGGTATTTCTGAACGTGATGAGGGTTTTATGATGTCCATAGGTAAGTGAGAATCATGTATATGTTTTTTTGACTCGGAGACCAATTGGTTTTATACAAGTCTTAGTTTTTTTCATACAAATCTTCAAACTGTGGGTGGAAAACGCAGTTAAATGCAGGATTGTCAGTGTTAGCTTTTAATTTAACAACGTATTGTAAGATAAGTTTTATTCTACGTAGATCTAGAGGTGGTTCGTTTGCCTCAACATACAAACTATCTACAGGAGAGGTTCGAAAAGCTCCTGTGCACAGTCGAAGTCCTTGATGGTGGATTGCATCAAGGGCTTTAATGTAGGATGTTCTTGCCGCTCCATATACTATACAGCCGTAGTCTAGTTTAGATCGGATGAGAGAGCGATACAGATGTAAAAGAGTATTCTTATCTGCTCCCCTTTTTGTGTTTGCAACAACTTTTATTATATCAAGGGCTTTTGTACATTTCTCTTTGAGCATTGCTATATGCGGAATAAAAGTGAGTTTATTATCAAAAATGACACCTAAGAACTTAATCTCTTTTACAACTTTAATTGGAGTGCCATCTAATTCCAACTGAGGATCATCGTGGTGTTTCCGTTTAGAACAGAAATGCATGCACGCCGTTTTAGTTCTGGGGAATTTAAAACCATTTACATAAGCCCAGGTTTGGATTTTGTTTAGACATAACTGTAATTTACGCTCGATGGAATTCATATTTTTGGATTTATAACAGAGAACAAAGTCATCAACATATAGACTTTCGTGAAAGTCGTTTTTAAGTACTTCAGCGAGACTGTTTATTTTTATACTAAATAATGTAACTGATCAAACACTTCCTTGTGGCACGCCCATTTCTTGTTCGAAATTGTCTGAAAATGTAGATCCTATGCAACATTGAAATGCCTATTACTTACAAATTTCTTAGTCGATAATTATTAGGATCTGAGTGATCCTTTCTATGTTTTGGAATAGGAATAATTGTTGGCTGCGACCAGGAAGATGGGAAGTTATCACTTTCCCAGATTGTTAAAGATTTGCAGAAGACATTCTTTGGTAGATTTAAGATGGTGTTTTATGATTTGATAATGGATCCGGTCCGCATCTACAGTTGTATCATGAGACTTTTCTGCAGATTTTAGCAATTCATCATACATAAATGGTTCGTTATAACAGTCACTGTTTTCAGATGTAAAATCCAAAGCTCTCTGCCCTTCTGTGTTCTTGTTTGAGATGAAATTTGGGCTCATGTTGTCGTTTAATGAGCTTTTAGAAATAGTATTCGCTATATTGTTAGATATCTGTGATTATCCGATTTCGCACCCCTAGACGCCGACATTTACCGGAACCCTTTCCTTTTATTTTCCTTATCGCATTTCAAACTTTATTTATAGAAGTATGCGAATTTAGTATCTTAAAAAATGCTTTCCAGGATTTTCTTTAGTCATATTTATGGTTCTACGATCCTTTGCTCGGTATGTGCGAAATTGTATAGATCCAAAGAAGCAGGCGATCCATCGAACAGTTCCCTCTGCCCTTTTGCGAGTTTTAATTGTTGCACTGCATTCTTTTGTAAATCATGGTTCCTCCACTTCAGCAGATGTTACAAGGTTTTAGGGATGCATTTATTTACTATTTCTAATATCGTTTCGGTAAATGTTTGAATGGGTTTCGGTGATATTCAAACTTTTCAACCGAGATATTTTGCAGACACAGTATTTCGAAATATGGCCAAAACTTTGTTGAGTTTCCAATTTTTAACAGAATTGTTTTGTGGAGGATCATTTGCTTTATCAATAATAGGAAAATGATCGCTTCCACACAAATCATCATGTACATATCAGTCTAAATCCAAAAGGATTGATTGACTATGTATTGTTAAACGACCCGTTCGAGAATTTGTCACTCATGTGGAGACCGTCGGTGAAGGACTGCAAATTTAGGCCTATGCTCGGCACTTATGGCATTTGAGCAGGGAGGGATCTTTTACGTGCCACACCTGCTGTGACACGGGACCTCGGTTTTTGTGGTCTCATCCGAAGGACCGCCCCATTTAGTCGCCTCTTACGACAAGCTAGGGGTGCTGAGGATCTATTCTAACAACCCGGATCCTCACGGGGTCTAAATCCAAAAGGAAAGAGGGATCTACTATACTAATATCAATTGAAGAATATGAGCCATTGCCTGGATGAAGATACGCTTTAGAGCCGTCGTTTAAAATACAAGGACTGTAGTGAGATATTGCATTTTCGAGTTGTTTTTTTTAAACTCTATCCGGCATTTTATCACTACCCCATAGGTGTTATGGGCGTTGAAATCGCACGTAAGTAGGAAAGGAACTGGAAGTTTTTGTATTAAGTTTGTAAGATCATAGACTGTAGTTGATAGTTTGGAGGAATATAAACAGAACAAAGGGTAATAGTTTAAACAAGGGAAAGACGAATTGCTTTTGCTTGAAGATTTGTATTTGGCTATGTATATAGTTGCTAAGAATTGCAATTGAAGAATCACCAGAGGCTCTGTCTGCTTGAGCCTAATGGTTATACATAGTATGCTTTTTGATAGTTATCGTACCTGTATCTTTCAAATGTGTTTCTGAATGAGTAACGACAGTTCATTGAAATTTACTCTAGAATCGCGACATTTTCATTGAATAAAAGTTGGAAGATTCATGGTTTCTTATGTGTTACAGGAGATATAATCCCTTTACAATTTTTTGGAGAAGACTTCGGGCTCGTGATGAGGGGTTTGATGGATTAAACTCCATTTCCTCCAAGAGTCCAAATTTGTTACGTATAGCGAGGAAATCTTTCGCGCCCTTGGGCACAGCTAGAACCTTAGCTGCAGACCCTTCAGAAACAGATACTGAATTTATTTTACTTTTGTCCCTGTTTTTGTTGATGCAGAATTATGTGGGAATATATCATCCTCACAGACTTGTGTCGACATATCCTTCATTAAGGATGCTTTTAAAACTGTTGGATATGATGGCAGATTTGGTTTCGTTGATTCATTGATTATATATTGTTTAACGTCCCGCTCGAGAATTTTTCACTCATATGGAGACGTCACCATTGCAGGGCTACAAATTTAGGTCTATGCTCGGCGCTTATGGCCTTTGAGCAGGGAGTGATCTTTAACGTGCCACACCTGCAGTGACACGGGGCCTCGGATTTTGCGGTCTCATCCGAAGGACCGCCCCATTTAGTCGCCTCTTACGACAAGCAAGGGATGCTGAAAATCTATTCTAACAACCCGGATCCCCACGGGGCGATTTGGTTTTGTAACACTGTACATACTGACAAGTCTTTTCGTTCGTAGAAAGTTATGTGTTCTGCTTTAACCATTTGTATTTGTTTTTCTTTAAATTAGTTTCCTCTAAACAATGTCCAATCTATGTGGTCACCTTTGCAATTTTTTGCGAAGAAATATGTAACACAGTTCGGGATCTGGTATACTCTGATAGGCGAATTCTGGTGGAAGAAATCGCGCATGCATTAGGCATTTCACATGATACCGTTTCAACAATCTTACATGATCGTTTAGGTATGCGGAAGCTAACATCCCGTTGGGTCCCCAATTCCCTCAACGATGAGGAAATGGAACCATAGCATCAGTAAACAGCACCTTGTTGAAGCTTATTAGGTGAAAAGATGATTTTCTTTTGCGTCTAGTGACTGTAGATGAGATTTGAGTTCATTATTATGAGCCTGAGAATAACGCTCGGAGTCGTCAGTGGGTAGGGCCGGGGTCCCTGAGGCCAAGAAGTGCAAGACGCAACCATCTGCTGGCAAGGTGATCGCCACAATATTTTGGGACTCAAAAGGCGGTATTATGTTGGACATTTTTCCCAAGAGAAATATAACTGGAATGTACTATGCAAACTTGCTAGACCAGCTGATAACCGGCGTCCTAGAAACTATAATTAGAAAATTTATGTTATATATGTCTTTTACCGGTCGCGGTAGCTCATTGTCAGAGCGTTCGCTTCGTAACCGGGATGTCGCGAACCTGTGACGTAAAAATAGATATTGATTGCTCCTTCGCTCAACGCTCGACAATTAGAAGTATGAGTTACGGGTCTTTCGGGTATGACCTTAAAAAACGGAGGTCCCGTGTCACGGTAAAGAACCCCCACTGCTACGGCCCTAAGCGCTAAGTATTGGTCTAAATTTGTGGTACTTATCTACACCTGGTGACGTCTTAATATGAGTGAAAAATTCTCGACGGAACGTACACAAACAATCAATCAGCCATCCGTGAAAATCGCCGTGGTAATTCTTTAACGGTGTTTTGCTGCAACAGGACAACGCGAGAGTCCATACTTGCAAAGTTGCAATGAATGCTGTAGAGGAAAACGGGTATGAATTAATACCACATCCTGCCTATTCGCCTGACCTAGCTCCTAGTGACTTCTTCATATTCCCAGACTTGTTAAAGGATATCCGTGGACGCCACTTCTGGTCTGACGAAGAAGTCGTGACGGCAGTTGTGGAGTTAGTCAATGGAAAGAACCCTAACATTTTCAATTCTGGGCTGATAGCACTTGAACACCGTTGGTCTAAGTGCATCACACTAGAGGACAATTACATCGAAAAAGAAGAGGTGGATCTCAACCGGAAATAAGTTAGGCTGGTTACTTATTGACTAGCCCACGTATTGAAATAATTAATAATATTTTTTTCTATTCAGTGGCACAGAGAGATGCTGTACAAATGGGAGTTGTACAGGTATAGTATACTGTGGAATGTTTGTTTTATGATAACGTTTATATTTTCATGCATTTTTCAGTGTTAACGGCTTTCACATTAACAATTTTTAGTATTAATATCAAGCAATGATTCATGGATTGACATTTTTTAATGTGAAAATCCAGAGTAAAAATATGCTGACCTTGAATATCCAAAGGTTTTAATATTGAAATCAGCACATCAATCAGAAACGTTTCTTAAGTTGAGCAACGATTTTGTCCATTGAGTAATCATTAAAACTTACCTCAATTAAAAACTTTAGAATGTTTTGGGGTGTATGGAGAGAACTGCTCATCACCATGTGGACCTAACACTTATGGATGTTGCTGTGGAAAGACCTGTCATTGTACCCCAAATCAAGTTTGTAATAAATACTTGGGATGTATGGATAGAGGTGAGTTTATGTAAATTGTCCTGAAAACATCAATGCAGCACTGCATCAAATACCTTGGGGGCTTAAACGACATTTCTAATTTTATTTCTATACTGATATTTACAGATATTAGATATCAATATTGCAGAAATATTTTTGATTCCCGTCCATTTGAATGTAAAGTATATAATTTTACTTAATATAATATTAATTGATTGATTGTCTGATTATATATATTGTTTAACATCCTGCTCGAGAATATTTCACTCACATGGAAACGTCACCATTGCCGGTGAAGGGCTGCAGAAATTAGACCTATGCTCGGCTCTCAGGGCCTTTGAGCTGGGAGGGATCTTTATCCTGCCACACCTGCTGTGACACGGGACCTCGGTGCTTACGGTTTCATTCGAAGAACCGCCCCATTCAGTCGCCTCTTACGACAAGCAAGGGGTACTAAGGATCTATTCTAACTCGGATCCCCGCTGGGTTAATATAAATTGCAATACACACACACACACACAGATATATATATATATATATATATATATATATATATATATATATATATATTGGACGTACAAACAAAAAAGTATTGGATATACAACATACACTGGTGTCTCATAATATTGTGGTACTTAATTCTATATTCCTGGTTGTCATTTCAACATATCATCACGTCTTATTCATAGAACGTACAATTAACTAACATTCAGTAGAATATAATTTTCTAACCTTTCGTCGATTGTTGTGTACGCTATTTAAAAATCCAGAAGTCTAACGTACATGTACCTTCAAAAGTGGATTGATTGATTGATTAATTATTGCTTTCCGCCACACTCAACAATTTTTCAGTTATCTGGTGGCGTCCAGAACCCAGATACAATGTACCTGGGAAGAGACCACCGACCTTCCGCAAGTAAACTGGCAAACTTGCTCACATAACGCCGCGGCCGAGATTCGAACACGCGCCGACAGAGGTGTTTTTGAGCCCGATGCTCTAACTACTCGGCCACGGAGGCAAGTTCCATTGTATCGCGGTATTGAAGTTATGGATGCCTGATGTAGTTATAAAGTACAGTTTTTATTTTTCTGTTGAAATGTGATTCTACATGAAAACGAAGAATTGAAACAGCTGAAGACAATCAAATATATATTTCATTATGATTTTTATTGAGTCCGTTTTATGAATAAATGCAAGGTGGACATTTGAACGCACTTCCTCTCCGTAGAACTTTCACTTGTGAGCAAAAATTAGGCGAGGCCAATGTTCAGAAATGTCACATTGTTCCCAACTCACAAAACTTATTCCTGCCATATGGGAAAGTTCATCTGGTTGCACTTGTTGCAATCTGTAAAATTGTCATAAACTTATTGATCTGAAATATCTAAAGGTATTGGCCCGGGTTGTTTTGCTTTGTATACTTGATGTTCCTGGTTTGGGATTTGGGCATGTGGCTACTGTAGTTTTTCCATTTGATTTACTTGGTGTTTTCCATTTCCAATTTGTTTGTTTTTTCTAACCTGATTTCCTTTTGCACTTTTGCTTTTATTCTGTTGTTTCCTAAGCTTGAATATTGGAGTCTTTCAAAAGGTTTCCTGTTACAAATGGTGGCACAAACTTCCCCGTGGTCTTCTTTACAGATTCTTTTGTAATTGTTTTTCTTAAAAAAATCACATGAGTAAGCATTTTTATCATGTGTTGTTGACTGCAACGTCACCGCCTGTCTTGTCTGTGTCTACATCATTGGTATAGATGGTTGCCGGTGCTCTTGTTCCTGGCATTGTTTAAAAAATGTCTATAGTCTTAGAGGGAAGATTCCAGCTTTCCTGAACGAGGAAACAAAATCATTTGTAGCACTGCCTTAAGATAAAGTTTGTTGCTGGCAATTTCATATTTGGTTACTGTGGCTTCTGATTGATTGATTATTTATTGTTTAACGTCCCACTCGAGACTTTTTCACTCGTATGAAGATGTCACCATTGCCGGTGAAGGGCTGCAAAATTTAGGCCTATGGTCGGCGCTTATGACCTTTGATTACGGAGGGATCTTTATCGTGACACGGGACCTCAGTTTTTGGGGTCTCATCCTAAGGACCACCCAATTTAGTCACCTCTTACGACAAGAAAGGGGTACTGGGGATCTATTCTAACCTGGATCTCTACGGGGTCTGTGGATTCTGGGTTTTGCTGCATTAATTAGAGCATTCTCTATTGTACATGTTTTTTAATGGACAAAATATGGCTACATCCAGTGGCTGGGTAATATGGCCAGTGTGGGGCGGAGGGAGAAATAAGGTAACAATCGTTTGGCGAGCCCATCGTGTCAAAGTTAGACACACATGAGAATTGTGGCCACCGTATAGGAGCAAAGTTTGTTCTTGGTCATTTGTGATTCCTGCATGATGTGCACTTTAATTTATCTCACCGGAGGTCCCTGGTGCTGCTCCTTGAAGAAAGACAGGCATCCATCGCGTAACTGGAAAATTTAATAAGGAGGAATGTGATTGCCTACTGCTTTTCCTGCTACAATAATAGCTACTCTTGAGGACGTAGTGATGTCACAGTCTCTGCCTTCGTGACTGTTGCAAACAATTTTGGGTTGTGAATGATCTGAAGTGATACCAGTTTCGTCTATGCTAAAAAATCCAATTGGGCTTGTTTGTAGTCATTATTGTAGAAAGCTCTTCAAAATATTTTATTTCATGTGGGGGTGCTCTTTGCCGTATGTACAGAAATTGTTTGTGGCTTAACTAGCTTTAATTGCGTCTATCTTCTCATAAAAGGTTAAAACTAGTTATTTCTAATTTTCATAGATTCCTCTAATTTTGTTGTGAAATTCTTTAACGACAACGCATATTCTTTTGCTGTATGTGAAGTACTACAAATTTAGACCTATGCTTAGCGCTCTGGGCAGTAGCAGTGAGGGTTCTTTATCGTGCCAACGCCTACCGTGACCTCCGTTTTTAAGGTCATATCCGAAAGACCCGCGATTCTCACTTCTAAATGCCGAGCGTTCTTCAAGATCTGAAGAATGCCGGTAATTATTGGCTTTTATTATTATCAAAACACCTCACACAGGTACAGGCAGACCAGACTCTGGAGATGTCAATCCACCTGAGATCTATTGTTAAAAGTTTGATTGAAAGGCGGCTTATCATTGCTCAGGGTACTGGTAAAATATGGGGGCGTTAACTTAAAATTGGGTCTTTAGTTAAGGCTAGTGATAGCTTTAACTAATACTCAGGTGATCACAAAGGCCTATAGGCTTCTTGATTTCATTTCAAACACTATACTTTCTAAATGGTGTCTTTTAAATTAACAATTCCTGCGTTTACACCAGTGAAACTTGAAATGACACAACAATGTAAACTGATCTAACGTGAACGATCAGATAGAAGTTACACATTTTAAACTAATTTTTCAAAGATGGATAAATTCTACCAAGTGTGAAAAAAGTTGCGTTTGGTTTAACGAAACTTACAATATGTTAGCGCATATCTTTTTTTTTCTAGAATCCTCTGCAGAATTCCAGGATATACATGTAGATGAATATCCAGATACCATACTGGCCTTGCTAATTGGTCTTGGATCGCTCAGTGTTTCAATAACTTTGGTGTTTGTTGGTGTCATGTTTTGTATATGGTAAGAGTTCATGGATATACTTCTTCCTTCTTTTCCATGTTTTTTGTTGCTGATGCAAGTTTGATCACTTATGATGTACATGCGAACTTTCTAAAATGTGTATAATCACTTTAGGCGTGTACATATGCAGAGAAAATTAGAACTCATTAAAGAAAATAACACAGGTAAAACACAGTCAAGTTCTGAGTTGTTGTATTATAATGAACATTTCCTTGTAAACAGGAAAATGGACAGAAATGTTCCAGAATGAAGTGAGAAATCAAAATTTTCATCTGTCTAAATATTTATAGGGTTTCAAGTGAATTTGCTTTCATATCCTGGAATGGAGGAAGAATATACAGACACACATGACGTTGTTCGAGAATCAGAAATGATCCTCCATGGCGGAAGAAGTAGACCATGCGACACTGGGGAATACAGAATAAATTCTACAGATTACAATAACCTTTCTAAGGAGAACGTTTTAAAGAAAACTACGTGTGTAGGAGAACAACACAATACCATCGATGTACGCTTTCAAAAGGGCAACACACTCGTCACATCGTTCGAGTTCCCATATGACGATTGTTACGCCAATATACGGAATATAAAGCGTCTAAGACGTATTTCAAAATCCTGTTCTGACATGAAGGAAGTTTTAGAAAATCCATACATTAATAGCATTAGCAGCTGTAAATCCACGAAATATAATATCGATAAAGATGTTCTTATAGAACATTTATAGAAGTAATTATTTCCTCAATAGACTTTGACAATCTATATAACATAATGACCAAAAAAAAAAAAAAAATAAAATAAAAAATAAATAAATAAATAAATAATAAGTAAATAAAAAAAATTAAACAATAAAACAAATAAAAATAAAAAAAAAATTATTTTCCACCCATTGTCGCCCGGAGAAATTTATGATTGATTGATTATTTATTGCTTTACGCCACTCTCAACAATTTTTCAGTTATCTGGTAGCGTCCAGTTTTTGTTGGTGGAGGAGAGAACCCAGATACAATGTACCTGGGAAGAGACCACCGACCTTCCGCTAGTAAACTGGCAAACTTGCTCACATAACGCCCCGGCCGAGATTCGGACACGCGCCGACAGAGGTGAGAGGCTTTGTGATTTTGAGCCCGATGCTCTAACCACTCGGCCACGGAGGCCCTCCGGGGAAATTTAAGTGTCAACATGTTGTTAAAAAGAGGCTCATCGTCCACCTGATTCACATTTACCCTGTTCTTGTTCACAACATGGGAAATATCTCAATACCAATATGACTAATATGACCTTGATGTTCTGGAGAATATTTTCGTTCCTGTTTACATGCATTAGATCACCCTAACCACAGGATTAATGACTTTAATAAAAAAAACAACTTTACGATTGAATCAACATACCTTAGGAACGTTTGGATTTTGACATGATTTAGTGTGGTCTTGCTACTCCTGAAAGCAATTGGTTAAGTAATATCCTGTATATTTCAAACGAAAAGTTTTATCTCCTGTTGTGGCCCCAACAATACCCCAGGTTCCCCGAATGAAACAAAATTAGATTTGTATTCCCATTTAAAACATTGGTCCCTTACTGAATCCCACTCACGTTCCACACAATTTGAACAAACTTGAATCTGCACTATACGGGGATGCTTGCATATTAATATCACTAATCACAGTCCTGTTGTTCTTGAGAATTTTTTAAAAATTTTTTTCTATGTATCCACATGTAACACTTTGATCCCCTGTTGTGCATTCAACTTACCCCCGAGGGTCATTATTTGAATGAACTTGAATCTACGCGTTCCTGCAAATTTCCATTTTTCTGGCCCATGGTTCTTTATAGTAAATGACCCCACTCTAGTGGGTTTTTTTTCTTTTCTTGATTATCTCCCCTTTAAAGGTGGCATGACCCTTTATTTGAACAAACCTGAATCCTTTATTACCTAAGAATTATTTGTGAAATCGGCCCAACAATTCTGCATGGAGAAAATGAGAATATAAATTTACGGAAAGACGGACGGAGGCTGGACAAAGTGCGAACAGAAGAGCTCTTTCAGCTCAACTGAGCTAAAACACGAGCTTTGAAGTTACATATTGTGTGAAAAATACATGCTAAATACCCGAATATTGAACATTTAAAAGGGAAAGCAGGAAGGGGGTGCCTCAACAAGCATCCTGTGTTCTATAACCAAAATTATGGTTTATGGTGTGATTCGACCATTTCTCTAAGGCAGGGCAAGGGTTCAGTTTTTCAGCTATTTTCTTCTTTTGATTTCAGTTCATTCAATTGTGCAAATTCAAAATATATATTACTTAATATCTTCAGCTGATCGAACTTCAAATAAAACACCTTTAAGTCAGTTCTATATGCTGTTTTGCGATTGTCTGAAAATTAACCTAGCAAGCATGCCACATACATTCGAAAAGATTGTGCTCTACATGATACTTGTATGTATATTGTATAGTACATGTATTAAAAATTATGTTCAACCACATGTTTATTTAAGAAACAAATTTCATTATTGAAAAAAAAAAACATGTGGGTATTCATGAATTGTGCCGCTTCATGGCGACATACTTCAGGAGCGCCTTTGCTCTTCATAAAACAAGATGCCAGTATGAAACGTCACGAACAACTTATATTGACCCTCATATATTTTCAAAACTGAAATTCATTTCTTATGATTACTTTCTACTTGTTTTTTAGTTTTTTTTTTAATTCCTAGCTGTTAGAATAGACGTATTATATTTATCATGATTCACATGCGCATTGGTAACAACTGTAAATTATTCATGAGGAAGTAGCTATCATTACAATTTCCAATGATATCAAAAACATTGGAAATGTAAATATACCAGTATTGATACTAAACTATTTCATGTACATGACGTGCAGATGGCTAATGCAAAACAATTCAAAAAATTATGTTTAATATACTTACAGCAAATGCAAATAGCAAAAATACAATATTATCTAATTTCTATATATAACAGAATCCTGCACATCTGCTTCGCTCCGTGCAGATCCGGGTTAGAATAGGTCCTCGGTGACTTGCTTGTCGTAAAAGGCGACTAAATGGGGCGGTCCTTCGGATGAAACCGCAAAACCGAGGTCCCGTGTCACAGCAGGTGTGTGACACGTAAAAGATCCCTCCCAGCTCAAAGGCCGTAAGCGCCGAGCATGGGCTTAAATTTTGCAGCCCTTCACCGGTAATGGTAATGTCTCCATATGAGTGAAAATTCTCAAGCGGGACTTAAAACAATATACAATCAATCAATCGTACTTAGATATTTGATTAAAAATATATGTTAATGGCAAGTTAACAACTTCATAACAAACGGGACAATTTCAGCTGTTCTATCGTCAACTTCCCATATTTATGTAGCAATATTTCATTATCACCTGCATATTGTTACGATAATCTGGTTATATGCATGCTATAATTGTGTCATTTGTATACGCTGTTGCATCACCTGTTGTATTTTTGTGCATCTGTAATATCACTCGGAAAGCTTCGTGTATGTGATCGGATGACGTGCCGGGTGGAGCATGTGATCGTCTAGTGTTGTTGTGTTTGTAATCCGCTGGTCCGTGGAAGTGCCTGGCCAAATCATCGGAGATCGTGAATCTGTCATTTGTAAGACTAACGTGTGTGCAAAATGTGATGATGATACCCGAACCGAACTGATTCACGGATACTCTGATATAAACAAGCTGAGCAGAACATGAAGATCTGTGTTGTGCACTTTTGTATTATGCTTATGACTATTTTGGGGTACTGATTTTGTATAATTAAATTGTTTGTAAAAGTTTCGGACCATTTTGACTGGTATTCTTGCAAGTTACAAACTGATGTTTATATCTCTCGACTGATTTGATACGCAGACGTTAGTTCTGCGTGTGATCAGTTTTTAAACCGAAGCAGCTACTGGCAAACAAGTTGATGTTACTAGGATTTCAACAGTCTCGTTTAAAGTCATCATTTCGCAAAATCTATGGGCGTTATCACTATCTATATAGTTTGCCAATACAACCTGTCTTTGGGTCAAATGTTGTCTGACATATCAATTGTAAGGCCGCTCTTGGCACACTGATTCTAACTACGGATTACTCCGTTTACCTGATAAAGATATAGGGGTCACGGCGGGTATGTTTTCTTAAATTATACATTTCGACTTTTATTCTTTTTTATTAAAACAAAATCAGATATTGTACATGCTATTCTTTGACAGTTTATTGAAAGGGGGTGCTTACTCACACTAGGCACCTGATTCCATCCCTAGTAGATCCAGGGGATTATTATTTGCCTAACGCTCTATTTTGTATTCCATTATGATCTAAGGAATTGACTACTGTTTGTTATTTTCATCTTTTCATGCAATAGTGAAAATCTAGATACTAGAGAGGCTACTACATGTAGAAAATGTTTATTTACTAGTGCAGTGTATATGATATTGAATCTGTGGTAACATTTTTGTTACCATCCAATATCACCGGTCGCGGTAGCTCAGTGGTTAGAGCGTTCGCCTCGTAACCGGGAGGTCGTGAGTTCGAGCCCCGTTCGTGCCATGGCCGCGTCAAACCTAAGACGAAAAATAGGTAGTGATTCGCCAAACGCTCGGCATTTAGAAGTGAGAGTCACGGGTCTTTCGGATATGACCTTAAAAACGGAGGTCCCGTGTCACGGTAGGCGTTGGCACGTTAAAGAACCCTCACTGCTACGGACCTGAGCGCTAAGCATAGGTCTAAATTGTAGTACTTCACCTATAGCTGGTGACGTCTCAATATGAGTGAACAATTCTGGATGGGACGTAAAACAAACAAACATGTTCACGTGACCCGAAGTCTACCAAAGTCCATTTACCCTTATTGACCTTTCCGTAAAGAAGCAACATGTTTTGGTGGTTTAATGTTCAAAAATGATTGATTGATTATATATTGTTTAACGTCCCGCTCGAGAATTTTTTACTTATAAGAAAATGTCACCATTGTCGGTGAAGGGCTGCAATATTTAGGCCTATGGCCGGCGCTTATGGCCATTGAGTAGGGAGGGATCTTTATCTTGCCACATCTGCTGTGACACGGGGCCTCGGCTTTTGCGGTCCCATCCGAAGGACCGCCTCATTCTGTCGCCTCTTACGACAAGCAAGGGTACTGAGGATTTATTCTAACAACCCGGATCTCCACGGGGCTCAAAAATGACATAAGGGTAAGATTCCATCCAAACTATAAAATGAAATACTAGATAGTATACATATCTCTGATCTTGAAACTGAAAAATTCAAGAAGTAAAGCTTTTAAAATCTTTAAATTCCTGTTTTAGCCCCGTTTGACATAATATATTAAAGTGGAAGTTTGTCATATCTGTGCACAGCAGATTGAATCCGTAGAAACTTCTAAAAAGTTGAATACCCCTCACGTTCCTGTTCCATAATAACTACTGATTTGTTTGATTTTCATGGACACTCTCAACTTTGTGTTGATCAAATCTCATACATTGAAAACCAAACTATCGGCAGTACGTATTTATCAGGTTAATGTCTGAGTATCTCTTCATTCCTTAAAGTAACGGAGCCGAGGCTCCGAAGAGGCCTAGGTCCATTGCCTTTATGGAGGAACATATAGTGTCATAACGGCTGATCTTTTTCTTACACTTAAATGAAAATATAGATATCAGCAATATTTCTTTTAAATCAAATTGCGTAGCTGTTGACCTATTGACTGCTGATTTGTAATTCATGCCCCCCCCCCCCCCCCCCATTACATTTCTACTGTAAAACTGCATTTCTAAACTAAATGAGACAAGTTTGAAAGTTTTCAATTTCAAACTATTATTGTACATATCCTCTATTTTCAATCCATTTATCTGGTGTATTTTCCTGATTAAGGAATGTAGAGGTACGATTAAATTGACCTGCTTAAAATAAAACACCGTTGAAATTTGATTGTTTGTTTGTTTTTTAAGTCCCGTCTAGAATTTTTGACTCATATTGAGACGTCACCAGCTGTAGGTGAAGTACCACAAATTTAGACCTATGCTTAGCGCTCAGGGCCGAAGCAGTGAGGGTTCTTTAACGTTTACCATGACACGGGACCTCCGAAATACCCGTGATTCTCACTTCTAACTTCTAAATGCCGAGCGTTTGGCGAAGAAGCAATCACTATCTATTTTTCGTCATGGCACGAGCGGGGCTCGACTCACGACCTTCCGGTTACAAAGCGAACGCTAACCACTGAGCTACGCGACCGGCATTTAAATTTGACTATGATTTACACGTATTATTTAGATTTAAAATAAACATATATATATACAATTATATATACTTATATATAATATTAGTTTAGAATGTTGTCATATAAACCATCTATTTTCTTTTCTCAATGATTTCATCGGCGTCATTTATTCAATGGATAGAGCTTCTGCTTCTTCGACAAAAATGGAAAAAAGGAAATATTCATCCATTTATCTAGTCATTCAAAATATTACTTTGATAAACACGACTCTGATTTTATTATGATTGATTGAAATTTTCACTCATATGGAGACTTCACCATTGCCGGTGAAGGGCTGCAAAATTGAGGCCTATGCTCGGCGCTCAGGCCCTTTGAAAAGGGAAGGATCTTTATCGGGCCACACCTGCTGTGACATGGAACCTCGGTGTTTTCGGTCTCATCCGAAGGACTGCCCCATTTAGTCGCCTCTTACGACAAGCAAGGGGTACTGAGGATCTATTCTAACTCGGATCCCCACGGGGTCCACTCTGATTCTATGCACAAGTACTAAATGTATGAAGTTGATTTAAAAAATGATGTTGGAGTTCCTCATTCACAGTATCTTCATAGCCTTGGTGATGAGGTCTTCCAGCAGTCTGTTGGAATTCCCTTGGGCACAAATAGTGCTGCATTAGCTGACTTTTTTTTGTATTCTTAAGTGACAGACTTTATTCAAAAGCTTCTCCTTCTACATGCTGTGGCCTTCAACTCGATATTTAGGTACATCAACGAAATTTTATCAATTAACAATACATTCGATATATTGTTCGTACTATTGCGTAATGTGTTTACATTAAAACATGTGTTGTGTAGAGGGTAATACCATCAGACTCTTGGAAGACCTGTTCACCAAAGATTACGTAGATAATTAAATATGTCAATGAGCAACTCCAGCAATCTTCTCAATATCAACTTTTTTTTTCTTTTTGTTTGTTTGTTTTCCGCCACACTCAGCAATTTTTCAGTTAGCTAGTGGCGTCCAGTTTTTGTAGGTGGAGGAGAGAACTCCCGGGAAGAGACCACCAACCTTCCGAAAGTAAAATGGCAAACTTTCTCTTGTTTGTTTGTTTGTTTTCCGCCACACTCAGCAATTTTTCAGTTAGCTAGTGGCGTCCAGTTTTTGTAGGTGGAGGAGAGAACTCCCGGGAAGAGACCACCAAGCTTCCGAAAGTAAAATGGCAAACTTTCTCACGTATATCGGCGCGAGCGGGATTCGAACCCGCGCCGACTAGAGGTGAGAGGCCTTGTGATTTTGAGAGCAATGCTTTAACCACTCGACCACAGAGGCCCTCAATATCAACTTTAACGTACTTGCTTGTAGAATCAGAGTGGTGTTTAATAATTAAAGTAATTTTTAGACGACTGAGCACAAGATAAATCTACGATTGTCACGACACGATTGTGTACTGTAAGAATACAGTTAATCTTGTCAATCTGTGATGTAATTACTTTTATTGTTTCATATTTTGAAAAAGGGGGATGTCATGTATGTCGAATAATCTGTGTATGAATTGTTTATCAATGTAGCCGTCGGAAGTCATTCAGTTATCTATTTAATTAAATATAAAATTTCTATCAGTAATTTGAATTAAAGACCTTTATTTTCTGCAAATAAATTTTCGGAATTTTATCGGTTGGTTTGCATTGCAATACGTGACAGAAAAATAAATATTCAATATGTAAATCATAGTATAAAGAGTCGGGATTGTGTGTATAATTATATTAGAATACAGATAAATGTAATATAGTTTACATCATATTATTTAGTTTAAATTTGTAGAAGTCATAAATCTGCAATACTTTACTTTTAAACAATCTTGAAAATCTGTTATATTTTCTCAACTGTGATGGAAATTTATGCTCAGTGAATACATGAATATCAAAATGTTATTCTAATAATTACAATTAGTCATAATAATTAGAAGAAGGAAATTGTTAGTTTCAGCTGAACAAGGAAACATAACATTATCTATTAATGAAATATATGTTTGAAGCTCATTTTGACATTGTAGATTTCAAAGACAGTTGAATGATTTGATTATGGCTGCTCAAATAATACTGATAGTCATGCTGAGTTGTCATTTACAGTCGGAAATTTGTGCACAGGAATTCTTGGGAAATAGCATTTGTCCACTCCAAGGGTACGTGTTTCTTTTATAGCTTTATATGAAATAAAGTATTATGTACAATTAACATTTTTGCTTAAAATTTTAACATTATAGATGTATGTTCTGCGGAAATCTTGAAATGTGGAAAGAAAAATGTTTTTCAAGAAAAAACTCGAATTCAACACTAGTTAAAGCGAGATGACACTGCTAGAAAATATGATAGAATTGACGATTCTATTCAACAATAACACCAGAATAGTAAAACTGGCATTTTATTTTTGCTAACTGCATCGTTTGTAGAAAACGTTTATGCTCTCAAAACGCATATATTCGTATACAATCTTCTGTCTACAATCTCAGTCTGTCTGCCATTTTAACTATGGCATAACTTTGAAATGGATGGAGATTTCATACTAACGAATAGGCTAATGGCACATTTATGTGAAGAATGAATTTGAAAGTCAGTATTAAGGTCAAAGTTACATTGTACCATTCACGACTTTGGTCAAAAACAGAGTGTTTTGTACATGCAATCACAGATTTTTCAGCTTCTTCTTTGTGATTTACTGTCAACTTTCAAATGTTAAATTTTTCATTTCTATCAAAAGTAGATCATCAACAACGATATGAATGTTGATTACCAATTGATTAAAACTACTTTTCTATATTAAGTAGCAAATCTAGATGCTGCGCGGGGTATTATTTGCTGAATGGGAGTTGTATAGGTATGGTATACCCTAGAATATTTTTTATGATCGGGAATTTTTATTTTCACGCATATTATCAGCATTATTTACCTTTATAATGACAATCTTATTATTAATGTCAAGTTACGGATAGGAAACCTTCGATGTCTATAGGTGAATGGAAAGATATATGCTAACCTCAAATATTCAGAGATTTTAATTGAAACGAGGGTCTAAATCAGAAAGAGTCTTAAACAGAGCAACAGTTTGTATTCTTTAAAACTTTACTTGAATTAAATATTGTACATACACGTAGAATGTTTTGGGGCGTACGGGGAGAACTGCTCATCACCATGTGGACCAAACAGTTATGGATATCGCTGTAAAGGGACCTGTCATTGTATCCAAAATCAATTTTGTGATAAATACGTGGGATGTGTAGATAGAGGTGAGTTTGTGCAAAATTGTCTTGTAAATAAGAAAAAAAACCAGTTAATGTAAAATATTAACTTCGTGGTTTTTAATTTCTTTTAATATCTTATACTGCACACTGATATTTTAAAAGTAAATTATATATATATATATATATATATATATTTTCGCGGCATCTCACTGAATACAACGTTCAATTAGTAACCTGGAGGTCGTGAGTTCGAGCCCCTCTCCTGTCATGACCGTGTCAAATCTAAGATGTAAAAAAAAAAGATAGTGATTGTCTCTTCGCCAAACGCTCGGCATTCAAAAGCGAGAATCACTGGTCTTTCGGATATGACCTTAAAAACGGAGGTCCCATGTCGCCACAGGCGTTGGTATGTGAAACAACCCTCAATGCCGCGACCCTGTGCACTAACCATAGGTTTAAATTTGTGATACTTCACATACAGCGGGTGACGTTTCAATATGAAAGGGATAATTCTCGACGGGACGTTAAACAAACAGCCATCCAACCAACCGGAATTAAGATTCCGAAGGAAAACTTCCCTATATGTATTACTTTGCTATAAAAGTTTTTTGTTTCCCAAATAACTCTCAGAGATTAAGGAAATAGCGCAATAAATCGCAAAAAAGTCATCAATTTAGATATAGATAGTGATGTTAAGCAGACAGTTGAGCATCGCCGTAAAATGGCTGAAATATTGCCAACACGGCGTAAAACCCCAATCAATCAATCAATTTCAGCATGCTAATCTTTAAATGTAAGCAAAACTGTAAATAACCAAAGACTCTCAAAACTGTAAGTAACCAAAGACTCTCAAAACTGTAAAGGGGCCTCCGTGGCCGAGTGGTTAGAGCATCGGGCTCAAAATCACGAAGCCTCTCACCTCTGTCGGCGCGTTTTCGAATCTCGGTCGCGTCTTTATGTGAGCAAGTTTGCCAGTTTACTTGCGGATGGTCGGTGGTCTCTTCCCAGGTACATTGTATCTGGGTTCTCTCCTCCACCAACAAAAACTGGACGCCACCAGATTACTGAAAAATTGTTGAGTGTGGCGGAAAGTAATAAATAATCAAGCAATCAATCAAAACTGTAAATAACCAAAGACTCTCAAAACTGTAAATAACCTAAGACTCTCAAAACTGTAAATAACCTAAGACTCTTAAAACTGTAAATAGGTTATTAGATTATTTGAGAGTCTTTGGTTATTTATAGTTTTCATGAAGCCCTAACGCAGTTCATCACATAACCTGATGTATTTTCAAAAGTGAAATTTATTTTTTAGGTGAATGAAAAAAATATGTGAAAAGGCTATCACATTACATATAAGTTTTGTAAATTCTCTTTCAATAAAACTGTTTTACTAACCGGTCGCGGTAGCTATGTGGTTAGAGCGTTCGCTTCGTAGTTCGTGAGTTCGAGCCCCGCTCGCGCCATGGCTGGGTCAAACCTAAGACGAAAAATGGGCAGTGATTGCTCCTTCGCCAAACGCTCGGCATTTAGAAATAGAATTACGGGTCTTTCGGATATGACCTTAAAAACGGAGGTCCCTTGTCATGGTAGGCGTTGGCACGTTAAAGAACCCTCACTGCTACGGCCCTGAACGCTAATCATAGGTCTGAATTTGTAGTACTTCACCAACAGCTGGTGACGTCTCAATATGAGTGGAAAATTCTCGACGAGACGTAAAGCAAACAAACTAATTCTTAATATACGGTTCATATTTTCATTATTAAAAGTGCAAAAAGTGATTGGAAAGAAAGAAGAATGTACAAGTATTGGGCAGTTGATTGCGGGGATGATCATTTTGCTCATTTTCAGTTTCACCCTGTGTCTTACTGTATACATTTTTAGGTGAGTATGCAAAATTAATAATGATAGAATGCATTTCATGGACGTTAAAGAAGTATGCAAAACAGAAATTTACTAGGTGTATCTATGACACTTTCTTTCCAGAAAAAGAAGACAAGGAATGTATGACGTACAAAAAGTCCTGGATATGTCAACCAATCGACAGAGATCACAGAAAATACAGATGATTCATTTTACGACTTTGACTGAACAATATGAAAAAGGTGTCCAAAAATGCATGTTTAAGAATGAAATTGAAAAACAACTGACGCATAAATACAGTCGAATCATTTTCCCTAAATTGACATCAGTGGATATTCCAGCAGACCAGTACAGTATGGCCATAATACGTAATCCACATGTACTGGTGGAGGAAGAAAATAGAAGCAGCACAGACACTTCCGATGGAAGAGATATACCAGAAAGTTTTCGACACTCCTCCACTGACCAACATAATGCAAGAAACTCGAGACCTTATAGTGTAGCTAGAAATGAGTGGAATTGTTGAATAACGATTCTGAACTTTCGTTAAGTATAAATAGTTTAGATCATAATAAATAACGAGAGTATTTCAAATGTTCCGGAATGAATTATCATAAAAATGTGGATCTTCATTGGTATCTTTTTTTTTTCTTTTTATATCGAACGTAAAGGTTAAGGTCATTGAATGATATTCTTGTAGACTAGTTTTTGTTCTGTTTGTTTTGTAATTTATATTTGATTCCAATTGTATTTGTAAGGTTGCCATGGTTCAACAAAATTGTCCGATTCTATTTTAACACGGGGCCTCATGGTTTGCGGTCTCATCTAAAGGACCACCCCATTTAGTCGCCTTTTACGACAAGCAAATGGGTACTAAGGACCTATTCTAACCCGGGTCCCCACGAGATGGTAGTTTTATGTAGTACATAACGTACTACATAGAAATATACAAGAAGCCGATGGGTCACAATGTTTGTGTTAACCTGATCTTGCTGATCTCAAGAAGAGGATTTAAAAAAAAATAAATAAAATATCCTCCCCCTGTTTATTCCCAAGAAAAATATCGAACCCATATTATGACCTTGCATAAGCCAAACGGGAGTTTAACTACGGATCACCCCGTTTACACTCATATGAGGGTGTGGCCGGTCAGTAGGGGATGCTTAATATTCCTATGTACCTGACCCCACCTTTGATGTGTAATGGGGTGAGTAGTGTTAACTCTACCCTTACTTTAGTATTCTTTGTAGGATTGATGAGATTGATTACTGTTCGCTATCTTTACTCTTTCATCTACTTTACTAAATAATTGAGTAATATCATTAAGGACGTTTCAATATGAGTGACAAATTCTCGAACAATATACATCCAACCAACCAACATGTTTAAAATTTGGAATATTTGTCTTAAACCTAAATCATAGTTTATTCTTTTATCCTTAATTGATTTATTCTATACATTGCTTAAATCTATTTTCAAAGCTTCTATAGTCACCGACGAAAAGAATGAGTACAATCATTATAAGGCCCATTTTTGACAGTTTCGTCATTACTCAATATTATTCCAAAGCTAGGAACAGGCAAAACAAAATCAGTTTTTCATGTAGTGTGAAACTCTCAGCTGCAGTTCGTTTGTATTTTTCAATCATTAATACAGTTGGGAGCAACAGAACTCGTGATGTAGGTGGGTTACACGGGTAGTGTAACGATATCCCTGGATTATTGATTTGTGCGTATCAAACTTGATGGTAAGTTAAACCTGAAATTTTTATATGCAAGTTGTTTTACTAGAGAATCCACGTGCATAATTGTTGTTAGTTGAATGTTTACAAAGTGGTTTTTTTTTTGTAACATGTTTAGAATGTACGTGACATTCACGAAGTTCATGACTTTTTCGTTACGTGTGCAAAATACATGATGTTGTTCATGTTAAATTTCGTAGTATTGAAAGTCTAAGAAGGTTATGCTGTGAAATGTTTGGTGCAATTTCACGTGTTACCGATAGCTATTTATATATATAAATTCTGTAGTTTCTAGTAATATAAATTTTCCACTTTCTAGTCAGTTGAATATGTTTTTGTACAGTATGTGCTGGTTTTCTAGATTATATATGTATAATATTTACTGTAAAAAATGCTACCTACTAAGATTGATGTAAGTATTTATTTATTAGGTGTACATTTATCAAATGTTATTTTGTCACACACGCACACACCTACAGAGCCATACACGCATGTATGGATGTTTTCCCCTAGGGGCCACTATTCCCCACCGCCTTAAACAAAAAATTTGGGCTGACAAATTTTTAGATTTGGCTTCCTTATTACCTGATACTCAGGAAGATAAACTTTCCCTGCAGATGGAACAAGGGAGCATCACTCTGTCTAAACCGGGCAACAAAAACCCTCCACTCACTATGTACCAGTGGACCAATGCGTTCCTGGTTTTTGCTTGTATTTATGTTGAGGCAAAACCTACTGAATTCCCCCATATCCTCAAATATATGTCCACTATACGCTAGTTGCATGCGACAAATGGGGATGCTGCTTGGCGGTACTATGATGAGAATTTCCGGAAACTCCGGGTATTTAGCCCTCTCCCCTGGCAACAGCCATTAGGGGAACTTATGGTGCGTGCATACACTATCCCCAAATCACAGGGCTCCTTTCTTCCCTCCGCTCAAAAAGTGCACAACCCTTTCGAGGAAAACTGTGCTATGCATACAACAATGGGCAGCCCTGTTCCACCTCTCCCTGCTCCTTTAAGCATGTTTGCATCTATTGCAAAGACCCCCACCCCCGGTTCAAATGCTTTAAAGCCAAATCTTCCACATCCTCTTGTGGGCAGCCCAGCCATGCTATCAAACCCTCATCCTTGGCCCCAAAATCAAAAGTTACCCAGTCCAGTAAACCCACATAAGTTACGCCAATTACTAGATGGTTATGACTCAAATCTTTCCCAATATTTGATCGATGGATTTTCTGTAGGTTTTTTGTTAGGTTGTACATCCTCCCCTGCCCCAAAATCATGTACCAATCATTCTTCTTCTCGCTCACATTCATTTGAAGTGCAACAAAAATTACAAACAGAAATTGATCTGGGTAGGGTTCAGGGTCCGTTTGATGTTTCCCCTTTTCCTCATTTTGTTTTCTCCCCGTTGGGTATTGTTCCTAAATCCGTTCCTGGTAAATTTCGCCTTATTCATGACCTATCGTTCCCTTTACAAGATTCGGTCAACTCGCATATTCCTTACGAGGCAGCTAAGGTTCAATACGATACCATAGATACAGTTATCTCCCTTGTTCTAAAGTTTGGTCAGGGCTGTTTGATGGCAAAAGCCGACATAGAGGATGCTTTCCGCATCATTCCTATTCACCCTAGTTGTTACCATCTTTTAGGGTTCACTTGGCAGGACAAATATTTTTATGATCGATGCCTGCCCATGGGTGCACGAAGCAGTTGCAAAATATTTGAAACCTTTAGTTGTGCTCTGCAGTGGCTTATGTGTTCCAAATTTCACGCAGGGGGCATGTCTCACATGGTCGATGATTTCTTTTTCATTGGTTCAAAAGGTTCTGACGGATGTGCAAGGGATTTAAATAATTTTCTATCTCTGTGTTCTAAAATAGGGGTCCCAATTAAACATGAAAAAACGGTGTTGCCATCCACAGTTATCACTATCTATGGTATCGAAATTGATTCTGAGTTGATGGAGTGTCGATTGCCCCTTGACAAGGTTTGCAAGATACGTGCTCAGTTATGCAGTTTTTCTAATCGAAAAAAGGTCACACTTACGGAGTTGCGATCCTTATTGGGTTTGTTAAACTTTGCCACATCCGTTGTTTGTCCGGGTCGCGCTTTCCTCCGCCGTCTTACTGATCTCACCAAGGGCCCCGCAAAACCCCACCATTATTGTTGCTATGTTGTTCACTTTCTCCTGCTATCCGGCGAGCCTACGCTAGAAGTTGGTCGTTGTTGCTCCGGTTTCATCAGTCCAGTGCCACCCCTGTGTTGAAATTCCCAGTCTCACCTTTAATCATCGCCAACTTTATAGGTTACTTGCACTCCTCTGGAGTACGCACTTCTTCCATAGCCTCCCATTGTGCTGCTATTTCCTATGTCCACAAGCTGTTTGAAAGACCAGACCCCTGTCATTCCTTCCTAGTAAAAAAACTTTTAAAAGGCTCACGAGCTTCTAGGCTTCATCCCACCCCTGACTCCCGCTTACCTATCACGTACGCAGTATTGGAAAAATTGGTCCCCATAGTACGGGATGTGTTACCTGACCCTGATTTATGTGTTCTGTTACGAGCTCTCTTCCTCCTAGCCTACCATGCTTTCCTTCGCCTAGGTGAGTTGATCCCCAAAAGTAAATCACATTTGGACAAGGTTATTCAACGGCAAGACCTCATCTTTGACAGTGACCGATCCATACTGTTGACTCTCCGACATCATAAGACCAAAGACAGTCCCTATCCCATATCTCTGCATATTCTCATGATGTTCCCTCATTGTGCTCTGTCGCGGCTATAAAGGCCTATGTTTCAGTTTTCCAACATACAACGGGTCCCAATTTCAATTTAAATCAGGCAAGCCACTGTCCTACTATTTTGTCTCCAGTACATTGAGCCAGGTCATACGTCGATGTGGTTTAAATCCCCAATCCTACAAGGGTCACAGTTTTCGAATGAGGGCTGCAACTGATGCTGCAGCAAAGGGCTTATCTGATTCCTCTATTCAGAAGTTAGGTCGATGGAAATCTACTGCATTCCAACGCTACATCAGGTTTTCAACCAATTAAAACTCTTGCTGTAGATGGGTGGGTGGGCTCTGCCGCCTGTTAGTGGTCAGCTGTTTGGTTGCACTAGCATTTTAACACCCCCCCTACTTTTACCCTTTGGTTTCCTTTCCCGCTTTGGTGGTCAGCTGTTTGGTTGAACCATCGCGGGTCCCCTCATAACCGTTACCCCCGCTAATCATATGAGTTATTGGTCGCTGTTTTATTTTTGTATTAATTCCTTTTTGTGTTAATGTTGTCCATGGTACATGCCGTTGTCCGTTAGTTCGTGGTCAGCTTATGGTTGCACGGATATGTTTTCTATTACACATGTACACATCTAACGTTTGTATATTTGATGTATTTTTCATCAGTGTTGTACCCATTTTTCTTGCTGCCTTCGCTTCGGGTGGCCTTCAAGGTTCAATAATTGTTTGAACACAAACATTTTCACCTTGTCATGGCATATTTTAGGCCACCTTTTTCTGCTATTGTTATTTAAGGTTTTACTGGGAGGCCCCCTTAATTCTCAACCTGCTTGTGTGTTATGTAAGATTTCATTCAGGTTGAATCCATTTGTCTTATCCATACTTTGTCATATTATGTTTGTTTGGCCTCCCAGTATATTTATATATAATTTCAGCACTGTATTTCGTCATTTTTAATAAATGACATTTGAGGAAAACTACATATTTGTTTTTCTGTTCTTTTACAATTAATAGCTGAAAACATAGCTTCGCTTACGGCAGCACTTTTGAAAGGGTATGCAGAAGTTTTACTTAAATAAAAATTTTTGTCAAAAAAAAAATTGTTTTCTGTAAAGTTCGATTTTGTTTTAATCTTGTATGTTCTAACTCATTTGGGAATATCCCGTAACTGCCCCGTATTGTCTCGGTTTAGACGTTTTACCCGCATGGGGCCCCTTTGCTATAATTTGGGCCAATCAAATGCTTAGTGGTCATTCTTTGTTTGTATTTCGATCAAGCCAGTTGAGAATTTTTTTTTTGTCACCCACCTCCACCCCAGCTCCTTTTAGTGTAACCACCACTCTCAGGGCTTTTGTGTAATTTCCATCTTGTGTATTATGTAGATTTGATTGGCATATTTTTAGGCCACCTTTTTCTGCTATTGTTATTTAAGGTTTTACTGGGAGGCCCCCTTAATTCTCAACCTGCTTGTGTGTTATGTAAGATTTCATTCAAGTTGAATCCATTTGTCTTATCCATACTTTGTCATATTATGTTTGTTTGGCCTCCCAGTATATTTATATATAATTTCAGCACTATATTTCATCATTTTTAATAAATGACATTGAGGAAAACTACATATTTGTTTTTCTGTTCTTTTACAATTAATAGCTGAAAACATAGCTTCGCTTACGGCAGCACTTTTGAAAGGGTATGCAGAAGTTTTACTTAAATGGATGTTTTCTATGGAATAAAGATGTGCATTTACATCAAGAAGAGGTCTTTGAAGTTGTGTATCAGTATACAAAACATGTCTGTTGATGTTTTGTTTATATATAAATACCCAATAAGGTCATTCAGTTACTTATGAATTTTTTATGCTTACAAATACATAAAACCGCTAACATTTGGATAAATAATGTAATGTAAAGCGAACTATTTTATGAAGCGCAATGCGTAAATGAACTAGGATGGTTGTGATAAGGCCAGTCATCGTGATAACCGATCAAATTGAGGAGGGGGGGGGGGGGGGGTTGTTTGGTAAATCTGAAAAAAGAAAAGGAATATATTTTTTAGCCGTTGTAAAACATCTTCGAACGTGTTTTTTTTTAAATGCCACATATATGCATGTATACATACAATTGCTTTTTGATCTCGTACATTATCCCTATATTGAAAAGCATATGCTCATTTTGGTGGAGATTTGGATCCCATTAAGATTGATACACACAGAACTGAATTGTAGCATTGCGTTTTAGTCCTAGGCCTATATATATTTTATCTTAATTTTGATATTTCTGTTATTTATTAAGTCCTTATTTAAGTGTGTTTAAAATGAAGTGTTGATCATGTAAAGTAATGAGAAAAGAATTAAAGGACTCAGTTAATTCAAGTATGGCATTATAAATTTACATTATATATTGGTTGAGATGAATTACTTAAAGAGATCTGTGGCTAGTAATGTATGAGCCCTGATACACTTATCCTGTCTAGAGCGAGACAGGGTTAGGAGCTAAGGCTGTCTCGCAATAAGGACAGGCATATCTCTGTCTCGATCCGTTGTCAAGGTTCTGACTTGCCCTGAAATTTTAGATGGCTATTTTTTCTTTATTCTTTTGATATTTAGTAAAACTACCTGGAAATATGGTGTTGCACATAAGAGGATATGAAATTTAGGACGATAATTTGGATTTAAAGTCTTGTTGGGGAAATGGATTTAAAATCTTTTTGGGAATTGTTTACTTAACCAGATCTGATTTGAGGTGTATACGTGTACAGCATGCAAGTGGACAGTGAAATTGTAAGTTTTCTTGATTTTACGAGCGAGTCTGTCATTTCATTTGTCACTAATTCATTTTCTTGCACTTCGGTTTTCATGATTACATGTACAGCATATAGTGCAACATGTTAGGTCTCTTACACCATGGATACAATTTACAAGTCAGTGGCAAGGCACAGGGATCTTACGCGAAAGCTTTCGTCACATTAAAATGAGAACATAACACACAGAGATGTAGGGTTTTAAGATAATTTTATTGCTAATACATATAGGACAGTCGACAAGAAGGGTTGCTATAGTGTTACTCAAAATTGGTCACATTTCTGCAAAAATGGGAGTTAAAGTCCTAAAAGGTGGGTGTCTAAATTTTCGAAAGTAGCAAGGGACAGTTTCACACTATATGCCCGGTCAACTTTATTAAAACATAAAAACCACACATTTGAAATGATATTACATGTGTAAAAATATGGTTGGTTGTTTATTTCTTTTACGTCCCGTCAAGAATTTTTCACTCATGAAACGTCACCAGCTGTAGGTGAAATGCCACAAATTTAAACCTATCTGTAGCATTCAGGGCCGTATCAGTGAGGGTTCTTCACCGTGCCAACGCCTGCCGCGACACAGGACCTCTGTTTTTAAGGTCATATCCGAAAGACCCGTGATTCTCGCTTCTAAATGCCGAGGTTTGGCGAAGGGGCAATCACTACCTATTTGTTGTCTTAGGTTTGACGCGGCCATGGCAAGAGTGGGGCTCAAACTCATGACCTCCGGGTTACGAAGCGAACGCTCTAAACACTGAGCTACCGCGACCGGTTGTATTCGAATGGCCAGTGATTCTCACTTCTCAATCCCAAGCGTTTGGCGAAGAAACAACCACTACGTCTTCGGTTTCACGCGGTGATGTCGCGAGCGGAGCTGAAATTGACGACCTCCCGGAGACGAAGTGTAAAAATGTGGAAATCAATTTTAAATTTTCAAATATAGGGGAGTGCTTATTGTAAAACTTGATATGCAACATGGAGGTGTCACCATGATTCCTAGCATATAAATTGATGCAAATACGAAACTAATGCACGTGGTCAGTTGCAAAAGAAATTAAAATGAAAACATATCGTCAATAATTTGAATGTAGGCACATTGGTCCATTATGTCCATCAGTCGGTTGTTTTTTGGGGTTTTTTAAAAAAGGTATATAAAATTCGTTTTTACAGCTTTTTATAAATTATATCAGATCAAAAGAAATTAAATTGCATACAATTGTAAAACTAAAAATCCACATCATACAGTATAAAAGATGTCGCAGTCTCAGTTCAGTTCTTCTACAGTCATTATTTACATTTTCTATGAAAGGGGAACCTGTGATTTTTCCTCTCTACTATTTGATAGTATTCTTGTACTCTGTTGGACAAGGTTTGATGGTAATTTGTAGGTCACCAAAGTACATGTAAACTCGTGTGACGTATTGCAATTGGTCTGCGTCAGTCTTTGTATTTCGTCCGTCGTGCTTAACAATTGAACATTTTTAAATTCTTTCTAACTTCCATTACAATTCTTTTCAAATTTGATATGAAGCATATTTGGGACAGAGACCTCCGTGACCGAGTGTTTAGAACATTGCGCTCAAACTCACAAGGCCTATCACCTATTGTCGACGCAGGTTTGATTCTCCCTTGCGCCGATATACATGTATGTGAGAAAGTTTGCCAGTTTTCTTTCGGACGGTCAGTGATCTCTTCACGGGTACATTGTATATGGGTTCTCTCTTCCACCAATAAAACTGGACGCCACCAGATAACTGAACAATTGTTGAGTGTGGCAGAAAACAACAATCAATCTTTGGAAGATGGAGGACTTTTAATACAAAATTTCAGTACTCCTGCACCACAGGAAGGCATCTACCAAAATTGTAAATTTCATGATCCCCGGGGTAGAGGTTCTGACCGCAGAGCGGGGCTAAACTTGGTATATAGTGTTTATGTGTAGCAATTGAGTAGAGCAGACGGACTTGACTTGCTCGAGTATTTACAATAGTATTATTGATAGTTTTGACCAGACTTTCACATCTCTTGTGAGGTAAGTTTGTTTTTATTAATTTAAAGGTTTTTTTCTTACATAGTTTCCTGAAATGGCCAAGGACCTTAGTTCTTGATTTTGATATAAATTATGTGATTGAGTAATGTATGCATTGCTATCATTTCAAGTATTATTCTAATAGTATACAAGTATATTAAAGTATGTAGTAGGTACAATGTATGGGGTAAAGTACGTGTGTATAGTATGCAGTAAAAAGCTTGAGTAATTGCAGTAAAATGTAGTATGCAGTAAAATGCTTAAGTATTTGCAGTAAAAGGCATATGTAGTAAAATGTAAAGTATACAGCAAATGCTATGATATGCACAAGCACGAATCCAGTTAGTATATTTTAAATACAATTGTTATATTGTATATAATTTGTAATAATTTTGTAGATCCCATTTGGTCCAGGAAGCCATCCAATCCAGCGAACCATCATGAAATATTTTACATTTGTACAAAGCCAATAAAAAATGTAATTCAGTCAAGAACTGTATTTCTTCTTATGAGGCGACCACTCGGCCTGCCTGCGACAATGAAAAAGCTTAATATAACGAACAGTGGAAAATACAAATTGGAGAGATGGGCAAACACGACCCCTGGATATACCATAGGTGGAATCAGGTGCCAAGGAGGAGTAAGCATTTCCCTTCAAGCGGTCACATCCGCCGTGAGCCCTATATCTTGATTAAGTAAACGGAGGAATTAGCAGTCAGAATCAGTGTGCCAAAAACGGCCTAACAATTCGTATGAAACACGTCAAACAGCATTTTACCTAATGGAAGTTTATACTGGAAAACTAGATCGTTATAGCGACCATAAAATTTGCGAAATGCTGGCGATAAACGAGACTGTAGAAACCCCTGTAAATGAACCTGTTTGTCAGTAGACTGCCTAGAATTAAAACTGATCATATGCAGAACACGCTCTTGCGTATCGAATCAGTTGAGAGATGTAAACACCATATACAGGTGATAATGGAATATTGCTACAGGGATCAGGGAAGTTGAAAATAGAGAAATTGAAATTATCATCCTTGTCTCATAGACCTTGCCACCAATTCGGTATTTTGGATCCTTTTCCATCTCTTTCTTCAATACTTTACTTTTAAACAATCTTGAAAATCTATTATATTTTCTCAGCTGTGATGAAAATTTATACTCAATGAATACTAGAATACAAATGAAACAACAGCATGGATATCAAATGTTATACCAAGAATTGTATATAGTCCTAATAAGTAGAAGGAAATTGTTAGTTTCAGCTGAACAAGGAAACATAACATTATCTTTTTATGAAATATTATATGTTTGAAGCTCATTTTGACATTGTAGATTTCAAAGACAGTTGAATAATTGATTATGGCTCCTCAAACAATACTGATATTCATGCGGAGTTATCATTTGCAGTCGGATATTTGTGCACAGTAATTGTTGGGAAATAATATTTGTTCACTCCAAGAGTACGTGAAGAATGAACTTGAAAATAAGAATTAAGGGTCAAGGTTAAATTGCACCATTCACGACTTTGGCAACACACGGAAAAATAGTGTTTTGTTGATGTAATCAACATTTTTCAGCTTCTTCTTTGTGATTTACTGTTAACTTTCAAAGGTTACCTTCTTCATTTCTATCAAAATTAGATCAACAACGATATGAATGTTGAATACCAACTAATAAAAAGTATTTTCTTTATTAAGTGGCACATTGAGGTGATGTACAAATTATTATTTGCTGAATGGGAGTTGTATAGGTATGGTATACCTTAGAAAATTTTTGATGATAAGGTTTTATATTTTCATGCATTTTGTCAGTATTATTTGCCTTGATAGTGACAGTCTTATTATTAATGTCAAGTTAATGATAGGAAACTTTCGATGTCCATAGCTAAATGGAAAATTATGCGAATCTCGAATATTTAGAAAATGTAATTGAGATCAACGTCTAAATCAGAAAGAGTCTTAAACAGAGCAACAGTTTCTGTTCTTTAAAATTTTACTTAAATTAAATATTGTACATACACGTAGAATGTTTTGGGGCGTACGGGGAGAACTGCTCATCACCATGTGGACCAAACACTTATGGATATCGCTGTAAAGGGACCTGTCATTGTATCCAAAATCAAGTTTGTGATAAATACGTGGGATGTGTAGATAGAGGTGAGTTTGTGCAAACTGTCTTGTAAACATCAATAGATAGAAAGACATCAGAGGAAAAAAAACAACAAAGAAAGATAAAATAGGTGTATCCTTAAAATCGGAGGCCTCCTGTGGCGGCACGTTAAACAACCTCAATGCTACTGTGCTGAGCGCTAAGCATAAGTTTAAATTTGTGGTACTTATCCTGCAGCTGGTGACGTTTCAGTATGAGTGACAAATTCTGGATGGGACGTTAAACAAACACAAAACAACCAACTAACAACAATTAAGACTTCCCTATCTGTATATATTTGCTGTAACCCCCCCCCCCCCATAACTCTCAGTCATTAATGAAATAGATCAATAAATCGCAGAAAAGTCATCAATTTTGATATAGATAGTGATGTTATGCAGACTGTTAAATTTCAGCATACTAATTTTCTTTAAATGTAAGCAAAACTGTAAATAACCTAAGGATCTCTCTACTTTTAACATTTCTGCTGACGTTGACTGTGAGAAGAAGTGTCAGTAATGTTCATTGCATTAAATTTGAATAACAAATAACTTTGTTTGGTGCTGTAAAAATAGGTTTTTGTGACGGAAAAATACAAGAGAACTTTTGTTTAGTTAATGAATAAGAATCAAAATTATCATGACATAAAACCGTTTTGTATATATCATCACTCTAATTTGGATTATAGACAATGAACTTTTAAAAAAGCGAATATATAGTCTGTACCTCTGCTAAAACTAACCTGTGAATTTTCAGGAATAAGTTTCTAAACAATTATGCCTTAAAGTAATATTTACAATTCCAATGTTTTTGGCTTTCATATATTTACATATTGTAATCCATTTCTTCATGAATGCGCTACAGTTGTGAACAATGCATGTATGATTGATTGATTGATTATATATTGTTTAACGTCCCGCTCGATAATTTTTCACTCATATGGAGACGTCACCATTGCCGGTGAAGGGATGCAAAATTTAGGCCTATGCTCGGCGCCTTTGAGCAGGGAGGGATCTTTAACGTGCCACACCTGGTGTGACACGGGACCTCGGTTTTTGCGGTCTCATCCGAAGGACCTCCCCATTTACGACTTACGACCAGCAAGGGGTACTGAAGATCTATTCTAACAACCCGGATCCTCACGGGTCCAATGCATGTATGAATCTTGAAATTGTAATACATCTATTTCAATGGCTAGGAAAGTAGAATGTGAAAATAAAAATTATACACGAGGGTATGAACTGCAACGCTTCACGCCGGCATTCTTTTTCATTACGTGCTAACGCTAATTGAAATATATTCTTAAATATGTGCTTTTATCTAACCGATATTCATATACAGAATGTGTATGATACTTTGGAAACGATTACAGAATGGAATGTAAAGATGGATATTTTGAAAAATCGTGTAAAGAAAGATGCAACTGTAATAAAACAGAAACCTGTAGTCAATTTGTTGGATGTATGGAGGATAGTAATAGACGTGCATGTAAGATCAGTATATGCTTTATAGAAGATCCATTTGTTTGCTTTGCGATGCTTGAAACTTTGTACATGCTTGTGTAAATATTTTACTAACTTCAAATATCAGTTGAAAATAATATTTTGAAATATTTCAATTTGATGTCTTTGTGTTTTTCGTATCCATAAACTACAATAATAACCATTTCCTCATGAATGCGCTGCGGTTATCAGTGCGTTTATGGATACAGATGAATACAATATGCCTATTTTAATGGCTGGTCATTTCCGCAGAAATGAAGGTAGAATATAAATACATGTACATGTATGAGAAATAATTTTCGTTTTTGGAAAAAAGAAACATGAGAGTATGAAATGGGACGCTTTACATTGGCACAGTTTCATGAAGCTCTAACGCAATTCATTATATATGCCGGCATGAAGCATCTCATAACCTGATGTATTTTCAAACGTGAAAATTATTTCTTAGGTGAATGAAAAAAATATGAAAAGGTTATCATATTACACACAAGTTTTGTAAATTCTGTTTTGATAAAACTATGTCTTTCTAATCATTCTTCATATACGATTCATATTTCGATATTAAAAGTGTAAATGTGATTGGAAATAAAGAATGCACAAGTATTGGGCAATTGATCACGGTAACGATCATACTGCACATTTTTAGTTACACCATGTGTTTTACAGTATACCATTTTTGTTGAGTATGCAAAATTAATATTGAAGGCAATGCGTGGACGTTATAAAAGTATGCAAAACAGAATATATACCTATAACAATTTTTTCCAGTAAAAGAAGACAATGAATGTGTGACGTACAGAAAATCCTGTATATGTCAACTAATAGACATAGAAGATCACAGAAAATACAGATGATTCGTTTTACGAGTTTGACTTAAGAATATGGAGAATCTGTCAAAAATGCATTTTAAGAATTTGAAAAGCACTTGACACATAACTACAGTCGAATCATTTCCCTTAAATTGACATCAGTGGACATTCCAGCAGACCAGTACAGTATGGTCATAATACGTAATCCACATGTACTGGTGGAGGAAGAAAGTAGAAGCAGCACAGACACTTCCGATGGAAGAGATATACCAGAAAGTTTTCGACACTTCTTCACTGACCAACATAGTGTAAACAAAACAAACAAAAAACTCGAGACCTTAATGATAGTGCAGCTAGAAATGAGTGGAATTGTTGAATACCAATTCTCTATTTTCATTAAGTATAATAAATAGTTTAGATCATAATAAAATAATGAGAATATTTCAAACGCCAAATATTCAGGAAGGAAATATCGAATAAAGCTATGGATGTTTATTGGTATTTTACCCCAATTTATATTGGATTCCAAATGTATTTGTAAGGATGATATAGTTCAACAAGTACTTTGATTCTACTTAAATGTTTTGAAGTATGAATGTTATAAGCTCCAAATTTCCTTGTAATTTTTATTGTTAACTGGCACTTGGAATATTATATTTTGAAAAGTCATGTTCTGAGGGGAAGGAGGGCCTCCGTGGCCGAGTGGTTAGAGCATCGGGCTCAAAATCACAAGGCCTTATGTGAGCAAGTTTGCCGGTTTACTTGCGGAAGGTCGGTGGTCTCTTCCCAGGTACATTGTATCTGGGTTGTCTCCTCCACCAACAAAAACTGGACGCCACCAGATAACTGAAAAATTATTAAGTGTGGCGGAAGCAATAAGTAATCAATCAATCAATCAATCTGAAGGGAAGTCGTATTCTGCGAAAATCTTACAATGAAACTGAAACTAATTTATTTGATTAAAACGCCTAATTTTACGTACATGTATTCACTGGCGTTGTACAATAAAATAGTAAAAGAGATGATATGCATAAAGGTAATAGTAGAAGCATAAGGTAGGTAAGTAAATAAAACATACAAGTACACACATTCTACAAAACTGAATCAATGTGTAGTGCGATACTAAAATATTGGGGTTTTTTTTTCGGGGGGGGGGGGGGGGGGGGGGTTAATGGTATATTAAAAGTTTCTAAATAAATGAGTTTTTAATTTCGCCTTAAAACTGTTCAGTGATTTTGACTGTTTTATCTCTAGAGGTAGATCGTTCCAAAGTCGAGGACTAACGGTTCTGAAGCTTCTGTCACTGAACGTCTTGTGTCTATTAAAAGGAACGTTGTAGCAGCCGTAAGAATATTGAGCGGAGCGTAACTTTTGAATTGGCACCTGTTTTGTTAAAAGTTCGGTTAAATATAATGGTGCTTCGCCAGCAGAACAGTTATACATAAAAGTCAAAAATTTGAATTGTATTCTGGATTTGATGGGTAACCAATGTAAGTCATAGAGAGCTTCCTTAGAATTATCAAATTTCTTACGATTCAATGCAAGTTTCGCGCTCATGTTTTGAATACGTTGCATCTTTCCTATTTCACTCTGTGCTATCACATTGCAGTAGTCCAAATGAGAAATAACTAATGATAAAACCTGTTGCCTCTTTTGTCAAATATTTACGTATACTTTTAATTCTGAGAAAATTGATCATTGCTGTGCGGCATTTTCTTTTGATGTGTTCCTTAAAATTTAGAGTTTCATCTAAATATGCTCCTAAGTATCGTATACAATGTTCCGATGCCATTATTGTTTATAAGTTTCGTGTTGCATCTTTCCAGTTGCTTCATACTGCCAAATATTATGCTCGTTGATTGAGATCTATTTTAATTTCAAGCAAGAAAAAATCATAAATATCTGATTTACTGTTATGTATCATATTTTCTTGAAATTTCCTAAAATATGTCTACATGTAGGTATAGTTGGAGCCACGCATAGGAACAAATTTTGAATAGATCCTTATGCTTAAGCTTTGGCAATTATATGTAGTACATAACGCACTACATAGAAATATTCAAGTGGCCCATAGTGTTTACATGTGTCAACCTGATCCTGCTGTTTTCGAGAAGAATTTATATATTTTTTTGTTTGTTTTACGTCCGGTTGAGAATTTTTCACTCATATTGAGACGTCACCAGCTGTAGGTGAAGTACCACAAATTTAGACCTATGCCTAGCGCTCAGGGCCGTAGCAGTGAGGGTTCTTTAATGTGCCAACGCCTACCGTGACCTCCGTTTTTAAAGTCGTATCCGAAAGACCTGTGATTCTCGCTTCTAAATGCCGAGTGTTTGGCGAAGGAGCAATCACTACCTATTTTTACGTGTAAGGTTTGACGCGGCCATGGCACGAGCCGGGCTCGAACTCACGACCTCCCGGTTACGAAGCGAACGCTCTAACCACTGAGTAACTGCGACCGGTTCTCGAGAAGAGATTTTCAAAATAACCTGATTATAACGAAGAAAAATTTAAACCCATATTATGACCTTACGGGGTTTCCGTAACGGATTAACCCGTTTACACTTTTGGGGTGGGGTGGGATGGCCGATCAGTAGGGGATGCTTAATATTTCTATGTACAGTAGGGGGACAAAAGTGTTGACAAAAACATGGCGTCCGTAGAAATTATCTCGCGCCTGACCTATCGTAAAAAAACGCTATTTTTATTCTTAGCAGATAACGTCATTTGGAACCCCCAAATAGATAAAGTCGTAGTCATGTAAATTCATACGTCATATTTTCGTCTGCTGCGTCATTTTGTTTACATTTTGCTGTCAAACAAGCGATGGAGGAGAAAAGAGAAGAGCTGTCGATTAAAAAAGGTCGTCGTGTCGTGCAGCTTTACCGAAATGGAGAAAAAATTGCCGACATAGCACAAGCGGTGAATAATTCCCTGTCGTCCATTTACCGTGTAATTAGAAAATTTCAAAACACAGGAAGTTCGGAAAATCGCCGTAGATCAGGCCGATGATTGATGAACGGGAATATCGGAGGTTGCAAAGGTTGGTGAATGTTGATCGTTGCGCACCTTTGAGTGAAATTACCGCTAAATTCAATGAAATAAGGAATGCTGCAGTGTCTAGGAAGACTGTAAAACATAGACTGAAGAAATATGGATTTTCCAGAGGGGTTTATAGGAAGAAAGTAACGGTTAAAACTGTAAACAGAAAAAAGAGGTTGTCGTGGTGTCGGGAGAAAAGATGGTGGACTGTTAAATTTCAGTGGAGTAAAGTGATACTCAGTGATGAGTGCCAGATATGGGAAAATAAACGCGTTTATGTGTGGCGTAAAGCAGGCGAAGGGTGGAGACCGGACTTGGTTCCAAAAACAAAATGGACGCAAATTCAGTGTGATGGTATGGGGATGTCTTTGTTTTGATGGGGTCTGAACTTTATCTACAGTAAATGGAAATATTAATGCTCAGAAATACATAGAGATTTTGGACAATAACCTCTGACCTGTCATCACCCGTCATTGTCCGGCAGGAAATTACCTTTTTCAGGACGACACTGTTCCAGTTCTTAGGGCGCGGGTCGTCCAAGAATTCATCGCAAGAAATCGCATAAAAAATATGAGTTGGCCGGCTCAATCACCGGATTTGAACATTATTGAAAATATTTGGTTATACATGAAAAGTAAACTGCAGCAACGTATACATCGCATAAATGATCTGTACCAACAAATGCTCGACAAGACATCACTCAAAATTATGTACGGAACCTCTACCAGTCCATTCCCCGTCGAATTTCATGATTAAATATTAAGAAAGTATTTTACGTCTTTTATTCAGTCAACTTTAGCAGTTACTGGTTTTTTTTGGGGGGGGGGGGGTGTTATCTTTCTACTCCGGTTGAGCGACGCCATTTTTTTTTTTTGTCAACACTTCTGTACCTGATCCTACCTTTGATGTGTAACGGGGTCAATAGTGTTAACCCTACCCTTAATTTTGTAATTTTTTTGTGGGAATCATGATATTGATCATTGTTCATTATCGTTACATTTTCATCTACTTCACTAAATAATTGAGTAATATCATTTAAGAATGTTTTGTCATAAACCTTAATCATAGTTTTATTGTTAACTAATTACCCCTATACGTTGCTTACTTCCATTATTATTCACAGACGAAAACAATGGGCGCAATCATTACAAGGTCCTGTTTTGACGGTTTTGTCATTACTCAATATGCAAAGCTGTTATTATATATCCCTGGAAACGCTTTTATTTATATATTTCTGAAATTTCTGAATGAATAACGTACGAGGTGAATAGTGTATAATGAATACACCTATCCACAACGCACCATAAACTCCGCCCACCAGTTACGTCATACCAAGAAGAAAGGCTCGGACCAAAAAAGTAAACAATGGCGGCGACTGCAAACGCTTTCGAGATAATCCTAGTCGAACATTTGTTGCATTACTTTAAAAGTGTCCCAGTTTTATCCTGTATTAAGAAGAAGGATTGAATTTTATAATTCATAGATATTAATACGATTTCAACTGACCCAAAACGTAGAAATCACAACGAAATTTTAGATCTACCGCTAGATAGGCTGAGCTGACGATCTTTGAGCAGGTTTATAAGTAATGCACGTGACGATTGTCGGTGCTCGTCATGCAGGCTATTGAGGTTTTTTTTATACATTATTTTATACATTTATTGAATATTTACATTGACAGATTTAAAGGGACCTCCTTTTCTTTCTTTCTTTTTTTGGGTGTGTGTGTGTGTGTGTGTTAAACATTTAAAAAAGAAGACGAAGTAGAACAACAAGAAGTGTATAGATAAATATATCAATTATTTCTTGTTATTTATTGATTTTACCATGCGTAAAGAATATCGAGAATAATCCATGAAGGTAACCTCCGTTTTGACAAATCTTAGATCAATCAATGGAAAACATTTCATCCCCATTTTTACAAAGCTTCCATGCACTGGTTTGTCCGTCGGTGGTACAAGCCAAGGTCTGGAATACAACCCGCGTTTATTTCAACCATGGTATTTTCAAAAGTCCAAACCACCTCCAAGGAAGAAGAAATTTGTGTATGTACACAAATCAAATCAAGCACAAACACCATTTATTCATCAGCAATTCCATTTATTTTAACAATTATGAATAGCAATATAAAGATCACCATGGTAACAATCATTACGGTTTTGAAACTTCAAAATGAAAGACGATACAAAATTTTAAAACAACCCATTAAAGGAATTTATATGTTTAATGTATCATGCCTGAATATTCTTTTTATACACACTGATATAAATAAAATGTTTATATGTGCCTTCAATGCATATTATCTTTGAAATTCAATAATTAATTAAATAATTTCATTACATCATATAGTGTGAATGTACCTACTTTCTTTTTTTCTTATAAAATATACTTTAATAAAATTAAGATTCAACTTATTTAAAGTATCATTAGTCCATAACTTAGTCAATTCATTCACTGTATACTCTTTAAATTCTGATGACGTAATTAATCATACTACATAATACTTATTTTACAAATGAATAAAAATTAGAAAATTTATAAGTACAGATGTTCGAAGCACCTTCACACACCCAATGTGTGACAGCGTGATAGGAATTTTCCTCGGTGGTTAGAGCGTTCGCTTCGTAACTGGGAGGTCGTGAGTTCGAGCCCCGCTTGTGCCATGGCCGCGTCAAATCTAAGACGAAAAATAGGTAGTGATTGCTCCTTTGCCAAACACTCGGCATTTGGAAGTGAGAATAACGGGTCTTTCGGATATGACCTTAAAAACGGAGGTCCCGTGTCACGGTAGGCGTTGGCACGTTAAAGAACCCTCACTGCTAGGGCCCTGAGCGCTAAGCATAAGTCTAAATTTGTAATACTTCACCTACAGCTGGTGACGTCTCAATATGAGTGAAAAATTCTCGACGGGACTTAAAACAAACAAACAAATCAACTGAAAAGTTTTCAAACACTGGATTTTTTTATTGTTCTGTCCAATCTTTATACGCATTTCCTCCTGTTTTACGCCACACGGGTCTTGGTACTCGGCTATTGACTCATCAATGCGGAAATGCCAAGAAAAAAAGCAACAAAATATTTTCAGCAGATCCCTGTAGCGTCATAGTGTACGTTTTGTTGAAACATTCGCAATTTGGTGACCATTTAGCTGATTTTGATGCCTGTGCCATAAAGCAATTCACGACACACTTGGGAAGGTTGTCTTGGGTTGGTGGAAATGATATTAATTTGGCTCCGTTAAGTTTGTCTGGATACTTACCGTCTAATTTACAGATTTGAGAGGAAAATGTTTAATCATTCCCCATACAAAAAGATCTGGACATGGTGTATTAATGACGTATGATCGGTTGATAAACTCTGTTTACTATACAAAACAAATTAATTATAATAACTGTGTTGCTGATGTATATACTATTAATAAGCGCCCGGCGGGGGGTGCTTATCAAAATTGGAAATCAATTTCCAAACTCGCCAAATTTCATTTTTTTTATATATATACATTTACGAAATTTGAACCAGTTATTGGACTTTATTTACATTGAGTTATCGTTCACAGATGTTGATTTTTTTGGTACCGTTCATTGTTTTGTTTTTGAAATGTTACCTTATACTAAGGTAAGTTTCCTACCATTTCCCATCAATTTAGCATCTATAAGTCGTTGAAATTCGTCGGAAAGATATTGTTTGTTGTTTTTTTTTTTTTCGTTTTTTGCCAACGCCATGGGATTTTAGATCTTTTCTTTTAGACATCAGACCTTTCTTCCATAGCTGAATAGGTGTTATTCCACGGTATTATGTTCGTACCTTTCCACGGTATTATGTTCGTACCTTTCCACGGTATTATGTTCGTACCTTTCCATGGTATTATGTTCGTACCTTTCCACGGTATTATGTTCGTACCTTTCCACGGTATTATGTTCGTACCTTTCCACGGTATTATGTTCGTACCTTTCCACGGTATTATGTTCGTACCTTTCCACGGTATTATGTTCGTACCTTTCCACGGTATTATGTTCGTACCTTTCCATGGTATTATGTTCGTACCTTTCCACGGTATTATGTTCGTACCTTTCCACGGTATTATGTTCGTACCTTTCCATGGTATTATGTTCGTACCTTTGACTTGCTTTCGGGAGACATTGTATTAAAAGAAGATGCGATATAGGTAGAATATCTAGAATTCACCTAGTCACAAGACAAGAAATGAAAACAGAGAGAGAGAGAGAGAGAGAGAGAGAGAGAGAGAGAGCAGACCATTCCACTCAAAATGTTTTCAAGAAAAAAGGGTAAAAAAATATGGTTTTATCTTGTTTTAATAATGCATGTAAAATTATTGATGATAATTGACTTGTTTTATATAGGAGACCCCATGTGTCCAAAAAATCTTTTTAAGGAGTACAACGAAACAGACTCACAGAAATGCTGGATGCGCTGACAGGAAGTTCTACCTGTCCATAAGACAGAAACCCGCTTACGATTATGGTCCATGAAAACTTCTCAGCAACATGACAAACGCATGATACATGTAGCAGTGAAACATAAAATTATTTTCAAACACAGCCATCTTTATTTCTTGATTAATAATGTCGGAACTCCCTTTTTATTATACCCACGCAACAATTTTTTTTGGGGGTGGGGTGGGGTATACAGGAATCAGATTGTCCGTCGGTCCGTCTGTGTACACAATAGTGTCCGGGCTCTGAAGTGTTATCCTTTTCACCTAGAGTCACGATATCAAACATATAGACTCGCTATGGGACGAAGATGATGGCTATCGATTTTGAGGTTAAAAGGTCAAATGTACTGGACATTGAAATAGCAAACGGTTTCGGGCCCTCACGTGTTATCCTTTTCACCTAAAGTCACCATATCACACATGTGGACTACCCATGGAACGAAATTATCCCTACCGATTTTGGGGTCAAAAGATCAAAGGAACACCTTTTGGGTTTGACAGATTGGGGTGAGCAGGGGGTTTTCTTAGTTAGCAGTGCTGGCATACTTCTTTCTACTGTCTCTTCATTAAGCAGTGCTACATTCCAACATGAAGAACAGCTAGCTTCTTTGGACGATGAATGTTACACGTTTCTCAGCCAAGAACATGTAGTTCAATTAATTGAAACTTCCACAGTCTCTACACCACTGGACTGACTGCCTACTTTTTCCGCCACACTCAACAATTTTTCAGTTATCTGGTGGCGTCCAGTTTTTGTAGGTGGAGGATAGAATCCAGATACCATGTACCTGGGAAGAGACCACCGACCTTCCGAAAGTAAACTGGCAAACATTCTCACATATATCGGCGCGAGCGAGAATCGAACCCGTGCTGACTAGAGAGGCCTTGTGATTTTGAGCGCAATGCTCTAACCACTTGGCCATGGAGGCCCCTACACCACTGGAAAGGATGCCCATAATTAATCTTCCAATCGCCATGCCAGCAATGGAATGCAGCACAGCTACAACATCCAGGCTTTATCGTCGGAAATTAAACCCACGATCGGTCGCACTTCTTTTACCGTTGATATATTTAATTTATTGTGTATTGAACACCCTCAAAATTAACACCCATGTCAGCTGCAGTAATAGCAATAAGAATTCTACACAACTACACAGTGAAGCAATTTTTCAGTGAGTTTTTTGCTTACCTTGAACAATTGGTCTCATGCACTACCTCTCTACTTATCGTGGATGATTTCAACTTCTACACTGAGAATCCCAGTGATGCTACTGCTGCCGCATTTCTCTTTCTAGTAACATCTTTTGGCTTCCTGTAGCATGTCACTCAGAGCACCGATCGCGGTGGCCACACACTGGACCTTGTTCTATCCAAGTCAGTAAACCGGTCACGGTAGCTCAGTGGTTCGCTTCGTAACCGGGAGGTCATGAGTTCCGAGTCCCGCTCGTGCCATGGCAGCGTCGAACCTAAGACGTAAACATAGGTAGTGGTTGCTTCTTTGTCAAACGCTCGGCATATAGAAGCGAGAATTACGAGTCTTTTGGATATGACCTCAAAAACGGAGGTCCCGTATCGCGGCAGGCGTTGGCACGATAAAGAACCCTCACTACTATGGCCCTGAGCGCTAAGCATAGATCTAAATTTGTGGTACTTCACCTACAACTGGTGACGTCTCGATATGAGTGAAAAATTCTCGACGGGACGTAAAACAAACAAACAAACAAAAATTCCTAGATTCAATTGGGATTTAAACTGTACATGTAATTATGCATTAGACATCACTGCGATATTTTAGATTACGATTACATAGTATATATGTAAGTAATCGCTGTGCTAATCTTAAGGAAGTGTAAATGTACAAAAATACATTGTATGGGTTTAATTCCATTTCAAAGAAATGAATTAAGTGGCTTGGATTGCACTCTCTTTCCTATTATATTTCTAATCTAAGTAAATACTTTACAATGTATTAGTGCAACACAGTATGGGCTTCATCTGTAGCTACCATGTTTATGGAAGAGTTGTTGGTGACTCAGTCATTTTAATTTCTATTAAGCAAACTCTCTAGTGATGTAAACATTTTGCAGGAATGCTCCATCTTGATCGCCATGTCTTTATATTTATGTAGTAATAGTAGTAACTATGAAACATTCAAAAGTCCCGAAGGACATAAAATCATAATGTGTATGTTCATTATCATGACTTTTGGCACGAGTATCAAATCAGTCATGCATGATACAATTCAAAAATTAGATGCAGATTAATGAGAAGCCGAAGGAAATGAACAATACTCAATATCGCAATTCCTATAGAAAATACAAATCAGAGAGATGGGCAAACACCGACCCCTAAACATACCAGAGGTGGGATCAGGTACCTAGGAGGAGTAAGCATCCCATGTCGACTGGTCACACCCACTGTAAACCCTATATCTTGATCAGTTAAACGGAGCAATCCGCTGTCAGAATCAGTGTGACAAGAACGGCCTAACACGTCAGACATCATTTGACCTAGTGGGAGGTTGTACGGGCAAACTAAATCGTTATAACGGCCATAGAATTTGCGAAATACTGACTTAATACAAGACTGTACACACCCCTGTAACATCGACTTGTTTGTCAATTTACAAATAATCATATATAGAACAAGCTCTTGCTTATCGAATCAGTTGGGAGATATAAACATCATACGCAAGTGATAATGGAATGTTGCTACATAGAAAAGGGAAGTTGACAATGGACAAATTGAAATCATCCTATTTGTTATAAAGTTTATTTGTTAATTTGCCGTCAGCATCTATTTTCAATAAAATATCTAATTACGAAGCAGATATGGAAGAGTCTGTGGTGGTTTTCCTTTCAAGTTCACTGGGATGTATTGAATCGACAAATGAATGAAACTGATCATTGTTAATAGATAAAACGTCGTCGATATATCTAAATGTCGAATTGAAGGCCACAGCAAGAGAATTTTTCTTCTCATGAAGAAGCTTTTGAATGAATTTTGCTTCATAATAATATAAAAACAGGTCAGCTAACAAAGGAACACAATTCGTGCCCATGGGAATTCCAACAAACTGTTGAAAGATCTGATCGCCACAGACTACGAAGATATTGTTAATGAGGAACTATATCATTTTTAAAATATTTTTTATAAAGATAGGGGCATGGTAGAATTAATATGCTTTTAATAATTTGTAATTACCATAGATGGACTTCAATTTTGTTTACACTAGAGACGTATGTAAAGAGGATCATAATTACTTATTCTATCAATATTGTGCCGACAACACAACTGAAACAAATTACGGCAGTGGTCTTAATCCGGGAAACGCAACGAAGTTAAACAACATTATATATTGCGATGATATCTAGTTCGTTCAAAAAAATACATTACTCTTGTATGATGGATTTAATTGGCAAGACTTACGAAGCGCTTGCTAGCACATGTCTTTCCCTACTCCAGTCTAAATAGACACAAACACATCCCTTCCTTTCAATAATGCAGATAAAGCATCTCGCTGAAAGTTTTGTAACTTGTCCAATTTAAACATACTCAAAATCCTCGCTTCGAAAGCTATGATTTTCTATGTTCCCAAACTCAGGAAATAAGGGGCCTTTTCATTGGTTGAATATCACAATAAGGAATGTTAAACGACCAATCGCATAAAGAAGCTGAGACACACATTCCACGAAAACTTCGGCGTTGTGTCCCACGGAAGGTAAAAGACTGTGGGTTTCCGACAATGCCCAGGCTTTAACATGTTTCCAAATGTCAACATTAGTGGAAAAATAGCCATAAAATAATGAAAATCTTCTTGGATTTGTAGATTATGTCTACCCTCTCCCCCAAATTTTGATAAATCTTGTTTAAATTTTATCGCCTTGTTTTGTTTTTTGGTTCATGATATAAACAACATCAAACTCAAATATTAATTTTGGACATGGGATTAGTCCCTCCAGTGAACTGTCGGGGTCAATCCGAGATCAATATTATAGTGTGATATTTCATGAATCATATAGCTTGGCGATAATGCTGGTGAATGATAATTCTGTTGATGATTTGTAAGAATATTTATGAGATATATTTTAGAATAAATGAGTTGGAGATACAAACAACAGGAACTAGGAATTTTTATTGTACTAGTACCTTGGGCATATCAAATTTGAAATTTGAGAAAACAGAATATATGAACATACATTTAGTAAATGATTCGGAATATAAAAAGAATTTACTTATAGGAGAGAACAATTTCTTGGGAAAATTCACTTTTGAAAATCAATATTCATTTCATTTTTTTTTTTATCCGAATATATTTTTAAATTTTTCAAATTTGCATTTTGAACCTAAAATTCCGTATTAGCGATTTTTAAATCAACCTTCAAAGTTGGGTAAAATAGCATTTTCTAAGTAAAAACGCCTGTTTTGGCCTGAATTTTGGCCTAGTTCTTCAGGGCAGGCCATAAAAACTATGGTATTTTGATAGGTTTTGATCTAAGGTATAATTTAAAATAGGATTGTTTTTAGGGGCATCCCTACTCTGGGGTCGAAATTTACAACAACAACAAAAAACTACAAAAAATGCGAAAGCCTATTTCTATCATCGTGTTTCATATTTTTGCGGTCGATATTCATAGTATAGCTTAGATAGTTATACCGCAGACGCTCACAGTCATCAATTTTAGTTTTAGTGTTCTGGTTCGAATCCACCTGTTGGCGCACTTTTACTGTTTTGAAATTTTGGCCTGTATAAACACCATTCTATTTTTTTTAAATTTTTTTTTGGTATTCAGGCTTGTGTATTTTACCGATCGCGGTAGCTCAGTGGTTAGAGCGTTCGCTTCGGAAGTGAGAATCACGGGTCTCTCGGATATGACCTTAAAAACGGAGGCCCCGTGTCACTGTAGGCGTTGGTACGTTAAAGAACCCTCACTGCTACGGCTCTGAGCGCTTAGCATAGGTCTAAATTTGTGGTACTTCATCTACAGCTGGTGACGTCTCAATATGAGTAATAAATTCTCGACGGGACGTAAAACAAACAATCAAACAAACTTCAATTTTCTTCCTTAAATGCATGTTTTGCTCTTCATATAAGACATTTATGAGAATGCTGATCATAAATTCTCTGTCTCGATACAAATGTCACGAAAAGATCATGCCGGGAAAAAATTGCAGCGTTTGTCGTTCAAGAATATCACTGAGAAATAGTACTGTTGTGGGAAAGATCAGCCTCACACACTAGTTCCTTCCAAAAATCCAAACATCGAAGATGCCGCAAATACTCTTGAATGAATCTCGTCGAACATGGTATGGTATTTATTAAATTACGGCAAGACCCCAAACGTTTTAAGTATTTGTCTACATGGAATCCCTTCATACTCAAAACATAAAATTGAGCAGGGCCCTCGCCAGGTTACGACAAGGGGGTGCTAAATATATTAAAATTACATTTAAAAATTGTATACCTTGAAGACAATACTCTATTTACTCAGGTTTTTAAGCTGTACGTCCAGAGCAATAGGAACCCAGTCTATAAAAAAGTACACGAAATGTTGTAAGTAATTACAGATCAGTATATGTAGGTATGTAAGGTAGATTCAAAGGAAAGGCTTGTATTTTCAAGCATTGATCAAGGTAAAGTTAGAATTGTATTTCCTGACGTCAGTAAACCTTGGAATTCTCGCCAGTAAGGCGGGAATTTCATCGTCACTGAAAGCAAGTTTTCGACGTGCCTAGATGGTGGAGTGGTCTAGCGCGCTCGCCACACGCTGTACGGAGGTTTGTTTCTGCAGGTCGTGAGTTCTGTCCCGGGTAGGGGTATACATATATATAGTTGATTAGTACATTCCCGTTTAGTATATTTACTCTTTAATAGTGTATTCAAACCCACGCGATATAATTGGCTATGATAGAGATGGATTGTTTGGAATATTGATTATGCCAGTTTGTTCAAGTCGGTGTATTACCCAAAAAGGATGAGAGGACCCATGCTAATAACATATCATCATAAAGATACACAGCTCGTACATGCATTGTCTATTTTTATCCAACCATATTAACACAGGTGTTTGATGATTTATATTAATGGAGTTAATTTGGGTAATTAGTGGCACCTGTCAAGTTAATTTGGGTAATTAGTGACACCTGTCAAAATGGCTGAGATTAAGTGAAAGTGCAGACGGTGTAATGGACTTGATGTGAGGCAATAATATCCTGTGAAAGCATCTCATATCTGTTGGGTTTTCATTCAAAAATACACATCAATATTTCATTTTTTTTTTCATATGGAAAATACACACAGACACACACACAGATATATATATATATATATATATATATATATATATATATATATATATATCATGTACACACAAAATGCGAATGTTAATATTGGGGAATATGTAATAATAATAAAATGGGTATGCCTGAGACACAGTTAATAAAGCACAACATCCTGTTTAGTTGTACAGTGCTAGGGCCCAGTGGAAATTCGACCAAAAAATAATACGTATTTTTCTAAATTCAGTTATGAATATCTTGGAAAGTATACAGAATTTCGAGATGAATTTTAGCAGTAATGTAGATTGGTCATTTGTGATTATATTAGAATAGAATAGATTTTTTTTTTACCTTTTGTTTTCTTCACCGGCAAACTTGGAACCTTATATAGAGTTCTATACCTTTACTCTTTAATAGTAAATTCGAATCCAAGCGATATACATTGTAATGGCCTGCGATCTCTATTTAACAAAAATTTTATTCTTCCGTACCTAGCAAATTAAATATAATTCCATTCTGGTACAGGGAAGACCCAAGATTAAGACTCGAATACCGTTCTTTAATCTATATTCCGAATAAGTTTTTGCACTTCTAACTTGTATATATATATATATACTGAAAGTTGAAATATAACAAGTATGCATGGAAAATAATGTAATAGAATTCTTACATTTCCCTATGCAAAGTCCCTGGACCTCCTATTATATAGCTGTAATAGATACTTTGATTTTCAAAAAATCCTAGTTGTTAACAAACTATTTATAAATTAAAGACTTGGATAATACATGTAGGTAATAAATTCCATTATGTAGGTTACGCATTGATTTTATTTATCTGTCAGAAATTATCATTCGAATTACCGCTATAGCTTATCATTTATTGTTTTCTTATTGTACTGCATCATTAAGTATTTATGTATATAATCATCTACAAAGTTCTACTTTCTTGCATTTTGTTTACTGAAGTTAGTAGTAGGTCTTGTCACATTATTGAATTCCATTTTCATTGTTTATATTTATCAGTCATTGTAAACATTATAGTACTTTAATGGTTAAATGCCTTGAGAGTGGGATTAATATCTTTCCCAATCTCATTTACATATATGATTATGAAAATTGTTATTGTTATAAATTAATATTGTTCATATTGATAAGGAAGTTGAAATATCCTATTTTTGTTTAACAAGGAAACAAAATGAAATAGTTGCTGGAAAACTGTAAAGATGCCCATTGTAACATTCAAGATCACACGGGTGCCTAACAGATTCACGATGGCTGTTACCACAACATTGATACTGTGTTATAATTTATACTGGGGAATTGGTGCACAAGAGTCTGGAAAAGAAAACCATTGTAAAATTTCAAGGTTCGTTTGTTTTATGGTTATGATTATATTGAAACCTTTTAAATTTAGATCCGTTTCATTACTACATTAATTACCAACTTCAGGACTTCTGTGCGTTTAACCTAATTCACCAACACAATGATGGTGCATGACTGCTTTATTGATATGTAAACCTAGTACTTTTTCCATGCAGTAAATTGGCGTGTTGTTCGGGTTATCGTCAGTGGAATGGGAATTGCATAGGTATGTAATGTGGTTTATTTTATTCTTACACACACACACACACACACACACACACACACACACACACACACATATATACATATATATATATATATATGTGTGTGTGTGCTAAATCTTGCAGCCCTTCACCGACAATGGTGATGTCTCCATATGAGTGAAATATTCTCAAAAGGGACGTTAAACAATATACAACTAATCAATATATATATATATATATATATATATATATATATATATATCCTGAAGCTTGCTACTACACCTTCAAAGCGTTTCGTTTCGTGCATATCGTTCAGCGTTACGTACAAACCGTTCGATATTTTGTGTAAATCATTCATCGATCCGTGCAAGAATCGTTTCGTTCCATCCAAACCGTGCAAAGCGTTTCGTGCAAGAATCATTCCATGCAAGAGACGTTTCGTGCGGTAGATGCGTTCAAGTCACTCGCCTACAAACTTACAGAGCGTGGAAGTCCGATAAATGCTAACATATTTTGGTTTTCTTTATCAAATATTCTTTCTTCAATTATTTTATAAGAATTATTTTTAAAAATCTATATTTACTTCATCTCAAAAATGATATAAAATCTAATATATATACCGTACTTTCCCGAATATTAAATGCAATTGTGTATAATATACAATACCCCCCCGGGGGGGGGGGTGCCTCCATGGCCGAGTGGTTAGAGTATCGCTCAACATAACAAGGCCTCTCACCTCCAGGTGCGTTCAATTTTCATTCGCGCCGATATATGTGAGAAAGTTTGCCAATTTACTTTCGGAAGGTCGATGGTTTCTTCCAGGGTACATTATATCAGGGTTCTCTGCTCCACAAATAAAAACTGTACGCAACCAGATAACTGAAAAATTGTCGAGTGTGGCGGAAAACAACAATCAATCAACCTCCCTATTTTTTGGCCTGAAAATTGTTGTAATACACAGCAAAAAATTTGAGCAAGCGATAATGTGCTTTAATGCATCTTCAGACAGTTAACAGATAATTGTGTGAAGAGGCATTAAAATCAAAAGCAGTGAAATGTTATTCGAGTTTTGTGTGTAACTTTTTTATTGGATATATTTACTATATCAAATATTGGATCATTATTATCTCTCTCTCTCTCTCTCTCTCTCTCTCTCTATATATATATATATATATATATATATATATAATTTTATTTTATATTTCCACCAACATCTTTTAAACTATAAATGGGTGCTTAATTTATGTTAACCCTTTTACCTATTCATTGAACTGAACTAAAATTTGCATAGAATGTTTTGGAGCATTCGGACATAACTGCTCATCACCATGCCGACAAAATACTTATGGATATCGCTGTAAAGGGACTTGTAAATGTACAGAAAATCAAGTTTGTGATAGATACACGGGATGTATGGAGAGAGGTGAGTTTGTGTTGCATTTCAAAATATTGTTTTTGCGACAATACACGTGTTTCAACGTAGTACTATGTCACAGAAATGACGTTGAAATTTTATTCTGTATTCTTCCCTGACGTCTTCAGAGAGTAAGGAAATTCGCATGATGAAATTTGAATGGTGTGATTTACATGTAATTCATTTCATATAATGAAGGAATGTACCATCGGTTTGACATGCGATACAAAATTTTGGAACATTATCGTTAGAGTTCAAAGGTTATGTTCTTTGTCATTTTGAAAATGAGGATATATGCGAGACATTGATGTCAATACTGTCACATACAAGGAAACGAGGTTTACATTTAACCACTTTTCTGTTTCTGTTTAAGACACTTGACATAAATTATGTGTATATTGAGTTGTGATTGTGGAATCTTCTATAAATGGAAAGGAAAGCTATGTCGATTTTGTATCGAAATTGAAAACAAAATGTCGTGTTGGATTGTATGGTGTTAAAGTAATCTTTTGGCCGAAATAACAACATCGCTTATAATAACAAACATGCATTAAACGAAGACAAGAAATAAAAAAGCTCTAGATACAACACAAAACCAGCGCTCTTAGGAAAACAAGCACATCTCTTTGGATAGGAGAGAGAGAGAGAGAGAGAGAGAGAGAGAGAGATCGACGCGACCGCACTCTGGCGTCACCGCTATAAAGTGGCTCTCCAGGTGGATCACTCCTATACAAATTTAACCCCCCAAAGCCCTACATTCCTCGCATTTGTGAAGGAATGCCCCAATTTGGATATATAACAACTACCCAGAACGCTGTTTACACAAAACTGAAATTCAACAAACAATGTATACTTTACAATATAATTTACATCGAAGGTTCACTGTAAATTTTCTTGTTATATAATGGAACAATTCATGAAATTACACCATTCATGAAAAAAGCAAATCATATCAAACTCGACTGATTCGTCATGGCGCACCATCACATCACTGCGCACATCATGCCTGGACAGGAACGTTACAAGTAACAGAGTAAAAACACTGGAAAGCACACACATGAACACATCTGAATCACGTCAGGTATCATAAGGAACTTAATAAATACTTATCCCCCGCAAACTGCGGAGACACTCAACATGTCAATAAAGATTTCATGACTAAACATATAAACGGACGAACAGACCAATAACTTCTGTGGCCATTTTCACAAAAACAAATTTCTTTCTACACGCAACTGAATGTCAATATTTTTTCATTATGAATGCAAATTTTATCACCAGTGCATACATTTAGTTTTGCTCATTCAGAGATAAATAATCGAATGATTATAAAAGGGTTACAGTGTGTTAAAATTTTCAACTTAATAGTATTTGTTTGTTTGTTTTACGTCCCGTCGAGAATTTTGCACTCATAATGAGACGTCACCAGCTGTAGGTGAAGTACCACAAATTTAGACCTATGCTTAGCGCTCAGGGCCGTAGCAGTGAGGGTTCTTTAACGTGTCAATGCCTGCCGCAACACGGAACCTCCGTTCTTAACCCCTTCTCTACCGTACCGGTCAATATGACCGATAGCGCAAAAAAAACAAGACAACGCAAAATGGGTGCCGCTAAATCTTTTAAACTCTGAGCATGAGATATATGATTTATATATCATATTTTACAGATTTTTTTCTATTTTTTGATCATGTAAAAATCAATCATGCAAATGGAAGCATTAAAAAAATATGGGCATTTGAAGTGAAAGATACCTTCGTTAAAATTTGACGTAATGTATTGTTGCATGGCTATTTTCACCTGCGGTATTAATAGTTTCATTTTTGATTCCAATGTAGTATTTTTTATATTGTTAAAAAGCGTGAATTCCGTACTTTTAGTGCATATAAAAATTATTGTTAATGCTAGGCACATTTACAAGAAAATACAAAAAATCTACACATGTACGTTTTCTACTGCTTTAATTTGTCAATGTTTAGACAAATCGACATTTTACTTATATTTATATATGGAAATAGGGAAAACTAAATCCATCCTGTAAAACTAGAGAAAATTTCCTTTTCTATGAGCCTTTATTTGTGCGATGACTCTCAGTAGTTTTTATTTAACGATAAATTGAAAATGAGACATGCACTGCGGTTTGCTTTAAAATGTTACGTCGTATGACTTCAATCGACGCGCCGTCATAGATCTACATGAAAATAAAGTCATGTGCCATGCTGCTCTTATTGTTATGATAAATTGTACACAGTGACATCTTTGGAAAAATGCAAAAAGTTCAAAGTGATATAAAAACATTTTTATACTGCACAGTACACGTAAATATACATTTTTCAAAATTCATTGATTAGGCCATAGACGTATGATTTATAGGCCTATCGCTTTTTTTTTTTTCTATCACATTACATCAGAATAATGTGTTGACCACGAAATGCAATCAATGCATTGACGTATAAGGCCGAATTTGCAATTTATAAATGATATATTGTTAGTTTTATACGGATCTAACAAAAGGGGGAAAAAAAACTATTAATAATTCGGGGATCACGCAAGGTCTAAATATATACCCGTGACGTAGCACGTGTAAATATAGGCCTATTTTTACAAGCGTGAATCAGATCGATAAACATCATGGAAAACGACTGCATATCATCAGATGAGGAGGATGCATTAGATTTGCTACTGCAAAATGCACTGGACGACGATGAAAGTGACCCAACATTCATTGTAAATGATGACGTGTAAGTAAATTGTTTTGTTTCTCTTTTTATATTTCGCGCGCTTGGTGTGTATTATCGATTCTTCAATGACAACTCTCACAAATGATCAGTTATATCAATTAGTTTTTTATGAAAGCAGCATTGTAGTATAAATAGCATATACACATGGATTTATTCACGAACTTTGAATCATAGAGAAAGAAGCCAAGGAGAGATCGAGATCGAATGTATACAAGAGAGAGAGAGAGAGAGAGAGAGAGAGAGAGAGAGAGAGAGAGAGAGAGAATGTAAACACACGAGGGAGAGAGAGAGAGACGTAAACACAAACGCAGAGAGAGAGAGATCAAGAGAGAGAGAGAGAGAGAGAGATCAAATGTAAATAGACATGTAAACACATAGAGAGAGATAAAATATAAACAGACACATATCCAGAGAGAGAGAGAGAGAGAAAATGTAAATAGACTTGTATGTAAACACACGGGAGAGAGAGAGGGGGGGAGTAGTGACATAGAAACTGGAGAGAGAGAGAGAGAAGTATTTTGTGATCAATGCTATGAGGCTTAAATTTACCCAATAATAAATGACTCCTGTTTTATCTGACAATTCATGTGATAAATATAATCATATTGTACACTACAGGTTTTTGGCATCTCAGTCCACCGTGGAAACCTGTATATCTTTCGGATATGACCTTAAAACCGGAGATCCCGTGTCACTGCAGGCGTTGGCACGTTAAAGAACCCTCACTGCTACGGCCCTGAGCGCTAAGCATAGGTCTAAATTTGTGGTACTTCACCTACAGCTGGTGGCGTCTCAATCTGATTGAAAAATTCTCGACGGGACGTAAAAGAAATAAATACCTCCGTTTTTTTATGGTCATATCCGAAAGACCCGTGATTCTCGCTTCTAAATGCCGAGGTTTGACGAAGGGGCAATCACTATCTATTTTTACGTCTTAGGTTTGCGTGGCCATGGCACGATCGGGGCTCGAACTCACGATCTCCCGGTTACGAAGCGAACACTCTAACCACATCATGTGTCATCATATTCTTAGAAATAATAATATCTTCGCTTTCTCTTATTTAGACAGTAACAAACAAAGTGATCAGATGATATTGTCTGTGGTTGTGGGACTTGGGATGGTCATCGTGTCTGCGTCGGTAGTGTTTGTGGGAGTAATGTTTTTTAAATGGTAATTATTAATTATAACATCATCGTTGGTATTCTGGTCATTGCGTTATCTATAATTTGCAATAATTGGTTACTAATTTTAATCAAATATGAATTATCATATGGATATAATTCTTATTGTCGAAATACATGTAGTTAAGAATCTATGACTGTAATTGATGTTATATAATTAGAATCTTAATCATCCAGGCGGAAACAAATACGGGGGAGATTTGAACTGCAACAAGAACAGAGGACAGGTAAAAACTGAACATTTCTACTTCTTATTAGTTATTAATGGCAACACCAGATTAAATGGATTTTTACTATATTGCAGTAATCCAGTCAATTTATGTTATAACATCATTCTAATTAAAACCGAATATTTTCTGTGTGTTCTTAACTTTACTATATACAATAAATTGCACTGACCAAACCAAAAAAAAAAAAACAAACAAAAAACAAAAAAAAAAAACCAAAAAAAAAACCAAAAACAAAAAAAACAAACAAACAAAAAAACAAAAAAAAAACCAAAAAAAAAAAACAAAAACAAAAAAAAAAAACAAACAAAAAAACCAAAAAAAACCCAAAAAACAAACAAAAAACAAAAAAAAAACAAAAAAAAACAAAACACCCCACATAATAGAATATTCTGGCGGAATCTTTCCAAATGTAATTTTCATTTTTTTTTTTATTTTTTTTTTTTTTTGTGTGTGTGTTAAGAATAAATTACCTGACTGCTCCTTGTTTCATCTAACGCTATAGTTTACTGGATAGATATTCTATAGAATTTGAGGACAATAAAACGTGTATTCAACAAATCCCAATATCAAATGCATGGGTTCTCTATCGATATTTGAAATGCAACTACTTTTTGAGAAATATCGCGTTTGAATGACTAACAACGCAATTAGACGAATGGAGAGAAAAAAAAACTGTGTCACAATTTGCAATAGTCATTAAGAGAAAATAATTCAAGTCACCAGTTTTAAACAACAACAACAACAAACAAAACAAAACAAAACAAAAATAATTAAATGGAACAGTGGTTAAAATCCCTAAAAGTTAAATGTGTATAAAACTACTGGCTATCTTCGCTAGCCAAGGGTTTTCGGTCCGCTCGAGGAGCGGAGTGGACCGAAAACCCTTGGCTAACAAAGATGATACTGTCAGACAAATATTACTATATTTCACTAAATGACTCAGGAACACACACTTCTTTATCATCCTTATTGTATTTTTAATTCCAGTGCTTAATGTAAAAATGTAATATGTTTTTCTTGTCAAACACTTTTACTGAACTGGTGTTTTAAGCAAAATATTGTCTCTAGTTTAGATTGTGACTGCATATTCATTGTCAATTATTATACACCTCGCAAGCGAGGTTTTGGGGGATTAGGGTATACTGGAATCACCCTGACCGTTCATCCGTAGGTCTACATCATTTGTCCCGAGAATATTTTTACCACCGATGAACATATTTTATCAAACCTTTATGTATATCGTATATAAATAACGAGGTTGTGCACCTGCTATTTTGTTCGAGGTTTTTAACATTCAAGGAAGTAGTGGAATTGTTCTTTTTACATTTTTAGGGCGTGTTATCATTGACAGAGTATATCTTAAAAACCAATGAACAAATTTTATTCAAACTATCTGTATATATATATATATATATGTGTGTGTGTGTGTGTGTGTGTGTGTGTGTGTGTGTGTGTGTGTGTCATTTCTATTGAGATTCTTTAAAAGTTAAAGAAGTTACGAATATTGTCATTTTAAACGTGGTCTCAAAACTTTATTGACTAGTCATTTTCTTTTAGATTTTGTAACGATCTGTTCTCTCACAAAGACTACTGCATTACTTTGAGAGCATGTATAATGGAATCATCAATCCATTTGTCTGTCTCTCTGTCCATCTGTTTCTGGATATGATTTTGTTAATAAAATATGTATCGTTCACTGGCTCATATATGTTGAATTTATAGGTTATAGAAGTTATATTAAGCATATCTTATATGTTCTGAGTAACGATCTACTACAGAATATATAGTCTTACATTTTCATTAATTGATCTCACGAAGACAGCTACAGATCTGTAGCTCTTTGGGAAAATATTGAACAGACCACAGAGCCACTGATGCCTCCCTTATAAAAACCTTTGATTTGCAGCGCAGGAAAAAATGCACTGTCCATGCCTTATATCGTTGTATTCTTGCATTACCGTCTAAAAAAAACAGACCACAGAGCCACTGATGCCTCCCTTATAAAAACCTTTGATTTGCAGCGCAGGAAAAAATGCACTGTCCATGCCTTATATCGTTGTATTCTTGCATTACCGTCTAAAAAAATTCACCTCAAAAACCTACTAGTCTAACATATTTTGCCACTATACTCGTGTTCAAACATACCTTCAAACATTCATTAAAGCCACATACAACCAAAAAACTCACAGCTTGAAATGATTTTGTTTGTTGACGAAGCCGTTTTAGGTAGCACTCGCATCGAACCCTAAAGATTTCTGTATGATATGAAAGCCTAGTGTAATTCACGTCCCACCACTGATGGTGAAGTGTAAAAACAGAGTTGTAGGAATAAGGAACAGACAAATGAAAGCCGTGAAAATAATTGAAAATTCAAACCTATTTAAACAATTATTTTTTTTATATTATAAACTGGGATAATTTCATCCCAAATATTTGTGGGGATATTTGTTCACATAGAGATTATTGTTTCAGAAAAACACTATTATGGAAATGAATCGGGGTCGATTTGACTGGCTACCTAACAAACAAAATCATTTGAAACTGCGAGTTTTTCGGTTGTGTGTGGCTTTAGAATGTTTCAAGGTATGTTGGAATACAATTACAGTGAGAATATATATTATAGTTCGTTTATCTTAAATTTTTGAGACGGCAATGCAAGAATTCAACGATATAAGGCCCCAAGCGAACGCATTTTTTCCTGCGCTGTAAATCGAAGGTTTTTATAAGGGAAGGTTCTGTATCTTTCTGGTCTGTCCCAATATTATCCCAGAGAGCTACAGTTCTACAGCTGAAAACAAAATTCTCCGTGTCAAAAGGATATTTTATTTCCCATCATGCAATGTGCCCTGAAAGGGTGTAAGCCCCTATAGAATAGTTTTAGTTTGATTTGTATTTGAATAATTACCGTTCCTGTCTCTTCAAGGTTGTGTGTTACTGTTGTAAATCCACAGAACTGACAATAAGCTTAAAAATATTTTAAAGTTTTATTCCAAAATATTTGCGAAGATTCTTTTGCGATCCTGTAAATTAGACTTGTTATATAATTATATTCAAAGCACATTCAGAAACCCAATGTTCTATTTTCAAAATTATCAGTACATTCAAAATAATTAAAAATGAATGAAATACACTCGTCAAACCTATTGTAAAACGTGTATAATGTATAATTCTAATGAGCAGATTTGTCTTGAATTAATTCATTATGTTTTCCTGAACATCAAGTGCATATTTTTGACATGATTTCCACGGAAAACTTTATCAATGAGTGATTTTTATGACAATTAGCAACATGTTGGGAATATATTAACACCAAAACATTTCTTTGGCGCTGACTTTAGCTATATTTGAAACTTTGATTGGATTTCAGGGTTATATTATCCATGTTTAAGTATATAGGAGTATGCGACAATGTTTGAGAATACAAATTATTTAGATAGAGATGAACGTGTTTCTTCTTAGTTTTCTCTCATTTATAGGCTTTCAAGTAGACTTCCTCTCATTTCCTAGTATGGAGGAAGAGGATACAGGAACATATGATGTTCGAGAGTCAAATATGAACCTCCACGGCTCACGGGACACTGGAGAGTACAGAATAAACTCTACTGATTACAATCATCTATTTGCTGACAAGAATGCCTTGAAAAAACACATAAATGAAGGAGGCCAATATTATTACATTGATGCACGCTTTCAAAGGGGTGACACACTAGTCACATTGTCTGAGTTTCCGGACGACGGTTGTTACGCCAGTGTATCTCAACATACCAAGCGTCTGCGTAGAATTTCCAAATCCTGCTCTGATATAAACGCACTTTTAGCAAAGCCATACACCAATATCATTAGCGGGTACAATGCTAAATCCACGAAAGACAATTTAGATAAAGATGTTGTCATAGAGCATTTATAGAGGTATATAACGTCTCATTAATTGTGCTGACTTTGAATTTCGTATAAACCCAGCTCTGGGGAAATTCCTGTAAAACTAGTGAGCCACTAAAGCGAAATAATGTACACAAATGCCTCATTCCACCATTATTGAAGATTTGAGTAGCATTTCTTTGTATTCATGATGTAAACGCAGCCATATTGTGTGAACGTGCTTAATTACTTCACATGTTTCTCCTCCAGTAAACTTATTTTTCTTCTATTAACATATACTAATCACATTTTTTTTCTAAATATATTTGGCATTTTTACAAGATGACCTTTGATATTTTTGGGATGGTTAATGGCAGTGACTTAAAACTCCTTCCTGATCAACCTTTTTACTTTCAAAGCATTTAAATTACTAAGTTGCATGTGTATTGATAACACCGATGTCGAACACCCTGGAGAGATCTTGCTGAGTGCACGTCAATTAACAGTAAAGAAAATTTATCTCTTTTGGTTTAATCTATCGATATGATATGAACACTCTAGAGGAAACCGATTGTTTTGAAAACAAAAAGGCAACTCCACGTGAATTTTGACACCACGTGGAGAAGGAACAGAAAGAACCTTGATTACAATACCAGTTCTTGGGACTGTTGATTCAGATAAAGACGAATAGAACAATTGATTTTATCGTGCTTCGTTGTCATTTACCACAGAACGATGCAGTCTTGTATCATTAGCGATTTTTTAATTTCCCATGCTGCTTCGTTCGATTATAAATGCGTTGTATGTTGTTTCAATTTTAAAACACTGTTCAAATGTGATATTTGTAACAATTTGTAGTGTAGAGATATAAAAGCAAGGTAATTGTCCCCGGCTTTCATTGCTATGTCCTCAATAATACATGTAAAATGAACTAGACAGTTATATAACCATTCATAATTGGTCATTCATCTGTTTTATATAGGTATTTGGTTGGAAACTCGGTGTGTTGATTATTTGGGGGGGGGGGGGGGGGGGGGTCGGGGAACTGTTGGCGGTCCGAGTTCATAGGATGAAATTAAAGTTTAACTTGAAGGTTTTTATGTTAAGTTGAAAACCCACCAATTAAGTATTGGGGAAAATAAAAAGAAAAAAACCCCGAAACACCAAAGACTTATCACAGACAGAACAATGATAAGCTTAGATATAAGTCTCCATGATATTAGTCATAATGTAATACCATGTTTTTTAAACTTACTTTCATTTACTTGGAATGTGTAAATGTTTGTGCTAACTGTCCATTATTTTTGTCTCCATTATACGAAATAATGTTGTGAACATCATTCATACATGTAACTTGCATCACATCAATGATATTATGTTCAACTTCATATTTTGTCTCCTACCTTTGGAAAATGAATATAATAAAGGTAAGCATTATAGGATTGGACATATTGAATTTATAAAATATTCTGTTTATTGAGAAGTTGGAATAACGTACATGTAAACCAAATAAAGGCCGGAAAGCAGTGCCACAAGACAACAAATGCAGGGATCAACGACACTGTAACTGCGAGCATTGGCGGAACCGGATGTGACAACAGTGGACGACAATTCCAAGCGAACGTGGATCATGTGACACAAAGTATGTTATCTACATCGTAATATGTTTAGGATATAATGAATCTGACTCGGTGAAACAAGTAACACCCTACGAGATAAACAATCTTGTATTATCAGCATTACCCGGATAGTTCCACCTCACGCATGACTATGTTCTTCGGTCTTTCTCTGGTTGTGTCCAATATCCGGGTCATTGCTGTAGATCCGGTGGTTGGAGATGGACAGCGAAAATGATGTCAAAAATTAATAGAATTTGACTCGGTTTGAAAATTGACCCGGGGGCCATTTTTTAAGCGTTGAATGGTGAGACCAAAGGTGTTGAATTTAGACCCTAATCCGTTGAAAACTGAGTCGCAGTGTGGATCATCAAACTGGTTCTAAATTCAACAGCATAAAAACACATATTAATAAATCAATATTTAACAAATATGATTTATTCAATTATAAATTTACAGTTTATCAATATCCATTCTTTAGATTGACATGTTTACATTAATATCTTCATTGTCAAATGGACAATCTGTACAAAATATGAACCATTTTAATGACGAACATCTCGTCTCGAATCCGAAGAACCCTTAGGATATATAAGTAATTTATTTATAGTGATCTTTTTGCATGTAATTGCAATATTTTGTATAATATTTATATTTAGAAAATTACGTCTAAATTAGAATATTTGATATTAGTATATATGGCTACACGATATGCTATTTAGTTAAGAAATTTGTTTGTTTTTATTTGCTATCGACTAGCAGCACTCCGGATTTCCTCTGAAATTGGTAATTTCGGTATCTGGGAAATGATCGAGGTTTGAAGCATTTAGCATGTGCATTTCCATGCATACGCAGTCATATGCAATGCTATATATGTTAAAGACAGGACCACAGTATAACAGTTGTATAACTAATTGTGCAATCCTAGATCTTAAAACTTGAAAATTTCAGCTCGAATCGTGTCCACGTCCATTTCATATACAAAATACTATGAAGTAGAGAAATCCAGAAGTGTGTATTTTTCTAACAAGATTGAAGAGGATAAAAATAATCCCAAAAAACCTTGGCAGCACATAAAGGATCTTGGCCTCAAAAAAAATGAACAAAAACAAAACAGTAAAATCTGTTTAAATATAGTGGAAAGTGTGGTATTATCCAAAAATTGTTAGTAACTATTTTAATACCACCGTCAAAGAATACAGGACTGAATGACATCCCAGCAAGATTCTTCAAAGACGGGGCAGAGTTTTTGAAATTAACGATTACTTATATTATAAACTTGCCATCACTTCTGGTATTGTACCCAATGATATGGCAGAAGTGGCAAGAATCAAACCTCTGACACTCTGTGTAAAAAAGGTGTAGTTTACTGGATGTTGGGAATTATAGACCGGCCAGTATTTTAGGTATGTTTCTAAGGTTTAAGGCAAACTATTCACTCTCTACTTGTAAATAATTTAGATGAAAACAAAATGTTATTCAAGTACCATCTGGTTTTGAAGGAAATTTTCTACTGAAACGTGTTTAATACACTTGTTTGGTTTTATAAAATGTAATATAACAAATGGTCTTAACGTTGGAATGCTTAAGTTGAATCTACAAAAGTTATCCATGAAAATGATATATAAATAAAGAAAAATAAATTTTAAAAAAACTTTGAAAGTGTTGGAATAAGAAATACTCGTACCAAATGGTTTAAATCTTATCTATCAAATAGAAAAGTTTTTAAGATAAGAAAAGTGTAAGGTGTGGGAAGACAGTATTTCAGATCCTAGATATTTTAAAACTATGTCAATGACGTGGCTTTCCAGCATTGATAATGACTTTAAACTTATTCTAATTTCAGATGAACGTGCTATTTTATTCTCTCAAAAGACCCAAAATTATTTCCGATAAAATTAAGAAATGTTTTGAAGCAGTGTTGAAATTGGCTCGTAGGTGATAAATTATCTTTACATTTGGAATAAAATCAATGTACGAAAGAAAAAAAAAACCTAACTCGCTGTAACAAGCTTTTATCTCGTTTGTAGCAAGTTAGTATTTCATAATAACAAGTTTGTTTGGATCCAGAAAAATATCTAATGTTCATGATTTTTAACTTCAATGCAATGGTCACACTATAAATCGTACAAAAAGGTGAAATATTTAGGAGTTTTATTGATCAATGTTTACTGGAGAATTTATTGTTGAGTCCATTGAACGAAGGTAATTCTTTATGCAGACAACCTCGGTTTTCGCGTGTTAAGTGTGAAATGTAACTATGTGCAGCACGAATACAATGTCGCAACTTTATTTTAAGATCTTATGCAATTGATCAGCATTTTTTATGCCTCATGTTAAGGGATATCAATTCGAATACTTTTACTTCAATGGTATTAAAGACTGGGAATTTTTTAGCATCAGACATATGTTTTAAAGAAAATGTTGCTTTTAAGATTTTTATATTAGAAAAGGATATTTTAGAACAACAAAACAAAATTTTGCCTTCCTAAACAGTAATTCATTCAAGTCCCTCATTGGTTGACTCTCTTAAATCTAATTTGTTTGTTTAGTGGAAAATATAATTTAACGTATGACTCGTATTATGGAGCGGATGTGACCTGTCAACAAGGGATGCTCAGTCCTCCTGGGCCTGTTCACACCTCTGGTGCATCCAGGGACCCGAGTTTGCCCAGCCATTCATTAGTAACATGTTTTCGTTTGTCCTTAGAAAGGGTCAGGGCCGCCCTGGGATTTATCTAGTTGTTTGTGTCGGTTGATTGTTTGTTTGTTTTACATCTTGTCGAGAATTATTAATTCATATTGAGACATCACCAGCTGTAGGTACAGCAAATTTAGACATATGCTTAGCGCTCAGTACCGTAGCAGTTAGGGTTCTTTAACTTGCCAACGCCTGCCGCGACACAGGACCTCCGTTTTTTTAGGTCATATCAAAAAGATCGCGATTCTAACTTCTAAATGCTGAGCGTTTGGCGAAGGAGCAATCACTACCTATGTTTACGTCTTGGGTTTGACGCGGCCATGGCACGATCGGGGCTCGAACTCACGACCTCCTGGTTGCGAATGCTGTAACCACTGAGTAACCACGACCGGTTTGTTCATGTCGGTCATTTCACACACACACACACACACACACACACACACACATATATATATATATATATATATTATTTTTAATGCATAACATCAATTGTTACTGTATATAAGTTTTTACTATGATAATGTATTGGTAATATTGAATAAAATTTATTAACTTTCCTCTTTTTCCAACATTTTGTAAATTGATAATATTTCATTACCATCTTTATGTCAGGACCCAAATGGAAGGAAGCCCTAGAGCTTTAATGGGTTATCCAGGTACCGTGTTATTAATTTATTTACACATATTATAAAATGTCTTTCAAGTATGTCTTTCAAGTCATATGAATTTTATATCTATAAAACTGGACAGCAAACACATCCTATTTTAAACCTCTCCTTCCCATAATCGTGTTGAAGCTACCGGTATTGCTTACAAACGGACAGACATAGGATATCGCAAATAAAATGAATTAAATCTATTTCTTTAAGATCTTTTTTATAACACAACAATGTAAATTAAATATAAATACACGCTTACAAACTTTGCGGGTACATTTGGTAGATTTCAATTCATGAAAATACAAAAGTAAGCCTTATGGAGTTCTTAAACAGGAAAGTTTTGATAAATGAATATGTGTTTTAGCAATGGTAAAGCTTCTACAAACTGTTTGTTGCTTTCTTCATCATACATAACAGAAGCTTTTTTTCAGAGAGACAGAGACAGAGAGAGAGAGGTGTTGTTTTACAGCACCATTACTTTTAATGACTACATTTACATGTCATAGATCTTTCAGAGAATACATACAAATAATACACACGTTTCTTTTTAATAAAAAATATTGTCGCATTAAAGTTTTTGTATGATATTTGTATATCTTAAACGAAACTTATCGTGATAAACTTCATAATCTGTGTTATCGAATGATGCACTAAAAATATATATTCAGTACAACCCGGAAACAAAAGGGAGAAATTCTATTTCAGGGCGCTTTTTCCGCCTATGAGGAAACTCTTTGCAGACTATTACACTAATGGAGGGAATAATATATGGGGCACTTCTCCGGAGATTCTAGCCCCGGCACTTTTTTCCAGGGGGATTCTATACGGGGAGGAGGGTATAGTTTATTCTACAACACCGGTCTAAAAAGATTGTGACGTTGAACTGGGATACACAACAAGAACGGCGACATTTCATTTTTTGTCTATCAAAAGACTGAATACTTTCCATAGCTGTCTCATCCGGAATATCACATCTATACGCTTCTGTCTTTAAATACTCATTTTAGAAATAGTTTTGAAAATTTTCATTCATAATGTTAAAAAAATGTGAACATTTTGATAAAAAAGTGAAATATATAATATCCAGAAATATGAACTTTTATAATACACAATGACGTGAACTCAGCGGCCTTCATCAGTGATTAGTCCGTTTACTTTCTTACTTAAACACACAGCAGGAAAATCAAACGAAATATTCTGTCTAATTATTTGCATGGAGAATAAATCCAATTTCATAATAATAAATAAACAAGTAAAGATAAAGGAATTAACGAGGTGTGAATTTATATTATCCCCTTCCAAACGCCAATATTTCTTTTTAATCATTAATCACCACAGGCGGTGAGAGAGCCATTATTGGATGCACTTTCGAGAGTCTGTAAACCCCTTTAAATGAAATTTTGCATGTTTCTGGAAGTTATCGTCATGGCCGTACGCTGGATCGGTCTTCTCTGTTTTCTGAAACTCGGATTGGTTTCCAGCAGTCTAATAATTCAGCAACTACATTTAGTTGATAGAGAGTGTGGTAAACGTATACTAAATCACAATTTTTCTGGAAATAACATTAATGTGAAATCAAAGGTAAGTGTAGAGACATAGAGTTACTTTTCACTTGTATCGCATATTCTTTAAATTATTAAGAGTGAAGGAAAGTGTAGAGCAATTAATTTAAGACTTTTTTGCATAAAATCTCCAAATTCATGTTCAACACTCTATAAATTTTGAAATAATTCCATCTATATAAAAAAATATATGGAAAATTTACCACCAGTAGATTATGTTTTAGTCATGAGACGGTTACGCCCGTCTACACTGTGGTGTGGTTTTGTAGACACAATGTTTTCTATTCACATCGCAATCCGTAAAATTACTTTAAAATGCTACATTTCCTACATTCCTTTTTTCACCTGATTTCCGTAAAACGTTGAACAAATGAAGACGACAGGAAAATGCATTTTACTTACAATGTATGTACACGAATCTGAATGTCGTGGTTGTTATTGTACAAAGTTAAGTGACCTGTCTAATCATTTCAGAATGTGCATGTGCTGATGATATTCGTCAGATTTAAATGAAATTTGGTATAAATGAATTCTTAAGTTTTCTTTCGATTTCTTTTAAATTATGAACAGCATATCCTTTTCTAAATATAAAATTATGCGTACAATGTAAAATTATATAAGAATACTACATTTATGACCATTTATGACGTACTAGTATTCTAAAAAGCGTACACATTAAACATTATTTTGTGATCTGATATTCTGTTTCATAAACATTGTTGGTGTTGTTTCACATACAGCTGTTGTATCTGTCTGCTTTTGGTGGCAGATTCCTTTATTATTACATCTTATTGTTTTTGGTGTAAAAGTAAAGTTATTATCAGACTGATGTCTGAGAGCTCTTGTCATTAATTATCGCATAATGATTTCTCCTTTATTGTTATGCCGTATGAATACATATAAATTTATTGTCATTTAATAAATGACAATTTTCACCAAAACTTGCATTTGTTTGATTCTATAACTGTGGTAGCCAAGCTAAATCACTAATGTTTAGTAATAGACTTTACTTTTCAAAAGAACTGCGAACGAGATTTTCGCCGCCTACCTCCTAGTCAGTTTTCAAAACTTGTCATTTTTTAAATGATTTTTTTTTTTATGTCAACATAGATATTTATATGACTTTTTATAAAAGTTGATTTCCGTGACAAAACAAAGAGAGATAGGGTTCAAATTACGTATTTCACTATAGAAATCAATGCAAAACAGAAAATATTTTTTTGAATATTCCTACCCACCCTATGGAACACAAATTCCTTTTGAAAGGTACTGTGAATTGTCATTTAGCAAATTTACACCAAAACTTTTGTTGTTTCACGAAAGAAGGGGGGGGGGGGCATACGTTTACAGACTGAAACAAGGCTAAATTTTCACTCTTTGATGAATTGCAAATCAGTTTAAACTCGGAAGGTTAATTTTGCATAAGTTAAATATATTGTTGCTATTTATATAATGGCACATTGCTGATCAATGATCAGTAATAATGTATCGGATATAAAAGGATCTACATTTCATTCATTTCAGCGACCTCAGACTTATGTTTGTTGTGGTCTGCCATAACTTGGCAAGCATGCCACTCGATATGTCTTGTACTATTTGTCTAGTGTTATGCATTTGATACATAAAACACTAGTTTTCGTGCAGCTTATATCTCTAACCTCAAATTCATTTTTCAATCCAAATATACCTTCCCCATTTCCATATCTGCGGCCTTTGTACATCATTTGATTCTTTTTAGTATAGTGGTAATTACAAAGCACAATATACACTTGTCAGCCATTGTGAAAAGTTTTCTTTATTGTAGTTCTCACATCTTAGTTTATACTCAGAGTCACGTGGTTCTCCTAGAGTATGACTTACAGTGGCCGAGAACTTCCAAAAGACAACCTGACGCTTTTTATTTTTAGGATAACAAATATTTTTTTAAAAATAAAATTTAAAGGGTCTATGCAATAAAATCATATTTAATAGCGTTTATTATTATTAAGAATCTTTTTACTGAATTGAACGTAAAAACAACAACAACAACAACAAATTAAAACCCGCATCAAAATCGATGCAGAAATTTGAGTTATCGATCCTATAATATGGCCTACTTTTACTTGCCTTCAAAATGCAATCAAGCAAGAACTGAAATGACGAAAGCAAGGCTATTTCAGTTGTGACGTCACAAACATTTTTTTTTAAAAGTAACAAATTACATTGTTATTTATCTATATCAATGATTTTTAAAATATTTGACATTTTAAAGCTTGATTTCAAGGGATTGATTGATTGTTTGTTTTCCGCCACACTCAACAATTTTTCAGTTATCTGGTGGCGTCCAGTTTTTGTAGGTGGAGGAGAGAACCCAGATATAATGTACCCGGGAAGAGACCACCGACCTTCCGAAAGTAAACTGGCAAACTTTCTCGCATATATCGGCGCGAGCAGGATTCGAACCCACGCCGACTAGAGGTGAGAGGCCTTGTGATTTTGAGCGCAATGCTTTAACCACTCGGCCACGGAGGCCCCAATTTCAAGGGACCCTCTAATCAAAAGGAGTTGTAATTAAGAGCAATTAATTAATTAGCATTAGTATTAAAGTTAATAATCAATTATTAATGAATTCTACTTTGCATAAAAAAGAATCTCATTAGCAAAATTGCAAAGTTGTTTAAAATATACACTGTACGATTTGAAAATGTAGGCTGAAATCGAGATTAACGTGCGTAGTTCTTTATTTCAAACTGTGGGCCCCGTGGGGATCCGAGTTGTTAGGATAGATCCTCAGTACCCCTTGCTTGTCGTACGAAACGACTAAATGGGGCGGTCCTTCGGATAAGACCGCAAAAACCGAGGCCCCGTGTCACAGTAGGTGTGGCACGTTAAAGATCTCGCCTTGCTCAAAGGCCACAAGCGCCGAGCATAGGCCTAAATTTTGCAGCCCTTCACCGGCAATAGTGAAGTCTCCATATGAGTGAAAAATTCTCGAGCGGGACGTTAAACAACATATAATCAATCAATCAAACTGTGGATCATTTTTTTTTCTTTTTTGTTTTTTGTTTTTTTTTTCGTTTTTGTTTTTGTTTTTAGCATTGTATGAATGGAGCCGTTCATCGTAAGAGGAAGTAATTGGAGAAAATTTGATTATACATTACCTAAAATTAAATAACCTTTCACAAGTATTTCGCAACTTGGGTAGTTTTCTTGATTTATTATTTGCCCGTTGCTTCCTTTTAACCGTTTGTTTTATGAAAATCAGTGTTATACAGAAGTTTTCCTCAGATTAATTTCAAGCCACATTCACGTTTTTATACCCATAATTTCTCCTGTTATCGTAAGCCCTACATATTTATTTTTGGAACAAATAATTTCTTCTGTACATCAAGATAATAAAGTTATGTGATACGTTAAGTTTTTTATGATACTATTATATATTTCCACCCTTTAGACTGATTGTGCTGTTCATTGTTTGATGACGCCGCCATGTAAAACAATATTGTACGACATTAAACTTGAACGTGGAGAAGAAGGCACATGTTCCTTACTCAGCGCCTCCTTTACAGAGAACCCGTATGTAATGATGGACGACCCGCTTGTGTGTTTCATGGTTACTCGAGGAACGTCAGTAATAACATCGTCTCCAGCGATAACGACTTCGGCATTAACAACACAAGTGACAACTGCCACAACAATATCCACTACAATACCGACTTCAACATCATCATCACTTATGTTGTCACCAACGACTACTACTTCAACAACAACACCTTCCTTTGCTGGGGTATGTTAAAAATAATCTTGCTACATTTCCTGAGAATGATAACTGGCGTTACAGAGTACCAGATAACTTTAGCCAGACCCCCTCCCCATTTTGAGTCCCAACCTAGGATCTTTCCTAAATAGGTACTACTAATATGAGGATTTTTTAAATTAACACGTAGTAAAGTGTTTGAGGTGAATTGTTTATATAAAGTAAATAAATTTCCTTATGACAGATTAATTTATACTATCTGTAACAAGTTTCTGCAGGACTGTTCCACTCTTGGGTTTCAATCTTTTCACAAAGCATAGACGGAAGAGCAGTTGCTTTAAATTATCTAAGTAGGTGCAAATATAAATGCAGAGTCCTTCATATCGTATTTTTTATGTTTCTCTCGATTCAGAAAATACTGAGCTATTATAATGCCGTTGTATAAATGTATATGAGGGTTTTCGATATGTAATGTGTATTGTACGATATCTCAAAAGCATTCGACTCAAATAATGAAATGAACATAATATCCCTTCAAAGTATTCTCCGCGATTTGAAATACATAATTTCAATCTCTGAATCCATTTCTGAAATGCGTCACGGTACGCTGATTTAGGTAGACCTCTGAAGCACTGACTGATGGCTGAGCCAAGGGCTTGTCGGGACATGTAACGACGACCGGATAAGAATTTTTAAAATTTTGGAAAAAGGAAAATGTCGCATGGGGCTACATCTGGAGAGTATGGTGGGTGTGGCAAGATGGTAACCTTCTCCGACTTCATAAATTGCTTCACAAGCTCAGATGTATGAGATAGAGCATTATCATGGATTAGATGCCCAAATCCTGACAAAGGGCGTTGTTTATGATAGTATTTCTTGAGCTGTTTTAGTATAACATCTCGGTAATACCGACCTGTAACACTTTTGCCCTTCGACACCGGAATTTGTACGGCTATACCATTACATAAGAAGAATATGCAATAACGAACCTTCTTTGTGCTTATGGTTCTTTTGGCAACTACAGGCCTTCTATCGTGTTTAGTTAGCCATATTTTGTATCCAATTTTTCTTAGTAGTTCGAAATAGTGAACCCATGTTTCGTCACCAGTAACAATGTTTGCAAATTGTCTTTGATTGGATTTGGAAAACATTTTGAACAATTGCTTAGCGGTTTGTACTTGTACCCGTTTTTAGTCATCTGTCAATATATGTGGTATCCATCTGGTAGAAATCTTTCTTACTTTTAAAATATGCTCTAAAATGAAATGCACCCACGATAGCGATATGCTTTGGCAATATCATGTATCGTGTACCCTCCATCGCTTTCAATTATTTCCCTGACTTTTGAGACATTTGTCTTACCTGTTACAGTCACAGGTCGGCCAGATTTTGCTGTATCTTTGATAGACTCCATGCCAGTCAGAAATTTCCTTTTCCACCAAGGAACTGTCTCATAAGATACCTTATCAGACCAATAAACTTCCCCCAATTAAGTAAAAATCTGCGTTACCGAGTTTTGTGCAAACTATTATATAAGCTCTAATTTCTTCAATATTCTTAACCCGTTCCCAACCTTTTTACAACAGTAGTCAATGACTTGCTCTATTGAAATGACTATAAGTTTAAAACTATGTGGATCTGAAAGCTCGTGTTTATACCGTTGGAAAGGTATTAAATAGGGCTATTCAAGAGTATCATCATCCACGAAATCGTGCAAAGTGTTATAGCGCTGTGGTACAATACACATTACATATCGAACAGCCCTCGGAATTACCTTTTCTTTACAATTCTGAACAGCTGTGATTACATAGAAGGAATATTTACTCGTTTAGTCTTTGGTGTACCATGTTTTGTAATCATACTGGATGCCATATTGGATACATACTGAACACAAGAGGCCCTCGGACACAACGCTTACCTGGATCACTTTGCAAATATGATGAAAACCAAACATGGTAGATTAGAACACTAACATCAATCATAAAATATATCAATACCTTCCACCGGTCGCGGTAGCTCAGTGGTAGAGCTTTCACTTCATAATTGGAGGTCATGAGTTCCAGCCCCACTCAATCCATGGCTGCGTCAAACCTAAGGCGCCAAAAGATTCACGGGTCTTTCGGATATGACCTTAAAAACGGAGGTCCCGTGTTGCGGCAGGTGTTGACATGTTAAAGAACCCTCACTGCTACGGCTCTAAGCGCTAAACATAGGTCTAAATTTCTGGTACTTCATCTACAGCTGGTGACGTCTCAATATGAGCAATAAATTCTCGACGGGACGTAAAACAAGCAATCAAACAATAAATTTAAACATGTCATATAGGCGATTTGTGAATGAACGTAGTAACTTAAAATGTTTAAAATGATTCTAGTAAAGTCGACCTGGAAATACCGGTATGGTTGATTTTGCAAATTTGAAATGTGACGCATTTCGCAAATTCAATTGTGAGACCGTTTCTTATATACTAATTTAGACTATGTATTACTTCATTTACCTGATAAAAGTATGGGGTCACGTTGGATGTGGCCGATTCACAGGGAATGCGTACTCCTCCTAGGCACCTGATCCCACTTCTTGTATGATCAGGGGTCCGTGTTTGTCCTATTCTTAATTCTCTGTTGTTTATAGGAATTATGAGATTGTTGACCTTTCTTTATTTCCACTTTTTCTATTACAATATTCACTCTCATTCAAATGCCGATTCAATGTCTTTCATTGAGTTTGAAATACAAGAAACCACAGAGTCTTTCGGTCGCGGTAGCTCAGTGGTAAGAGCGTTCGCTTCGTAACCGGGAGGTCCTGAGTTCCAGCCCCGCTCGTGCCATGTCAAACAAAAGACGTAAAAATAGATAGTTATTGATCATTCTCCAAACGCTCGGCATTTGATAGTGAGAATCACTGGTCTTTCGGATATGTCCTTAAAAATGGAGGTCCCGTTCGAGGTAGGCGTTGGCACGTTAAAGAACCCTCACTGCTACGGCCCTAAGCGCTATGCATAAGTCTAAATTTGTGGTGCTTCGCCTACAGTTGGTGATGTCTCAATATGAGTGAAAAATTCTCAACGGGACGTTAAACAAACATATTCTTTATAGGATTTATGAAATTGATCATTGTTCGTTATCATGACTTTCATTTTACGCTTGCATTTTACACATAAAATTGTTCATTGGTCGATATGGATACTTCCCAGATAATCCAAAAGTCATGCATCTTTATACAATCTCGTTGTTTTTCTAGGAAATATATGCAGGAAAATGCAACATTTAATTGGACAGTCAATCTCATAACAGGTTTTGTGAGGCGGTAGCTCTTGCAAGACTTAAATTGATCAAGTTGCCATTTTCAGTACATTTGCTTAACTAGCTACATTGTAATGTTGGTAGTTTCAAAATACAGTATATGAAGTGTCAAATTAATGGACTTTCTAAATTTGAAACTTTTAAAAATATTGACTTTCGAATACATTAAGTACCGAATTGTAAAGAAAAACTGTGGAAAAAAAATCACTGGAATTTCCTTGCAAATAATAATCATAAGTATACGTATTATTTCATTATATTACTTGACTGTAGTATTTTTGTAAAATAAGAAGAGTCTATTCTAATGATCGACTACACGTCAATTTGTCTTATGTTCAGACAATAATCGTTGATATGATACACAACGTCAACAACTTGTGTAACGCCAACTCTCAGCATGACATTGCCATTGTTACCACCAACGGAGTGCATCTCTATGACAATGCAGAATCTCTCACTAAGGGAGCGTGCAAGAACATGACCGTAAGCGACTTGTTTACAGGATTCACTAACCTTCCTGTCGTCAAAACATGGAGTGCTCTTATGACGTACAACGATTATTTTGACCTGTTTACAGGTATGTGTGTTCATTTTTTTCTTGCATTTCCTAGATTTGACAAACATGCATACCGGTATATCTCAACATGTTTTAATTACTTTGTTCTCATAATTCACGATAGACAAGCAAGACCCCATCATTTGATATCAATTATTTCAGTGTAAGAAACGTTTACGGCTCTCATAATGAGGTAATAAACGTGTTTTTCATATTTAAGGATGTTTACTGTAAATATATTCCCTATCTTCGAGAATCATTTTACAGGTAATACACAATCGATTATCCATCTGTATCATCTACAAATTTTCAAACTTTGTGACTTCATGATTTACAGATGAGTGCCTAAATTTTTGTCACCTTTAGGTCTATTAAGTAAAATTTAAAACCAAGACGGATGTTGTCTAATACATTGTACTTGATTGACACCTGTGACTTAGACAAGATTCTAGACGTTCTATTTTTAAAACGATGCTTGTCAATGTTCAATGGAAAGATGACGTAATACCTGTTTATCACCACTGTACACTTTCCAGAATATGAATGCTCGGGAAGTTTTATTGTAGTATAAATAGACTAAATTTTGAGGTAATTTTCGTGTGTGAATCCAGCGTGATGGTAAACAAACATCGGGGACTGTTTTGTGAACTCCGATTAGACCTACTGCAAGTTAGTAATATTTCAATGAAATAAGAGTAAATAAATTGTGAAATCTTTGAATTGTTTGTGGTTGATTTCAGCTGGTTTCGAGTTCTTCTAATCCATAACACAGAATACGTATTTAAACCCCTGCGTTAAGATAGAATATAAAGCAAAGTAGGAATTTTAAAAAATATGAGACGTACCGAATCCCCATGTGCATTGAAAACCACTGATTTCATTGGGTCAAATTTCTTATGGCTGAGGAGAGTATGATTACATGGTCGTAAAATGAAAATTGAAATCTGAGATCCTATCACATGAGAGAGGTCATAACTGCATGAATTTGAAATACACGTTTTCAATAGGGCTTTCTTGCTTGTATAATTTCAGATGCTAACGATCTAGTTTACAGATGGCAGAAAGATAGCGGAAAAATTGTACCAGTCAGTGGCTATCCGATAAGCAAAGCCAACTATATTCAAAATAACGTACAGTGGACACTAAAAAATGTCTTTGGTAATTTACGATGGGCAGTCTTCAGGGGATATGGATCACAAGCTTTGTTCTTCAAAAATTCTTCTATGATTCAATACTACAGGACTCGGCCACCGCAGGAAGGGGGTTTATTCATTAATGACACATCCAAACTGGACAGTAACAACAGACCAATAAATCCCTGGTACAATCTACCGGAAGACGTTGTCGCTATTACTGGCCAGGACAATGATGACGCGTTTCATGTCATTGATGGAAACCTGGATGTTTATTTCTATGAATTGCAAAACTCTGACGATTTTAATACAAATTCACCAGCGCTTACTAAGAAAGGAAAACTTCGACTGTAGATATATTTCTATTATGTGGAAACCAATACAGTTATTATAGTAACAGGAAGAAAATAAGAGAATCTATTTTGTATCGTTTCTTTCCAGGATTTCAGTGTGTGGCATCTATAAGAGTTTCTCACTTTCTTATTCAATAAGTAATATAAAAATCCTCCATTAATTTGGCATTCTGTTTATTGCAAGCTGTTCATATATACTTAACACTTTAATGGAGATTAAATTTAGATGAATTTGTCACAACAAACATACTTTCCTTCGGATGTTGGTTTTATATTGTTTTATGTACCGCTCGAGAATCTTTCACTCGTATGGAGGCGTCACCATTGTCGGTGAAGGACTGCAAACTTTAGGCCTTGCTCGGCACTTACGGCCTTTGAGCAGGGTAGGATATTTATCGTTTCATACCTGCTGTGACAGGGAGCCTCGGTTTTTGTGGGCTCATTCGAAGGACTGCCCAAGTTACTCGTCTCTTACGATAAGCATGGGGTACTGAGGACCTACTCTAAACCGGATCCCCATGGGGTTCGGACGTAGAGTTAAAGTTTCGTATTTGGGCTCTATGCAGTGCCTATATAGCTAATGTGTAAATTTGTAAGATCATGAGCAGCAACATTGCAGTAAAGGAGGCCATCCTTACCAATCTAGACACCATACCAGATTTGAATCACACCGTGAAACTGATTTTAGTATATGTACTCTCTTTTGAAAAAAAAGTTACTGTATGTGGTTTTTGTTGATTACAAGAAATCGTTCGGTTTATATATATATATATATATATATATATATATATATATTAACACAAGAGTTCAAACTTTAAAGAAACAGGCACCTAGCATTAGTTTTCGGGTTGACAGCCGGAGAAATCGTCTTGTCCAAAATCTTTAATGGCCCTGCCAAGAAAATTTACCAAAATACTAAATATGTCATATGAGAATGTGTCATTTCTAAAAATGGTCAATGTTACTTTTTTAATCTTCAACAGCAGCTATTAAACTGACGACGTTGTCCACTTTGTTTTTATTTTTTTTAACGTACATGCACGTATATGAGGGTTCTTCCCAAAAGTCGTACTGTCAAGCGTTGTTTTGAAAGGTCCGATATTATAGTCTGGTTGTGTTTTGTTTTGAAACGTCCAACATTGTAGCCTGATTGTATTTTGCTTAACGTCTCACTTGAGAATTTTTCCTTCATATGGAGACTTCATCATTGTCTGTGCTCTGCGCTGACTGCCTATGAACAGGGATAGATCTTCATCGTGCCACATCTGCTGTGACATGAGGCCTCGGTTTTTGCAGTCTCATCTGATTGATCGCAACATTTAACTGCCACTTACGACAAGCAAGGGATATTGAGGATTTTTTCTGACCCGGATCCACACGGTAAGACATTGTAGGAAAATAAAACTTGTACCACACATAGAGGTAGCGATTTTTGATAAATGTGTGTAATTATTGGTTTTGTACTAATATGAATAGGCCTATATCACCTCTGGCCACTTAGAGTAAGCGTCAACGGTGATTAGAAACATTGAAATGAGAAATGGAAAATCAATATGGATCCTTTCCCATGGTCTTGATGGCCATTCCCAGTGGTAAATAGGTGCGGCTGGTGGTGCAGGTTTAACTACCTGACATCCGACACAGCTCTTTGTCAAAAGCTCTATATCACGATCAATCCCTGGCCACCAAGCATGGGTTCTTGCTAAGGTTTTCGTTTTCACAACACTAATGTGGCCTTGATGTAGTTCATCCAGAGACTTGCTTCGCAGTGACGGCGGGAATTACAACTCGGATGCCCCATAATAAACAGTTCAGGTGAATAGTAAGTTCACTACGGGGTGTAAAATATGGGTCCATCTCCTTCGACTCTGAATTTAGACTCCAACCTCTGGTAACATGATAATATACCTAGGACATGAGGTAATCACGTCTTGTCTCACGTTGAATTGTTTCAGGTTTGATTGGTAAGTGCTCCAGTTGACAAACATGAAACATCTTCACTTCAGCTTCCTCTTCATTGTCCACTAATTGGTTACCCTTACACTTAACAGGTCAACGTGACAAACTATCAGTATTTCCATGTTTCTTTTTATTTCTGTAAACTATATAATAGTTGTATCCAGCTAGGAAAAAGGCGTATCTTTGCAGCCTAGCTGCTGTTGTGTTTGCGATTCCCTTCTTTGAACCAAATATGGAGATGATCGGTTCATGGTCTGTAATAAGATAAAAATGTCGTCCATACACATACGTGTTGAAACGTTTTACTCCCCAGATAATTCCTAGAGCTTCTTTCTCTATCTGTAAGTATTTTTCTCAGATTTGCTCAGTAAGCGCGATGCATAAGCAATTGGTCTTTCCGATGTGATCTTTTGTCCAGTTCCACTTGCGGTCCTTCTCCAGTCAGCTGTACAATGCGTGAAGCACTGTAGATAAATTGGGAATGAAACGTGCATATTAGTTCTCAATTCACAAGAATGATCGAAGTTCGGACACATAAGTTGGTTGTGGAGCATTTGCAACTGCTTCTATCTTCGTCTGTCTCGTGTAAACCATGACGGGCTATTTTATGTCCACAGAATGACACTTTTCCAAGTTTACTCTGAGTCCATATTCAGCCAATCTGCCAAGCATAGCATCTAAATTCTGTAAATGCTCTATCTTTGCCAGTGATTATCATGTCATCGATGATACACTTCACTCCAGGAAGTCCTTGAAGAACCATATCCATAGTACGCTGCCAAGTAGCTATACAAGCCTTTTTCTTTGTTGATGGTCAACAGTGGACGCGAATTTTCATCGACTTCCATCTATAAGTGTGCATACTTCAAATTCACTTTTGAGAATTGTAATCCTCCAGACAAGGCAGCAAATATATCTTCAATCCTTGGATGGGGTATTGGTCAACCTCTAATACTGAATTCAGAGTCACCCTGAAACTACAACACACACGAACCGAACCATCATAAAGTCGCACTTCTCTAGGACACTGTCTTTCACTAACTTGTCTAGTACCACCTCAACTTTCGGTTTTAACGCGTAAGGCATCTATCTGGCTTTCACAAACTTAGGCTTTGCATCGGGTTTCAGTCAACTTTGCCTTGATTCCCTTCAGTGTACCCCAGTCATCCTTAAATACACTAGAATGTGTGTCTAACACACTCTTGAGAT